>OY101447.1:108728466-109045881 GCA_956483635.1 Panzeria rudis
AGAATCTGAATCACTACGATTTAATCGGCAAATATAGCGACTTTTGCCCACGGCGGCCGAGGGCGTGAATGTTTGTGAACGTTTGACTGGCCTATCGTCGGCCGACTGTTGGCCTTGTTGTGAACGGGATTTTTCAGGAGGGAATGCACACTCAGTATTGGTCTCCTTGTCAACATATTCCTGTTTCATATTGTCCATATATGCATCCAACATTTTCTTAGTTAAATCTATATTAAGAACAAAAAAAGCTCATAAAACATATGTTTTTCTTTAAAAAAAAAAATTATATATTGTACCAGTTCCTATGGCGCCTTCTACTTCTACATCTTCATCATCTTCCTCCTCATCTTCATCTTCGTCGTTGTCATCTATGTCTAGATTTTCTCTCAAATCTTCAGCAATTTGTGCTTGCATTTCAAATGGTGGCACTTGATTTCTTGTCAATGTAGAAGTCTGAGAAGAGGTTATTGTAGATTCATCAGAAGATTCTTCTTTGTGAGTAACTACCGCGTTAGAGTTTGGATATCCAGCTACGGTTGCTGCGGCTGCCGCACTTGTTGAAGGCATATCCAATGGTTCAAATGTTGGCATAAATTTTGAGCTTAAAACATTGTACCATTTTAAGGTTGAATCCTCCGGATTAAATTCAGCCATACTAATTTGAACTGTTCCCTAAAAATAGATACAAACATATTTTAACTTTAATATTTTCACTTAAAAGAACCAACAATACTTACAATAATCTCTTCCTTTTGACCGGTCATGCTGACTACGGTTACGTGTAAGCTCTTAGTTAAAAGTTTACTAAGTGAAATGGGCACTGCAAATGTATCATTAAAGACAGGCTTTTGAAAGTCCGACATTGCTTTTGTGCGTATGGATGTTAGAGAATTGGGTAACAAAGCTGCACGGAGATATCTAAAATATAAAATAAAAATTAATTTCAACTGCATAAATAAAAGTAAGAAACAAATATTTTACTTACACTTGCGAATTTTCCGTTGATGTTGTTACAAGGGCTGATAAGTTATTTGCTCGTTCTAAAGACACTACCAAAACTCCTTCTTTCTTTAGATATTTTAAACCTATTTGCACTTGTGCCAATTCCTTACGTGGCAAGTGGGCTCGTGAAGCCTCAAAAACACCTGAATCACCCGCAACTGATTCATTACTAACGGCTGCCGATACAGAGCGTGTATTCGAAGTGGATGATGAACGACTTAACATATCTTGGGGCAAATCAAGCAGTGAAGGTTTTTCAGATATGGGCGATAAAGGTGCGCCCAAATTAATAGGCGTCGACATATTAAGTTTTTGCAATTTAGCCTCTAACATCATACAATCCAATACCGTGGAATCCAAGTCATAAGGATTTGGTGCAGCTGCTCTGTTGGCCGTAGAAGTGCTTAGTTGATTGGACTGTTGATATAGTGTTTGCAAGACTGTGCCAGCATTGGCATACGTTGGTTCCTCTTTCAGTAATTGCTGTGAAGAGGCACTTAAAGGATTTTGTTCAGAGGCGGGATTATATTTCATAGGAGAGGCGGGTGGTGTTTCCATGGACAGACTACTGCGTGGTGATAAAGATATTTCAGAAGACTGTTGCTGTTGCAGGGGAGGGTGGCCCAAAACCTGGTCAACAACTGTATTTTGTTGTAGAATTTGAGCTTGCTGTGGCTGTTGGAAAAGTCGTTGTGAACGTCGGTGCAAATCGACTACATCTATTTGAGGATCTACCGCAAATGGGTCTATATATATGTCGGTGAAACTTAAAGCACTTTTACTGCTCGCTGTAGACAGAGAGCCCAAACTGGAGCCACTGCTAATGGAAAAGGTACTTTCTGAAGAGAAGGATTTCAAACGTTCTTCTAACATTTTCGTTGACTTCAAAGCCTCTTGCAGCTTATCTAAAAGCATTTGTTTCTCCTCATGAAAACGCAAACGGTTGTTGATCTGCTGGTTGGTTGCTTCATAGGCCTCATTAAGATCTTCTTCTAGTTTTCTGCGGGTTTCTTGTATGACATGTATCTCTTCAGCTGTGCGAGATTTTAATGAAATGCTATTCAACTCATTCAAGAGTTTTTCTTTTTCTTGAATCAATAGAATTCTATCTTTATCCGACTCCAGCTGACCGGGTTCAATACGTTCCACGTGGTCAGCCAATTGCTGTTGCAGCCGCTTAATGTGTTTACGCCATTCGGTGTATTGTAGTTTTGTTTTAGCCATTTCGGCAAATCGTGCACCACTATTCAAATTATCACCTGGACCACAAAGATCGGTTTGTGAAGCTACACACACCCGATCGAACGGTGATGAGGCATTCATTATTTCGGCATTTTCTTCATTGATTTGTTGACGACTAAGTTCATTTTTGATTTGCACTAAACTGCGTATCAGCTCTTCCCGCACCTTCTCACCCGACACTAATGATTTGTGCACTTTGAGCATTTCTTCGCGTATAGCCTGTACCTCGGCTATGTCGTAGCAACCATTTTGGCGTGCATTAATTTTTTCTCCTACGGAATACAAAGTATTCATGCCACGTTGTGTATAGGAAATATCATTTGTAATGTGTTTGAGTTCTTGTTTCAATTGATGTACACGTTCTTTGGCCAATTTCAAATCGGCGCGCAGTAGTTCAGGATCATGGCGGCTCATCGATGATGATGAAGAGCATACTGCAAGAGAGAGTTAAGAGAAGAGTTAAAAAATTCGTTTGTGATTAAAAACGTTATATTTCTTTAATACTTACAACTACTTCTACTGGCCGCCAATTTATTAAGATGGTTGTATTCCTCTTGAGCAATTAATAATCTTTGTTGCTTAACATCAAACATTTCGCGTTTGTTTTCTAGCTGATCCTGGGCCGCCGATAAATAGTCTCTTAACATTTGTTCCTGAACACTTTTCCATTCTTGGCGGGGATCTTCTAATTGTGTCGTCTGTGCTATATGATTTATATAATAACGTCCAATGTTTGGATCATAAGCCTCCTCCCATCCCATGGGCAATTCATCGCCCACGCAATCTTCAAAAGATTGTGGTTTAGTGTATCTAAAAAGAGAGAAAGAGATAACCAACAGAGTGAGATGAGCTTGAATTCAAATTTGTTATTATAGAATATAAACAATTCAAAGATGCTTATTCTGCCATTAGATTTTTACAAAAGCTATTTCCGGTTTAATTTGTATTTTGATTTTTTTTTGGTGAGTCCCAACAGTACGCTATTTACTTTTGATTTTGTTTTTAATTTAAATTATTTGTTTTTAAAGAATTTTCAAGATATTAAAAACTAGTTTTGCCTCATGAATAATTCTTGTTATTTTATATGCATAAATATTTTAGTTCAAATCCTTAGCACTATTAAGACCGAGCAGACTTAAATTTTAAATGCTTAAAAATTCCACTGAGCTATCTAATATTTAATGGTTTTTTTTCGGACAAAAATATTCTGTTTTGTAGTGTAGGTTGTATTTAATTAAGGTTAATTTTTTCCAGACTCCTTGGAATTATGTCTTATGATCAATTTTCTTATTTTTAAATAAAATGTTACGAACTTTAACTTAATAAAAATCATTTCGGATTATTTTGATATGCATAATTTCCTACTATCTGTTACACCTGAACCTTTTGCTTCTGGATTCTTTTCTACCTACTTTACCATTAAGGGTTCTAAAAGTAAATGTTTCTTTTTTTCATCTAAGAGGCCAATGTTCTTTGTTTAACTTTAAAAATGTATATAACAAATTTGGGTTTCTTGTTTGTATTGTTGGACAATTTAGTGTTAAAATTTATCATACGTAAGTACATACATATGACTTTCTTTTCAGCTACGATAAGATTAACAATTCAAATGAATGTTAAACTCATAAAAATTCCTGGCATTTCCTCTACTAATCAGACACCATTCATATGTATTTCAAGACGGCAAATTGAGTTTTTTTTATTATTTTTCGCCATCAAAGATAAGTACACCCATTTTTTCAACTTCAACTTTCCATCTGAATTTGTTTTTCCTTAAAATAATCAGGTTTGTTCTGTATTCCATTCGAAAAAAATGTTCGAAATTGTCATAGCATTGTTTTTATAAATATTAATTTGTCACAACAATGCTTTAATAATTCCCAACATTTTGATTTTGGATGGATTACAGAACAGACCTGAATATATCTTTTTCATATTTTAATTAGAGTTTTTCTAAGAATTCTTTTCTTTTCCAGCAAAAATAAATTTGGTACAATGAAGCAGTAATATTAACTAGAAGGGCTTCGGATATGCGCAAAAGCTATTGTGCATCCCCTCTGCCTCAGGGGCCATTCACATATTACGTAACGCTATTTTCTGAGTAACGCTATTTTCTGAGTCAGAATAGCTTTCTAGGACCTCAAAACGTTGAAATCTGATGCAAACTTGATTTTCGAAAATCGGTGTGAAATCAGTAACTTCCCCATTTATTGAAGTTAAAAAGTATGCAAGAATATTTTTTGCAACCAATATTATTATATTAGTAAATTAATATTCTATTTTATTTGACCTTTATATTTTATTAATTTCTTTTTAATTATTGAGCTCGAGGTCTTATAATTTATATAATAAATTTATTCTTCGATATTTCGCTTAACAATTTGTTAGCATCATCAGGAAAATAGGCAATTGCCTATTATATAAATTATAAGAAGACCTCGAGCTCAATAATTAAAAAGAAATTAATTATTATATCAGAATTATCGTAGATAAATGAAAATATTATATTTGATATATTTCCACTTGTTCGATTACTTTATTGAACCAATGTATTATGACGTTTTTATTAAAACAAATTTCGACTTTTCGGAAGTGTATGATGATTTTTAAAAAATCATTGAAATAGTTTGGAAAATAAATTAAGCGTATATGTATATGTGTATGTATGTAGAAACTACATTGTAGATACACACATATGTATGTACTAATATGTACATATGTATAAAACTTTTTGGGGATTATTTTTAGATAAAACAATTTATAACTGAAAAAAGTCATGTCACGTCTCTTAATTGACAAAATTGTTAAAAATTAAAATTCTTCGAATAAAATATTAAATAAAATAGCAAATACAAAACTGAAAATATGTTCAAATGTATTTATTTCAATTAATCATTTTTTACTTATTTATTGTAAAAAATTTTAATGGTTTGTTGTTTTAAATATGTATAAACATCTAAAAAATGAAAACATATTTATTTTTATATGGGTGGTATTGATTAAATTGATATGACGATTCAATGACGACAATTCAAATGGAGACCTTATGACTACGGAACAAATAAATAAATAAATTCCGTCCTTTTTTCAGGGTTAATTAAGTTGTCGTAATAGAATTAACCCTCAGAATTTTGGTAAAATATTTTTAGAATTTTGAAAATTTGAATGTACATATATATTTAATTTTAATGAAACAAAAAATTTTTAATCAATATATCGTTATACGAAACGTAAAACCATGTAACTACAATTTTTTAAATTCTAAAGTTTTTTTTCTATTCTTAATATTTTGGCTAAACTAAAATATCATGTGAATATGCTCCGATTTGAAATAATATTTTCAAAAATATTTTTTTAAATACATTTTAATACACCGGTCTGATGAAATCGCAACGCAAGACAGCTCTTAGCCTTAAAAAGCTACGTCGTTGTAGAAAAATTTCGAAAGAAGAGTTATTTTGTAATTAGTCCAAAATTATTGTTAAATCCATCCTTTATCAAATACTATAAATTGAATCTAAATAGGTTGAGCGGTTCGAGAGATGTCGCTTTTTTAAATTACTTTAAAAACCTATGGATTTTCCAGCGCTTTGAGCTTGAAATTAGCGGAGACTTCCACAACTAGAACTAACTCATTACACTGTAATGAGTTAGAACTGCACATGCCTACCTAATGCGATATGATTTAATTTTAAAAGTTTCGCATATTTTCTTTTTTAAAGCAACAAATATTGTTTTACATGAAAATACTCTTGGAATCTAACGTCAGCATATAACACAGGTGGGTATTATTTCTTTTGTTTTTATTAAATTCCTTATGCTGTATGTACTATATATTTATATATACGTATAATGTATGTGCATATTTTTTCTTGAAAATATTCAAATGCTTGTGAATGTTTTAAATAAAAATTTTTTTCTAATATTTTTTAAATTTATTCGAATAGTACATACAAAAATGTATACTTTTAAAACTGTATGAATTTTTAAATGGTTTTATTATGTGCGAAGGCGTAGAAAAAAATGCACGTTTCATTTGTATTTATTTATTATTGGGGCATATCACACATTCCGATCGGAAAGGTTTTAGTTCTGTGCATGCATTTCGAACGATTTTGTTCTGCAATCTTAAGATTCCGTTTATTTTGTATTTCGATTTTACAATCATAAATTTGTTATACCTTGAGACGTTTGTTTACTCTTGTTTTTACAAGCAAAGCTCACATTGAGCTTTATATTAACAAGAAAACCTTATGTCCAAATATTTATTTGATGCTCCTAAAAGTATGCATGATTTTTAGTATTTACTGCAAATGAAGTCAGTACAAAAAGTCTTTTTCACAGTGATGCCAACTTTTGGAACCCAAAACGCGCAAAAATGTTTGTAAAAGGAGCTATAAAGGGCTAAATGGAAAAAAGACACGTACAAAGCAATATCAAGTCAAATTTTTCGAAAAAGCGCAAAAAAGGGCTTAATTATAAAACACCTTTAAATTTTGGGACTAAATTAAAATCTCAACCAATCTTTAAAGAAGTAGAAGATTATTATACACTCTTCTTTTTATTATTGGCACAGCAAACTAACAAAATAAAATGAGTAAAATGATGTTAGGATGTTAATTCAGAAGTCGCTATTGCTAGAATAAAGGAAGAAATAGTTGCCAAAACGAAAAATGTACCCATATTGATCAAAAAGTAAGAAGCAGCTAAAAGATAATTGTTAAAAGCGCTAAATTTGCGCGTTATTTTGTTTGGGGCTAGACATTTTTTTCGTGTTTTGAGTGACTAAAAAGTGGATAAATCTACCCCGAAAAGGGCTAAGTTCGCATCCTTGGTACCAATATTATTTACGTAAATAACGAAAAGACGAGCCAAGAGGGTAAAAACGGGAAAATTTTATGAAAGTTGCAAAAAGTGCCAAACGTGCCGTTTACATTATTGAAAAGAGCCGTGTTAGCTCTTTTTTCTAAAAAAGAGCTGAAGGGAAAAATTACGAGTTATAATTAATCAAACAGAGCTAAATCTAGCTCGAAAATAGCTAAGTTGGCATCACTGCTTTTTCAATTCGTTTTTCGTTTTCTGAAAAAGCAACTTACGGAACTCTAACCACTTAAGATCGGAATGGTATTCTGTGACATGGCTGATAAATTCTAGATCTTTTTGCAAAAATTTATGTTATTTACAACAAACAAATTGGGAAATATTATCTGACTACGAAATTATAAAATTATATACGTCGAAGACTGTCGATACCGCTGTGTAGTTACTCAAGCTTTAACTTCCCGCAATAATAATATGGGAAGTAACTGATTTCACCACGATTTTCGGAAATCGAGTTTTAATCCCATCTCCTAATAAGCTATTCTGATTATTTGTATGATGATGTACATATATATGTATGTATGTGTGTGCAAGTATGTAGCACACTCATAACTATTGGACGGCTTAACCGATCGTAAAAAAAATTTTCGCCATTCTTGAGATTTTGGCTAAAACTAGAGTTAGTGTAAATATAAAACAAAAATTTGGAAATTTGTTTTTTTTTTGGAATAAATTTTAAGCCATCGTTCCAATGAAAGTAAGCTTTTGGCCTTAAAAACCACGCCGATTGCTGGAAAGAAAGTGTTTTTGTTATTTCTCCAAAATTGTTGTCAAATGTTGTCATTTTTAGGGCTTAAAAAACTCCGTCGAGTGCTGCAAATTTCATCTCAATCGGTTGAGTGATTCAAGAGATATAATTGTCAAAAATTTTTGAAACGACACTTTCAAAATTAACCCAAAAATCTATGGATTTTTCACTGCTTTGAGCTTCATATTCGCGGGACGTTGCAAAGATGGCCTGCAAAGATATCGATGCTGTTGTGTAAAAAGGGCAAATCTCGTACCATTTTACATAGCAGATTGAGCCTTCTTACGCAACACAATCGGAAATTAAAATACCAAAAATTGAGTAAAAATATAAAATTAATAAAATAACAAGCCTTTAACATTTAAAAATAAAGCAAAAATCATTTATTTTTACCGAACTTTGGGTTGATTATTTAACAATAAAAACAGCAGAAACAACACACAGAAAAAAAAGGAATGTAAAATAAAATAATTTGTCGTTTAACTGAGTTAGTGTTTATTTGCTTTGTTCACTGCTACAGTTCCCTGTTGTATTTAGTTGTGTGACTCGTTGTTGTTGTTGTTGTTGTTAAGCCTTTTTGATTTAAAATTTTTCACTGTTAAAACAACTTTGTTATAAACGTTACATTTCATTTTAAATCAACATGACTATAACTTTAATTTCTAATAAGTTTTATGTTAAATAATCATTTAAATCATGTTGAATTAAAATGAAATTCGTTGTACATACGATGATTATTTATTTAGTGTATAGCTAAAGTAAAGTTCGAAGCTGTTGTGGCTGCAGTGGTTAGCGCGAGGACTATCATGCAAGTGGCACGAGCTCAAATCTTGGCTGGGGCAGTCAACTATAGCACAAAGTTTTCTGATGCCCATACTAATACCCATCACGTAAATAAAATAGTTAATAAAATAGTTACATTAAAGTCATTTTATTTCAGATTGTTATAACTATAATTCCCCTTTTCACAATGTACGATTAAGAGTTAACGTGGACTTTAAGGGGAAGCTAGGCATACAAATCTTGCAATTAAAGTCGATGTTAGCTTTTAATCATACATTGTGAAAAGGGTCGTCAACATAATTTTTCACATTATTTCAGTATCAACTTCATTTTGCTTTAACTGCACTACAATATTAAATCAAAATGAAATATAGTTAATTCAAAAGGATAAATGTTCCTTCAAGATTATTGTAAATCATGTTGATTTAACAAAAAACGTTTATGAAACAAAATCACTACCGAAAAATGTTAAATTAACTTGGTTTTCGACGATTTTACATTGAAATTTTTCTGCGTGAAGGGAAACATGTTTTATTTGTGCCAGTGCCAGTTAAATTGATCCATACAAGGAAAGAATAATTCAGTTTTTACGGTTTTAAGTCAGGTAATTTTTTATCATTCAAAATTAATAAAGTTTTTGTTAAATATAAATGAAAAATAAGTAGACGCGGGCTTAATGAACGTTTCATTTATTTTATATTACGATTTCAGTTAATTTTACGTACTGAATATTTTGAGTGTACTTACTTTTATTTGGAATGTTGAAAAAATTAGGGTACCCCTTACAAATGCAATAATATTTTAACAGAAATTAACTAGTTATTATTT
Organism: Panzeria rudis; assembly: GCA_956483635.1. Classification (NCBI taxonomy): domain Eukaryota; kingdom Metazoa; phylum Arthropoda; class Insecta; order Diptera; family Tachinidae; genus Panzeria; species Panzeria rudis. Next base: position 108,737,951 of record OY101447.1, read on the forward strand.
AACCTACTTAAAGTTTTCTATTACTAAATAAATAAAAATAAAAGCTAAAAATTAAAACTGTTGACATTCAAACATATTTATTTATACATACTTTTTGTACACTGCCTTTTTTATCTGGAGTTCGAGCTTATGTCCTTTAGATTTAAGGGAAAGAGGCCTACCCTCTAGGCCATTGTCGACTTTTAGGTGCTAAAAACTTGTTTTCATGTACAAACACATGGCAGAACCAAATGTATTTGCTTATTTATGTTAATAGTATATAACAAAAATTTGGTCAAATAACTACTTTCAGATAATGAATGATACAAGCTCACTATCTACTAATTTTATTCGTTACCAACAAGTAATTTTTATACCTAGCAATATAATAACATAAATAATTACCATTGATTACTTTGTAACCCATTAATAGCCTACGAGCCATTACAAAAATCTTAAAAGTTTTGGTTGGAGCTTTTCTCTTAACGTGTCACATTCAAATGATCGCCAGTATATTTCTAACCTGTTATTAGTTTTTGAATTTAAATGTTCATGAAAAATGCCATTAATAAATTTATCTGTTTTTTCTATATACATCAGGCTATTAGTTTTTAATATTAATTGTTTATTAACAAAATTCTTTAAAGACTTAGTATCATCTTTTAATATTTAATATATTTTTTTAAGAGCCGCACCTTTGTATAAATTAATTTAACTTTTTTTTCAATATAATTTGGTACAATAAAAACGAGTTTAATTAAATGAAAAAAAAAAACAAAAAATATCTTTTTTTGTTTAAAGAATTAAAAAATTTTTTTTTGTTATCTAAAAAGAATGTAAACATTTTTAAAACATGTATAACAAAGCCAAAACGAGGGCGTTTATAGAATTATATGGTTTAGAAAAAAACAATATGCCGGTAATTTTTTAATGTATATTACTTGAAACTCGGTATTTTTTTACTACAAAAGACGTGTTTCAAATGTGGCCTATTAGCATTGGCGTAGCTAAAAAATTTTCCCGGAGGGTGGAAGGTTCTAAAGCCCACAGTAGTCGCAATAAATCGCTTAAATTATCAAAATCACTCGAATATATTAAATTTTTAAGGGTGTTTGGGAAGGGGAAGGGGGGGGGGGGGTTGGAAGTGCTAGAGCGATTCAGGCAGTGGCTTAGCCTCCGAGGGAGCCCTAGCTACGCTAATGCATATTAGCTTTTACCACAAAACTTAAACGTTTTAATATATTTGCATAATATTTTACCTTAACCCTGGAAGGTCATACTTCGTCGAACGACGACGCATGTTCGAATTTTTCAGTTTTTTTCTGGTATATACAATTATTTTATGCACATTTTTCGTATAGGATTTGATGTTGTCGTGTTTTAGATGTGTGACAATTTTTAGCTTGCTCTGCATTGAGAAAGCTACTTTTTTCAATTTGCGTCGTCGAAACGATGAATATTGATGTTTTTGTAACTTTTAGAACTTGTATGTTTCCACTGCTTCATTGTTTATTGTTTGAGTAGTTAGCTTTTAGTTTTTGTGTCTATAGTAAAAAAAAGGGAGGTAGGCAATTTTAATAACACCCTCGTCAATTCGACGAAGTTTAACCTTTCGCCATAAAAATATGTATGACTTTCTAGGGTTAATTGTCTGCAATATGAACTGCACTCGACCCACCAATATTTTATTACATTTTAAGTGAAGGAGTAGAAATTTCTAAGGCAGCTATCGCTAAAATATATGGTACCTACATACATATTGTTACCTTAATATAGAAACGCCCTAACTCGTTGTTAATTTTTTTCAAATAGATTTTTTTAATTTTCGGTAGATGAACCTCTAATGTATCGAAATAAGCAAAAACCTCGATTTCAAAAAAATTACGAGTTAGGGCCTTTTTATATTAAGGTAACGATATGTACTTATATTTTTTTATTAAATAAACAAACATATCTACATATTTTGAAGCTTAATCAAGTTATGTGAAAATGTTTATTTATGTGAAATGACAAATAAAATATGTAGTTATAAAAATTTAGCTAAGAAAAATTAGTGAAATACGTATAACTACAGCTCATTATTTATTTATTTTTTAATAAAAAACTTACTAGCCTCTTAACTACGGCATTTCCTGTGGCTATTATTTGTGATTTTTAGAAGATTTAAATATAAAACAGTCATACATATGAACATATTTTCTAAATCAACGTTTTTTAATGTCGTAAATTTTTAGTTACTTCCTACGCTTTTCATGTTTATAAAAATACACTAACTGGCTGTTTGTTCACTGCTGGTGTAATCTTTTGATAAAACGGAAATAAGCTGCTTTATTATAAAAAAATGTACTTTGTCTACCACTGCATTAAACAAATATTTTTACCTTTCTTCTTTTTCATTAACATTTTTTGTTAATAAGTCATTGAACTATGAGTCTGCTATTGAATTGACATTTTATATAAACAAAATTTTACTATTATCACCAGCTAATGACTTTGACAAATACATTTGTAAGTCTTTTTCTTGTAGTTTACATAAGATAACAAGTTTCAAAGATTTTGTAGAAATTTCGAAAATAACTTCTATTTATTACCAATGTTTGAAATCTATTTACTAAAAAACACATCAGTTTTCGAAACTCGACTGACCATCAAAACCATAAATATTTTTTAAATATATTTAAAATATAATTGCAATATAAAATCGTAAAAATGATGGACAAAAAGTCGTCACTATTATAATGGATATCATCTACATAGTTTCATATTAAGTAGTATGACCAACGGACGATACAATCCTCCGTATTCTAGATGTAAATAATTTCATTAAGGTTCACAGCAAAATTATCTAACGTCATAAAAAACTCTTAAAAATAGCCATCCAATATATAAATTAAGTAATGATACATGCGATTTTTTTAATTTTGTCGATTTTTGTAGTTTTGTTGGTTGTTTTCGTTTTTGTACTTCTTTCGTTCTTGGAATTTTTGTTCTTAGAATTTTTAATTTTGGTAATTTTTTTTTAGTTTTTGCGGTTTTTTTCATTTGCGTGTTTTTTCTTTATAGCGATTTTTTGTTTTAGCAATTTTTTTAATTTTGGTAAAAGTAAAAACTTTTGACGTTGTTTTTCGTTTTGTTTTTTTCGTTTTAGCGTTTTTTTTTCGTTTTGTAAATTTTTTTTCGTTTTGACGATTTTTTAATTTTAGCGATTTCTTTTAACTTTTGTGGTTTTTCCATTTTCGTGTAGTTTTTGTTTTAGCGAATTTTTCGTTTTGGCGTTTTTTTTATTTTGGAGATTTTTTAGGTTTTGCTTTTATCAGACTAAAATAAAATAGTGTGATGTTGTTGGCTATAGATAACAGAAATTCCACGTGACCCACGGTTTTATTTTTATCTGATCAATTCCCTACGTTGGTGAGGAGAGTGGTGTGTTATCTGGCTGGTGCCTGGTCTAACGTAATTATTTTTTAACTTTTAGTGCATTATCTGCATCATTATTATGTTTCATTACAATAAAACCATTACAATAAAACAAATTTTGTTTACTTATTTTATTGTTTCCACTTACATGCATGAGTAATACGTGTGCATGTATTGGTAGCAACTTTAAACGCTTATAGCTCCCAAAATAGTGAACCGATTCCAACAAAATGTACACGTCTGTGAAAATTGTATAAGTTTGTTAAAATCGGCTGCATAATATGAGCATAAATTGCATCATAAAGAATGGGCTCGCCTATTAATTGTATAGATTTAAAACAAAAATTCAAAGCTCCGTATTCGAATTTCCTTCAACTCCTACTAATATGATTTTTAATTTGATCAATAGCTTATGAGATATAAAATAACATGGTTCTAAAAACTGATCAACATTTTTGTTTTGAAGAGACTCATAGGAAATATTAAACCACAAAAATACTATTACTATTCAACACACATAAAGCTGAATGTGTCAGAAATAAAACAAGGCACATTCCATTAAAATCAATACATAAGTTTAATTTTATTCACAGTTAAGTTACTGAGTACCCAATTTGCAAAAATTTCGATTTCCATACAACAGCAGCACAAATATAGAAATTTGAATATATTACCCTGCAGACAAATTAACTAGTATGTAGGTAGAACTATACTAGATACTTTTTACTTCAGACTAGTTGCCTATCTGTTATTTTTTCATACATATATCGAACTATCGATTTTAGGTTGTCATAGGAGCCCAACTATTTCATTTTTATACAGTTACATCCCAGTTGGAATACTAGTTGTTGTAAACTAGTGCTCTTACATTTTTTTTATTTATAGCTTTTTAACTTAAAAAAAAAGAACTTTGTCTCAACCAGGATACGAACACTGATCCACTTTCTGCTTATTTTTCCAGGAGCTAAAAATATGTTTTATGTATATGTCCTATACCAGAAAATTTTGTCCTCTTTTGACTAGTATCGTTACTAGTCTCGATACAAGTAGTAATATGATTGTCCTTTTTTGACTAGTATCGTTACTAGTCTCGTTACAACTAGTAATATGACCGTCATTTTTTGACTAGTATCATTACAGCTAGTAATATGACTGTCCCAAAGCGTATCTAGTTATAAATTTAGCTGCTGGGTACCGTTGTATGGAAATCCTGTTTTTCATCAATTAAGGCCCCTTAATTAATTGTGAATAAAATTAAAACTTATACATTAATTGCAATAGAGGGCTTTTCTTATTTGTCAGATATTTTGCTTTATGTGTGCGAAATAAGAATGAAATAATTTTAAAAGTTTTATGATTTTTTCGATATTTTGCCTAAAAACTCTATTTATACACAACAACTTATTAAATATCTCCGAAACTATTGATCATAATGAAAAAGTTTGGTAAGACTTCAACGGAGGAGTTGTACTACGGAGTTTTGTGTTAATTAACACGAAGGCACCATTCTTAAATTACGCTAATAATTGTTCCACAATTTCCTTGATTTTTTATATAATTCTATATCTTGAAAACTGGAACCAATAAAAATAAGCATATTGAGCATTTTAGTTCAGCGCCCCAAACTAACAAACATAAGAACTAGCATTCAATAGCTCTAGTCATACAATATTTGAAGTAGAAAATTTCAAAACTAGAGAATCTTTTTTTTTAAATTTTAGAGTCCATTTTATTCCAAGTTTTTTCCATTTTTATTGAAAGTTTGGTATCTCAAAAAAAAAAAAAATAAAAATGAATTAAAATATCAATAAGCCAGCTAACCGGGTTTTTGTGTAAAACCTTATTTGAAGCCGGCCTTTTTTTAATATCATTTTTTGAATAGTTTCCAATCCGGGTTTTTGAAAATGTTGATGTTTTTAAATTCTCTAGCTTTGGCTTATAAAACTATGTATTTGGATTGGATTGCATTAATTTTATGCATACATATGTATATTTTAACCCGTCAAACTTTAAGTAGGCGTCAGCTAAAAAGCACACGCTGGCGAGCACAACCTATATTGATCATAAAATGTTTATTTCTATATTCAAATCATTTCATTTTATGATCAATTTAAATTTGAAAACAAAAAACTTAAGAAGTAGGTGTCATTTTGATGCTTAATATGTATATACACGTGTCAATATATTTTTTTTCATAATGTACTTATATATACATATATAAATATGTTGATAATCAATGAAAGGTCTTTGTTTCTTGGACATTTTTACTATTGAATATGTTAAAGTAATTACACAGAAAAATATATGACATTTTAAGTAACATCAACAACTTAAGACAATTTATACCAGAATGACTTATTAAAATAAAATTTTATATTATTTGCAGTACTTGTATCTGTAATATGATACAATCAAGCGTTGAAACATTTTGCTTTTTTAGAAATCAGCTTTAGGCTCAGGAAGGACTAAAATTACATTACATTTGCGAGAACGAGAAGTTTATGAATTAATAATTTTGTACTTAAATTAGAAAATCCGTACTCTGTTGCTTTGAAAGTTTTAGAAATATAGTAGCTGATTTTTAATTCAGACTAGTTGCGTATCTCTTCTTTTTTCATATTGTTTTTAACATTAGGTTGTCATAGGGGCCCAACTAGTTCATTTGTATGTAGTTATATGCTAGTTCAAATACTAGTTATTGTAGACTAGTGCGCTTACTAGTTAATTTTTAGTTAACTAAATATTAAAAAGCATTTGGCTCAACCGGGGTATGAACACACAGTCCTCATATTTCAAGACATGTTGGATAGACTACATGTCTGATCCACTTTCTACTTATTATATTCAAAGCGAAAATTTTGTTTTATGTACTTCACCTGAAAATATGTCAATTTATAAAAAAATAATTTAAATTACTAATATCATTAGAGCTAGTGATATGAATGTTCCAAGCCGTCGTTTTTTCGACTAGTATCGTTACTAGTCTCATTACAACTAGTAATATGGCAGTCCTTTTTCGACTAGTATTGTTACAACTAATAATATGTCTGTCTCAAAACGTAACTAGTTATAAATAATCTGCAGCGTAGTTGTATGACTTGTTATTGTTTATTCCTACACGTGTCGGCTATGTTGGGGACAAACAACTAACTACCAGCGAAAATTTACTACTGCTGGCTTAAAATTACCATTGTTTCATATTAATTTTAAATAAAAAATTTTTAACCTAATCTTAAATCTCTTTGATTTAAAATTTTTCACTGTTAAAGCAACTTTGTTACATTTTAAATCAGCATGACTATAACTTTAATTTTTTAAATTTATGTTAAATAATCATTTAAATCATGTTAAATTAAAATGAAATTCATTTTACATACGATGGATATTTATTTAGTGTATAGCTAAAGTAAAGTTTGAAGTTGTTGTGGCTCCAGTACTAAGTGCGCGGACTATCATGTAAGTGGCACGAGTTCGAATCTTGGCTGGAGCAGCCAACTACAACACAAAGTTTTCTGATGTCTATGCTAATAGCCATCACGTAAGTAAACTAATTAATAAAACAGTACATTAAAGTCATGTTGTTTCAACTTGAAATAAATTTGGTTCAACATGATTGTTCGTGTTGTTCCAATAACAACTTCTCGCTGACAGTAACAATTTAAAATGGTTAGATTTAACTACATTATTATTTTCATATCCAATTATCTAGTGTTCGAAAGTCCAAGAGTTTTAAATAGGTTGAGGAGAAGAAAAAAAAGTTTCCAAAAAGCTTTAAATTACAAGCATATGAGGTAAGTTTGTAAAACTTTATAGACTTCAACAGAAACTGGTTAAATATTAGACATTTTACTACTTGATTTCACCACCCTGTAACGGCTGTCATGGTGGAAAGGTATAACTGCAACTCTGATGATGAGATCGTGGTTGATCTCCAAAACATCATGGTGTTAAGTTCGACCCTTATGCAGTCAACAATTTTTCCTCGTCTTTTCAATTACTACATGCTTTAAAATTCTTTTCTCAAGAAAATAATTTAATTGAAAAATTATATTGCACGAACTTGCCTGAATAATTATTTGGTTAGTTGAGATTTTAACTATCCCAAGGCGGGAAAACCATTATAACTAGCATATATTATGTCGAAAAAATATGCTTTAAGTTGCATACATTTATATTACTAATTTCCAAAAAGTTTTTAGTACTTTGACGAGTGCTTAAAAATAACTACACAACTTCTATGCTAAAAAAAATCAATAATGATTAAAAATTGTGTGAATGAAACCTTAGAACTGTTTTAACTAACCTGTCGGAAATTGCACAAATAAAAAGTAATTTAGTTTAATTGTCAAAGAAATCATAAAAATTTAATGGTTAAAATATACAGCAGCTCAGAGAAAAAAGTTCTAAAATAAAATAGAATGAATTTATTTAAATTAAACAACCCAGTAGACATTTTGATAGCTAGTTTATTAAGCATTAAATTGAAATAGGCCTATAGGACTCTAGTTCAATTGGAGGTAATATATATTGGCATAATTACATGCTTTTAGAATTCATAGGGTGAAACTGCAAACGTTTCTGGTGGCTTGCTATCCAGTGCCTGGGAATGAGTTTTGCATGCTTCTACATATATGATATCTCCAAATCATGATAAAAGAAATTATGCATTTAATGGCAAAAGCTTCATTTGGACTACTACTAAATCATTTCTTAATAGAATAAACACGGCATTCTTTTGATTAATTATATCGATCATTTGACTTAATTGCAGGCAAAGCACAAAATAAAATGACTCTAAAAACATGTCTATATTGCGAGACATGTTGACGTGATCTTCAACACGATTATTACAATTTAACCATTTCAAACTTTATATGACGTCAATTTCCCCTTTATCGCAAATTCATTGAATGCTTGCATTTATTTCGCCAGGAATTTGATAAGAATGTCGTTGAATACAACAACATATACAAATAAATGTATACACAAATCTTATGAAGAAATATTTATATTTTCTTTTAACTTTTATTTATAACTTTTATTACTATTTGTTAAGATTAATAAAAAATTTTATCTTTCAATACTTAACAAGTTTCTTAATTGAGTTAGCAACAACAAATAGGTATTTACACCTAATCCTGTTTTTGCATGGTTGATACGTTTCAGAGATTACCGTGTAAAAACAATCGTATAAAAAAGTCACATAAAATGTACGTAAAAAATTAAAATTTTTATAAAAACAAAACTAAAAAATTTCAGGTCAATCAGTTCAGATTAAGACGTGTCGCACCACCGCACTACCACTAAAGTTTGAGCAAATGCTCTTCTTCAGTCTTTTATGTCTCATAACTTAATAAATAAAGTATTTCTAAAAAAATTTTCTTCTAAAAAGTTGTTGTCTATAAAGTTTTCAACAGCTTTTGCCTTACCGACTTTTATCTAAATCGCATATTTAACAAAATAAACAGCAATATCGAAAAAAGCCCACAACAATTAAAATTTAATAATGATCACACTAATTTACAAATTTCGGTAAACTAAAAGCTGTTTTTTTAGTTATTTGGGTCGCACTGCACTCAATTTTTCTTAACGTCTAGTTTTCGAGATATACCGTTATGACAAAATTTTAAGGCACTTGCACGACATTCGACAACAAAATTGTCTTTAAGCTGACCAAACATTATTTCTAAATCTAGCTATTAGTTTCAGAGATATCATAGAAGTTTAAGCCAAAAAATTTAAAAATTTTAAAAAGTTTTCCCATTAAATTGTGAATAGAATCAAAATTTGTGCACCAATTTCAACAGAAAGAGCTTATTTCCTTTTGAATATATTAAGCTACATGATAATGAACAAAAAAAATTTATCGTTTTTTATTTTTCTGTGAATTTTTAAAAGCAAAATTTAAAAAATTTTTAATTTTTAAGCTTTAACTTTTACGATATCTCTACAAACAATGTTCGCTAGGCTTAAAGATAATTTTGTTGTCCAGTTTTGGGTTTTGTTTTTAACTGAAGAGGGAAACCTTTCTCCAGTTATACTAGTATATGTCGTGCAAGTGCCCTTATTTTTATTTAAGTGGAGATTCGCGTATTCAAATACCCTAAAAATTTAAAAGTTTTCTAAAAGCCCACAAATTTAGTTCTAGTAATAACTGTCATATATGTGTTATACGAGAATTAACGTAAAATTTATCTGTAACTTGCAAAAATAAGTAAAAAACCTTCTATAAAATTTGTTTTCTGTGCATCAACGTATAAAAACAGAGTTAGCTTTTTTCCGTCAACACGTAAAAACAGGATTGGATGTATTTGTTTGCTTTATGTGCATTTTTTCAACAATTGTTTCTTTGCTATCAATTAGTTTTGTAAAATAGGTATTTAATTTGATTAATTCTTGTGTTCTTTTAAATTGGCTTAAATGCTTAAAAAACAATTTGTAGGTTAAGTTGTATTTGCTTGCTGATACATAATTTTTTTTACAAAACAGAGGTCAATTAAATATATTTCAATAGCATTTAAATTTCAATAGAATTAAATTGAAAAGGAAAGGGTGATTTTTGGCATACTTAAAAAAAAGAATGAAGACAGAGGCATGGAAAATTAAGCAACTTTTGTATAAATATGTATGTACATTACTTTTGTGATAATTTTTGAGGAATAAATTAGTGCAGGGGAACTTCCGTTTCGTATAACTCATTGAAATCGACTACTACAGAAAGCTGTCTTGCATGACTACCCAGTTAAAAAGTAAAGTATGGACCATATATTATTGGATGCGAAAATGGAGGATACATGCTTCCAAATAATATTTCATATATTTTTTATATATATATGTATGTAAATATATATAAGAAATAGATATACGTCATATCTGTAGTAGATATCGCCAATTTTTGGATCCAATAAATACATATGTAAATAAGAAAATCCTCTTACACCCATATAGTACAGCCGATTAAGACCAAAAATATACAATTTCAAATGTTTACAGATGAATACTGTCTTTATTTTATAAAAATCGATTCAGTTTTTCGGAATTTATAAGCGTTTAGAGAGAATAACAGTAAGACAAGTCATAGGCAAGATAGTTCAATAAGTTGATTTAGCTTATTTATAGGTGTTTTGTTTTTGCATTTCCTATATATTATTAATTAATAAATAATATTATTAATTAATTTTAGTGGCATATTTTGTGTGGCTGTTTTTTTTAATGTTTTTCAGATATTTTTAATAACATATTGTTTAAATCATATTTTTTGAGAGCGGAAGAGCTTGAGGGTAGGTTTATGTTTAATTAGTTTGGCTTAAATTCATTTTTAATTTAATCTTTCGATCAAATTTTTTTTTTAAATCGAAAGATTAAATTAAAAATGAACTTAAGCCAAACTAATGAAATTACTTTGGATAAATTTCAGTCAATTTTACGTACATAATATTTTGATGGCCATAGGAAGCGGCCGTCTTCCTATGGCCATTGAATATCATTGTTGAATATGTTGAGCAACTCCCTCAATTTTGGATATACATATGTACATATTCCTCATCTCGAAAACTACAAGCAATTAAAAAAAAAACAAATGCATATTTGAATTCAGAAACAAATCTTATTTGCTTCAGTATCAAAGTTGATAGAATATAGTAAATTTTGTCATTAATGGCTTCATAAACAATTTTAAACCAAACTTCGTAATAATTTTTAAATAATTTTATTCTTTAAAAACTGTCCGTCGTCTATGTATGTAATAATTTTTTTTTATTATCAAGTAATGAATATTTTATGAACAAATAAATATGAGTTTATATGCTTAAAGTATGAGTACGCGTCTTAAATGAAATAAAGCATACAATCCATACACTGTCATTAACAAAACAACTGCTGCGACCTTCACATACCAGAGCAAACGAATTGTAAGTTTGTTTTTAATATAATTTTTTTGTTTTCATATTTACTTGGCTTGTTTTCTGTATGTACTTTGTATTGAGCTTGAATTGAGTACACTCTACCGTCTATCTTGTGTGTGATCATCAATTGTCAAACATTAAGTTGAAAATAGAATGATTAAAAAGTGTATAGGAAAACAAAGTGCAATAAATTAATATTCAAAGAAAAATATATTTTTAAATGCAAATTTATGAGAGTAACTGTCATCATTATTATCATCTTTATAAAAATAATGATCATCTTTTTAAAAATCATGCACAAAACATATCAGAGAGTTTATTATAAAATATGAATTTAATTGTGTGTGCATTTGTAATGCAGGCACAAAATAACGAAATAAAAAAGACTAAGTTGTAATAAAAAATGCACATTGTTTATTTATTAATGTCAATTTGACTTAAACATTAACAAAAAAAAACAAACTTACATAAAGAAAAACTCATACGAATACATGCAACAATAAATAATGTGTATTCGACGAGTATAAAATCTAGAGTATTACTAAAAAAAAACTTTTCTTTGTATTGCAATTTTGTTGTTGCATTGTATGTTGAAACAAATTTAGATCAATTGCATTAAATGAGTGAGTAATATAATACACAGATATGTACATAAAGTTTTACAAACATACAGTGCTATCAAAAATAATTTATACAAATTTTAATTGTGGTTAAATAAGCCAATTACTCTGTAGAGTCTTTAGTTGAGATGTGGGTGCTGAAGACTATTTGTCGCTAGGAAGAGAATGGACAAGGACAAAACAAATGGATCTATAATTTGAGTAACGTCGACTATTGTCAGATAACAGATATATATATATATATATATATATATATATACATATATATATATATATATATATATATATATATATATATATATATATATATATATATATATATATATATATATATATATATATATATATATATATATATATATATATATATATATATATATATATATATATATATATATATATATATATATATATATATATATATCTATATATATATATAGATATACTACCGGGTACTTAAAATATATATATATATATATATATATATATATATATATATATATATATATATATATATATATATATATATATATATATATATATATATATATATATATATATATATATATATATATATATATATATATATATATATATATATATATATCTGCGAAACACTTATACCATACACAAATTATATGCATCAGCGTAAATGTACCGGTCTAGGGTGGGCTAGGCCCACCCCAGAATAGTTTTAACCCACCCCACAATTTTTACTTCATGCTGTTACATAAATGTATTGCTTATTATAATGAATTTTATATTTAAATGTGCTTATCTTACGCGTTAATATACTCGTACATGTTTTTAAGTGTTGCCATTAAAACGTTACGAAACTTAGCCTAATAATCAATTTGGATTCAAAAATAAATGTAGATATCTGAACTAAATTGTGAGTAGATTAAAAAGATTATTGATTCAATTTTGGTTTTAACGCGGCAAGGGCTTTCTCTTCGTGGCCACCAGGGATGCTAGAATTCCTTTACCAATAATGGCTAAAAGTAGACAAAAAAATGGTTAAAAATGGCTAAAAACTAGCCAAAAAATGGCTAAGCGATATCGAATGCAAAAATCAGGAGTATTAAGCAAAAGTAAGAAAGTAGTTCATATATTATCTTTTACATCAAATTGGAAAGATTTTTTTCAAGTAAATAGAACCCTATGGATTGCCATTATTGCGCTCACTGAAGTTTTTTCTTTTTATTAGCAACATTTCAATCTTCCAAAGTTTGTTGGGTATAGCTTATTAATGCAAGTATTTCAGATAGTGACAACTCCTGTTTCTGAATTGTATTTTTGCCGCCTATCGATTGCCATTAGCCATTATTGCGCTCACCAATGATTTTTACTTTAATAAACGAAACACTTTTCGATGATGTTTGCCAATTTTTAAAAGTTTGCTGGGTATAGTTTCTGAATGCAAGTATTTCAGAAAGCGACAGCACCCGTTTCTCAATTGTATTTTTGCCTCCTATCGATTGCCATTAGCTGTTATGCGATTGCCATTAGATCTTACTGCGCTCACCGATTTTTGAAAAATTTTAAAAGCTTGCTGGGTATAACTTCTGAATGCAAGTATTTCAGAAAGTTTCAAACCCTCTTTCTGAAATACATTTTTGTCTCCTATCGATTGCCATTAGATATTAGTGCGGTCAACAAAGATTTTTATTTTTATAAACGAAACACTTTTCGGTGATTTTTTGCTAATTTTTAAAAAGATTTTGGTGTTTATAACTTCTGAACGGATGAACGAATATGAATGTAAACAAAACAACAAGGTATTTTCATCTTTGAAAAATGGTTTGAGGTTTTACCAAAGTTTGTTTTCTTCTCATGCGTGCGAAAACAATAACATATTGCTCTGTTGTATTTTTTGGTAGTAAATAAGTGTTCCTTTGTTGCGAGTTTAAATTTTTTTATGAAAAATCGGTAACAAATTTCATATATGAAAAAATGGCTAAGAAATGGCTAGATTAAAATAAAAGTGGCTAAAAAATAGCTAATGGCTAAATTAACTTTTGTTCTGGCTAAACCAGATGAAAACTGGCTAATTTAGCCAGAAAATGGCTAAATTGGCATCACTGGTGGCCGCAGAGGAAACATAAACCGTAATAACAGAGGAAACGTTTTTGGAATTTTCTGATTATATTGCAAAATATAAATTGAATTTTAGATCCAATTTTGTTAAATACACAAATTATTGGAGGTCGTCTATATAAATTTTTTTTGAAAGGGCCTTAGCGCGTTCAGAAAAATTGCTTATATATGCCGGTAATTGTATGGGTGCCAATGTGGCTGATAGATAGCATTGCTAGCCTGTTCGCCCAGATGTCCTCGGTTCCATTCCGGCCAAAGACACTGGGTATTTCCGCAGATAAGCTAATCGCTTCGCGGATTGTGTTTGTTAGAAAAATGAAAGTGTAGAAACTTGGAGCAAGAACGTACCTCGAGGAAACAGAGGCTCCAAAAGAGGATACAAAAAGGAGCCTGCACAAATCTACTAAGATCATGTGTTACGGTGCTCTTAAACTTTTAAGAGCATATGCGTCGATCAGAAAACAACGAATACAGAGTACGTGGGAAGAGTATGGAATCTGGGAAAGATTTCTATAACGACTTTTTAGTATTCATCAAGGCAGTTTCCCAACATTAACAGTGCGGTAAATTTTGTACAAATTGTCCAACATACTTGTCCTACGACTCTTGAAAATGGGAGTGGTACAATACGTTCCAGAGTCGTGAGCGGTAAAAACAGAAAAACAGAAAAACATTACTTAACTAGAACAAAAAAATAGCCTCAACGAATGCCCGGCCTTGCACCTCTCGAGATACAAATTGTTGGGCAACAGTATATTAGGCGACCTAGAAGAGTTATCAGAGATGGGTCTGGGTGACCTGATCAGGGAATAAAGTAAGAAATTTATTGGTTGCTAAGTTCGCGTTAAAGCTTTAATATTGTTTAAGCTTCTTATTTATTTCAATACAAGTTTGCTACAATATCTTTAGTTTTTCTATGAAATTTTTGGGTAAAGGTTTTCTGACGATCTGCATTTAGTCCCAGAGAAATGCGCATAGGAACTAGCTAATACCTCTCGGTAATCAATTTAAAAGTGTTTAAAAAAATTAATATATTACTGGATAAGTAAAATATTAATTTTGGGAAATAGTGCGATTATAAATTAAAAAACGTAAATTTTAGCGATTCCCAATAAAAATCACTTATTCAGAATAAATATTGTTTTTCAGCTGCTTGTACTTAGCCAAATCTTATAAAACTTTGAAAGCGCATTGTAATCTCCCGACAATATGAGTTATGATTAGAAAAGTGGGCAGTGCCACTCCCATACAAAGTCAATTTCTTTAGATATTTTTTTAAAAGCTTTTCCAATTTTTTGGTTTAATTAATATGTACATACTTTTTGCTACCAACTTTAACTTATTATTTTGTCACAGCATATCAGTTTTGTTTTTGATATAAAATCGCATCATGACCATCATCTGCAACAACCATACATATGAGTTGATTCCAAATATATTGTCTACTTCTATTCTTGGTCTAGTGGCAAGATTTACTGAAGTTGTTACTATTGTCGTTGTTACTGTTGGTGCTGCAGCAGCAGCAGTTACTTCTGCTAATATTGTTGAAGTAATTGTGCACTTTTTTAAGCCGGTTTATACTAGATCTTGGCTCAAGTACATACTTGTACCATACATAAGTATTTACATTTTGGTATCTAAGTATTGACTATTTAAGTATTCAATGCTATTTTCATATTTGAAGTTGTATTAAAAAAAAAGTTTCTTTGATGTCATCTGGAAAATCTTGTCATTTTACTAAGTAGTTAGCAAAATCTATACGTATAAAAATAAAAACAAAATAAAATAAAAAAACAAGTAAAGAATAAAAGATGCAATAGATTTATTTAAAAAAATAGCATATCATGATGT
Source organism: Panzeria rudis (assembly GCA_956483635.1). NCBI lineage: Eukaryota > Metazoa > Arthropoda > Insecta > Diptera > Tachinidae > Panzeria > Panzeria rudis. The sequence continues at coordinate 108,753,819 of OY101447.1, forward strand.
TGCCATTTTATTTTATTATTAAGTTAAATTTAAGTAATATATTTTTATATTGTTTTTATTGCAGTGTTTTTCAGAATTAACTCAGAACATTGACATAATGTTCTTTGATAAGTTCTATGAGGTTTTTAAGTAGTTACTGTTGAAAAACTTATGTAGTACATATCGCTCATTTACTCAAACAACGTCATAACTCAAAAAATAAAAGTTTTGAGTTAATAATGTAGAATTAATCATCATATCCTTTCTTATATTGTGTAAGAATTTCGTAGAAATATCTTACTCACGCCTTGAGAGAACAATAAAATTTTTGTTTTTCCATTTACTTGCATTTATAAAAATTTAAAAATGATATACGCTACTGGAAAAAGTTTATTAACCGATTTTTATAAATTTGATTGAAAATGATTTGTTTGTGTTTTTTCAGGTGAATGTCTTGGCTGTATTTTGAATATGTTTGCTCATACATATTTGTCTGATCTTTTCCATGCTTCTTTTGAATATTCTTGTGTGTCATATTGTTAAGGGTAGAATATTTTTTAATCTGATAAATCAAGACAAGATATTTTCCTTCAAACTCTGTATTTAAAAAAAGCTTTTGTTTTAAAATTATTTGAGTACAATACTCTTATTTTCGAAAATAACCTTTTATTGCTATATATTTTAACATCCTAGCAGGGGTTAAAATTCCAACATTGCAAATTTTTGTACAAATTCAATACCCTACACTCACGCATTGACAGTAAAAATATTGCACGTTTGGCAAGTAAGAGTATAAGAACAATGAAATAAATGCAACAAGAAATAGAAGAAACAAGAAACGAATGGGTAAAATGGTATTTTTGGCTTCATGCCATCACATTCTGAAAATACACAAAGTCCACATATACTTCTGTATCATGCATAGAAATATGGAAAAAAAGATTTGCAAAAGAATAGTGCAAGTACGCACACATACAGACACACACACATACACACATAAGTATGAATATACAATTTCCCAGCAAACATGCAGATTTGATCTCAAATTTAAAACGTAATTAATTTCTTTTTCTCAAATGGCAAACGTAAGAGAATGGTTTGAAAATAGTTTTCTCAGTAAAGAAGAAATAATTTTTCGCCAGTGGTTCTCGAATTATGACGCCTTTGTTATAGAAGAAATTGCAAAAAGTTCTTGAAGCAGTTTGTATCAATAAAGTCTGGCGTATGAGTATCATTATTTAATGTACTGATAAAATATTAATTATACGCCAAATTGCTTTGCCGTATAATTTGTAGTTTTTCCCTTTAATAAAGGCGTCGTAAAACATTTCTAGGTTTCTAGGGAAAATATGCCTAGAGTTTTTCGTAGATTTGTATTCCTCCTACGATTTTTTGTTAAAAAAAAACTACCCACGCTAATGTACATACATACTAGGGAAATTTTTTAAAAGTATATATTTTTTGCAGTCCCCAACTGAAACTCTGAAAGTTACAGTCGTTAACAATTACATATTTTAAGTACTTATCATTATTTTCTATTTGATAAACCGTAAAATTTTGATACTAGTCATAAGTTAAAGTCTTATATCTCAAGCAATATTAATCTAAGCCATTTGGTCTATAAAACATTTTTGTAGGAAATTGAATTTTCAATAAATCTTTGATTCAAATTTTTTTGTAAAGTTGAATATTTCGGAGATAACAGCAAAAATAAAACTAGAATTTTAAACAAAAATCAACTCCAATGACACGTACCAACTCACCACTACACTTTCGTCGCTATGGACCTTTTTGAAGATTGTTTTATACCGAGTAAATCGAGATCAAGTACAATGTAATAGCATAAAATGTGGCAGAGTTATAGAATTAAAAAAAAATATACATTATTTTCAAGTGTAATTTGTATGGAAAAATTTTCCACGCTTTTGGAAGGTTACTTTATCGAACAGAATTTCAGGTGGGGCTGCAAAAAAAAATACTTCGAAAAAATCACCCTAATACACACTACATATGTTTTTAGCCAGTATGAATAGATAGATGTTCATTTATTCCCGTATAACATTTAAACTACACAGCAAAAACTTTTGGAATTTTTGTAATGGGTAGTACTTTATTAATAGCTTACAACATAATGAGTGGTACTTATTTATCTTATTACTATGCTTCATATTAGAACCACTACCTACTTCTTAATAAATTTAGTACGTAGTTTTCTCATTATCTGAAAGTATTTACAATTTGTTGATGTGTATTAATAAAATATGTAGACAAACATTTTAAGTCAACATGTGTTTTTATATGAAAACTAATTTTTGTCGGTTAAATTTACAAGTCAACAATAGCTGAGTGGGTAAAGTTCTTGTCTTCAAATCTGAACGAGTACAGGTTCGTATCCGAGCTGGGTCAAAAAAAAAATATATAAACAAAATATAGTGTGTGTAAATGAATTTTTTAAATTTTAATTTGTTTATTTGACTACTTATTTTTTAGCTTCAAGTAAGCCAAATAATAACTAGTTAATTGTTGTGAAAATGTAAATACATTTGCAAGGGGTACCCCTTATTTTGTAGACTTCTCAAACAAAAATAAGTAGTTATCGAGTCAAATTATAAGTACCTACGACTTAAAGCCTCATATACTTTTTTGTCTATCAGTTAGCAAAGTTTTTGCTGGGTATTTATCATAATTCAACAAATAAGGTATCGAAAGAACCACCATGGACCCCTTCGTATACATTGCTAACAGCGTATACCGAAGTTTTGATAAGATATACACAGAAAAAACTAAGTTTCATTTTCAGTAAAGAAATTTAATGAATTAATAAATGGGGCATTATTTTTGAAGCGGATAACCCAAAAATTTTATTTGGCATAACTATAGTTCTAGTAGTAAGAAATATGTATGATTATTTTGTTTGCATGATGTTTATTTTTCGAGTAATAGAGTGCGAAAGTGTTGCCGTTTTTGATTTGTTTTAAATTATCATTTCAAACTAGAAAAAATTAAACAAAAAATTTTAATTAATGACCCTTATAGGAAATCGTCTGATCTTAAAAAAAAGAAAATATTTAATAAAGAAAAAATCATTTTTTTCATGTTCAAAGCCAAAAATGACCAATTGAAATAACATTTTTTCTGACTTCGACATGCTTTATTTTTTTTATTTTTTACCAAAGTTTGCCTAGGGTGTCCTCATTGTACTGTAACAGTTTGATAATGCGATCTCCATAAGTTTGAAAGTTATGCAAATTTCTCTACATGGCTTCCACCTATTGATCATTGATATAGAGAATCGGTATAAAATATCGTGTAAGCCTTACGTTTAATGTACTAGGAGTGTAAAGCAGTTCTATGTAAAATTCCACGAAAAATAATTTCATGGAATATTTTAACCCTCTAGCGCTTCGCTGTATGGGTCTTTTTCTTACCATTTTTTAAAAAGGAGGAAAAAGCTCCCCTTCGACGGCGAGATAGCGGGCTGAAACAAGTTCTCATACAATTTTGGTATGTTTTAGAAGACAATAAATTTCTAAACTCAACTGGAATAGGATTTTCGCTCGTTGGTAGTTGCTGCCCTTACAGGCTGTGCTGTCTAGGGGAAAAACTCTGATGAGAAGACTGTGGTAGTCTCGAGACATCTGATGCCAGTTCAACCTGCAGTACAACCAAATTTTTCTTTGAATATTCAATATTTACATGCTTTAGACTTTCTTTCGAAAATTAAAATAATTTAACCGAAAGCTTAAATTGAAAGCGAACTTAAGCCAAACTAATTAAATAACTTTGGATAAGAACATACAGTTCGACTAATTCATATTTACAAATTCTAAACAAAATTATTTATTGAATTAAGTAAAAATATTTAATGAATTGTCCGTAATATATCAAACATAATTTTTGTCTAAACTTATAAGAAAATTGTCTAAAAATACTTACAAATTCTAAACAAAATAATTTACTGAATCAAACAAAAAAAATTACTGAATTATTTGTAATGTATCAGACAAACTTTTTGTCTGAGTCAGTAAAGACTTTTTTCAAAGATATTATTAAGTTCTAAATAATAACATTATCATCCAGTAAGCATTTATGAAATTTCACGTGGTTAAATGTGTTCTACTCTGTATGTTTATCTAAAGGCTCTAAAAAAATTAATGAGAATTAACGCAACAATATTAACAAATTGATTCACTCAGAAATCTTCAGTAAACAAACTTGTTACAGATTAATTTTTTTTTTGAATTCCGGCATTCATTCCTTTTGCTGTCATTGTTGTTGTTATTTATTTCTGTGTATGTCGTCATGGGGATTGTTTTTTGTACGACACATAAAACTAATTTTTATTGTTGTTTTTGGTATTTGCGTCCTAAATAAAAGTTAAACAAAAAATTCACTGATTCAGTAAAGAGCATTTACTGAAAATTAAATTTTATTTTCGACAAAGTTTTGTTCGGAAAATTTTTGGTAATAATTTTTTTGTGTAGATTAAATATTTCTCTTTTCAATGCAGCCAATTCCAAAACCATTTTTCTGAGTTTTGTTTTAATATAAAGTTTTCCAATAAACACTTTTAAATCTTCAAACGAATAGCTTGTATGGATTTCTAATCGTATATAATTTAAGTAGCTACTAGTACGTAAGTTGCTAACAGCGAATATTTTTCTTGCAGTTGATTTTTTGCATTGCGCTACAAAAACAATAAGCAAAAATGGTTTAACTATGAAAGATCGTATGTACAAGATAAATGAAAAATACGTATAACACACATTAAAACATACATATTACCTACATATTGTTTATAAGTTTTAGTTTAAGTTTTGATGATACCTAGCAGTTCCGGTGCTAGTAAAATCACTTTAGTAGCGCTCAATGAGTGACAAAAATGCTCTACTATTTACTTTTCCCCTTTGAAGAATTTTTCCACTAAGTCAATTAATTGTCTTTTCCCTCTTCTCTCTTGTAGCAGTGCCACCAGCGGTGCCACCAGATTGGTTCCGCTGCTTGAATTACTTACGTTCGATTTGAAATGCGTTCGCCCATTTGTCCGTCCCTGTATTTGGAGTCGGTTTTTTTGCAAGAGTTTTCTCTTTTCTACAGGAGATTCCGAAAACGATAAAATTTCAGAAGAAGAAATTTTATAACAATTTAAAAATGTTAACATACTACATCTAAGTCATCAAAAAGATGTCTGTCTGTATCTCTCTGTGGCCAAAAATGCACCCTCACCGGAACAAAATGAAGTAGTTTGAATGTGCGGACTTCATAGCCTGCAGAAAGACGTATTAAACAACGACTACAAAAATTTTTTTTGTCCCGATCTGTCAAATTCAATATGTATAATGTATAAAACATCATTTACATTTTTATGTGTGGTGTTTGACAGATTAGAATTAAAAGCCAATTTAGTAGAAGTGTTTATGCATTCGCCTTGTTTAATAAGCTTTAGACTAGCCTTAGTTGTTGAAGCCACATGCAAGCGTAGTTTCAATTGTATGTGTGTGCCCACCACTGCTTAATAATTTTGAAAGGTCAATAAACTTTTTTAAAAGACAGGAACATTTTCAAATATGTATCTATTCGTCTAACTGATTTGGTAACTAGGGATCTCCTAATATGTCCAACAACATCCAAATTTGTTAATAGTTGCTCGAACTGTAGGGTTTTCTCCAACATATCCATATTGTACTTACCCTGTCGGAAAATCCTACTAGTCGACTACAAAAATAATCAACTTGTAGTTAACTTTTCTTAGACTTTATAAAAGCTAACTACAATGTAATATGGAATGAAATGCAGAAAATCAATTCGTATTTTAAGAGAGCCAACAACCTTACTCTCAGCTACTTTGAATCTCATTTCAAGTTTATATTAACTTTTTGATGTTATTATTTTAAATGGTACCTTAGCTAAGTGGTCAGCGCGTTGACTATAAAACGTGTGATACATAGTTCGGACCCCAGCAACATCTGTTTGCAAATATACTAACTACCAAGTGACTTGAATAAAGTCAACTTTAAGTTAGTTGGAAAATAGTGCGGAGTGGGACAATTGACTACCGCCTACCGCCTATGACATCGCAATGTTAAAATAGTTAGTTGTTTCCATTAGAAAGTAATCCAAGTATCAGTCAGAACTAGTTGAGAAATAGTTAGCTTAAAGTTAATTTAAAGTTAACTACGTTTCCGACAGGGTAAATACACACATCCATACATACATAATTTTTATATATGTACATATGACTGTGTGCTACACATAGCAGAAATAGCAAAGTTGCTCTGTACAATTTTAGAAGAACTTGTCAAAACCACATTCCACACTTGCTGTCGACGTAAACGATGTCGTTTCAATGACAACAAAAACAACAATAAGCAAAGTTGTTAAACGTAATTACGCGCGAGCTTATTGTAAAACAAGTAAGAGTGCTATATTCAGCTCTAACGAATCATATTTACCCTTTGCATGTATATGGCTGATTCTCATTCTAAACGTATATTTTGTATGTGTGAGTGTGTTTTTTTTTTTTTGTTGTTCAGATATGTAACTAATATAAATATGAGAAGGCAGGATTCATATTATAGTTTTCGCCTCACTCAATGGATCCTGAAATAATATTATATTTATAGATTTTTTACATTTTTTGTATTGAGCTTTACAGTTGCTTTAGCGGTTGTTCTGGGAATGATTTTTGTGAAAAAAGTACATGAGTCGCAGGACGAAATTAAAAGTTATGAAATTTGAAAAATTATGAAAATTTGAAAAATCACCAAAACTAAATATATCATCAATAAACGAAAAAAAATTGAAAAAATCACCAAAAAAAAAAGCGCCAAAACTACATAAAAACCGTCAAAAACCGGAAAAATAGCCAAAACGAAAAAAAGTGTCAGAAAAAAAATCGCTAAAACTAAAATATCACCAAAAAACCGAAAAAAGCCCCAAAGCCGAAAAAGCGACAAAACTAAAATAAATCGTTAAAAACTAAAAATATCGTCAAGAGAAAAAAGTAAAAAAAGCCAAAACCAAAAAATCGCCAAAACTAAAAAAGACGGCAAAAAACAAAAAAAATCCAATATTCGAAAATTCGCAAAAAAAGCAAAAGTCACCAAAATGAAAAAAAGCGCCCAAACCAAAAATAAATTACTAAACCAACAAAAAAGAAAGCTTAAAAAATAAAAAAACTAAAATTAAAAAAAAATTGCCAAAATGAATAAAAGAGGCAAAAACGAAAAGGCATATATGTATGTGTATTCGTACGAAGCCAAAGTCGCACTTTACTGAATTTTTGTTATAGTTTATATTCATTCATGCACGCTCATGTCAGTACATTAGCAATGATTGTGAAAAGACAGGCTCATGCAAAAAGCTTATCTAAATTAACGAAATAATTTCTTTAATCAATGCTATTTCTGCCAAACTATCACAAAGCTAAGATACCATGGCTTATATTCTGCAATCTATATATGTATGTATATAAAAATTAATCAATGTTTGTATGTTTGTTTGTTTGTGTGTTCCTTATAAGACGCCAAACGGTACGACTGATCGTTGTGCAATTTCGGAACTGTTTTATTGACGATAGGGAAATTCAAATAGCCTAATTTTTTTCGAACATTTTGTGGCGAAAGGGTGCCGCCCACACAAATGGGGTTTTAATTTGCTATATCTGTAAAACTACAACAGTGATACTCTCTAAATTTTTTGTGAGCTGCTCTTAGAAGAAAGTACGATTTCTAGTGAAATCTCGAAGGTATAGGAGAGGGAAACGGCTACCCACCATACGAGGTAATTCTTAATTTTCTTATATATGTACAACTATAAGAGTGAGGCTCTCTAAATTCGATGTGTGTTATTCTTAGAATAACATGCATTTTCCTGCAAAATATTGGTGTTATAGGAGGGTGGCGGGTATTCCCATACAAAGTAATTATTAATATTCCAATATCAGCACAACTACAATAGTGAAGCGGTATCATAGGGGAAGACGGGTACCCCCCATAAAAAGTAATTATTAATATTTCCATATCAGCAGGTCGTATGCTACTCTTAGAATAAAGTAGAAAATCTTATGGGTATCAGAGGGTAGATACGGATACCCCCGTACAAGGTTATTATAAATCTTCCTATATATGCACAACGAAGGGGTAGCGAAGCACACCGGGTGTGGCTAGTATACTATATAATACAATAAGTATTTCAATCTTAAGTCTTCCAATTTTAAATTATTGTAGTCCAGCCAGCTTTTGCTAAATAAATTATCGTTTTGTAAGAGAACAAATTTGTTAAAAAACGAGTTCATTTACTTTACTATTTATAATTTTAAATCATTCTAATGTTAAACATTAAAACACAAATATTAGAAAACAAAACCAACTATTTAGTCAGGTAATATAAATACATATTTGAAATAGCTGATTTGAATGAAAATAAATTTAAATATTTTAACATAAACTATATTTTTTAAAACACATATTTAGTTATAATATTATAATAATATTTTATAACTATTTGCTGTTTATATTTAAATTCTTTCATTTATAATTCGTTTGTGTTGTGTATGTGTGTGCTTTTTTTAATACACAGAATATATGTATTTTTAAAATATGTTAATTGGTTTTTTGCTGCTGCTGCTGCTTAGGAATGCGACATGTGGCATTTTAATTTCATCGAAGCATAAAAATTTTTATATTAAATACATTTGTACATATGTATACATATATATTTTTTAATATTTTGTTCATCTCCCTCTGTGGTGAAAGATAGATAATTCAAAGAATTTTTGTGCGTCTTTAGTTCTTTTTTCGAATAGAACAAAGAATTTTTTAAAGGGTACCAAAATGTACAAATCAATGTGTTAAATGTAAAAATTGAAAACTTATATATGTACCGTCTATATGCCATTGGAAAATATTATTGACCCATATGTTGAACAGATCTGTCAGACAATGGCTGTAGATTTTTACTAATGAAAATCGGCAATAAATGGCTGAGATAAAATTAAAAAATAGACTTGTTTCTTGTATTTGTGTTGTTGCTGTTGTTGTTTACATGCCCAGATAACTGACAGACCTAAAATGTGCACAAATCTGTGATACATATTTCTAAGAACTTTCTATTGAAAATTAGTAACTCACACATTTTTACATATTGTCTTTTATGCGTTAGTAAGTAATACGAGTACATAGGAGTTGTACCCCTCTGGTAGAGCTACGTAATATGTGAACAGCCCCATATACATATACAGTAGCGTGTTCGTTATATGTATGGGCAATTTTTTCTTATGAAAATGTTTAATTCTCATACCTTAAAAAAGTTGAGACTTGATGCAAAAATTATTCTTCAAAAATTTTCTTCTAAAAAGTTGTTATCTGTGGATTTGTAACAGCTTTTGCCTTACGGACTTTTATCTGAATCGCATATATAACAAAATAAACAGTAAAATATAGAAAAGCCCAAAGTATTAAAATAACAAAATAAATTCAGTAAAGTGCGACTTTGGCTTGCACACAAAGGGTTCCGTACGAATACACAAATATCGCTTTTCGATTTTGTCCTTTTTTCATTTTGAAAAAAGTTTTTTTCGTTGCTTTGGCGATTTTTTAGTTTTTTTTTTGCGATTTTTCTTTTTTTGCAATTTTTTGTTTTTTTGATTTTTTTGATTTTTTAGTTTTGTCTTTTTTTTGGTTTTGGGCGTTATTTTGTTTTAACGTTTTTTTGCTTTTTGACGAGACTTTTATTCTAGCGATTTATTTTAGTTTTGGCGCTTTTTTAGGTTTTGGGGACTTTTTTCGGTTTTTTGTGATATTTTTAGTTTTAGTGATTATTTTTGTTTTGACACTTTTTTTCGTTTCGGGGTTTTTTTGGTTTTTGGCGATTTTTTTAGTTTTTGTTTTTTTGTATTTTTTATTTTTTGGCTTTGGCGCTTATTTTCGTTTTGGTGATTTTTTCCATTTTTTGGCGATTTTTTCGTTTTTTGATGATATTTTTAGTTTCAGCGATTTTTTTATGTTGAAGTGTTTTTTTTTCGTTTGGACGACTTTTTCGGTTTATGGCGTTTTCTTAGTTTTTTGGCGATCTTTTTAGTTTTGGTGTTTTTTGCGTTTTAGCGATTTTTTTAATTTTGGTGCTTTTTTCCTTTAAGTGCTTTTTTCATTTTGGCGTAGGGAGTGAACTTTTCGGAGAGTAATTTTTGCATCAAACTTCAACTTTTAGAGGGTTGAGAAAAACATTTCTTTCACTTTAAGAGATAAAGACCACCCTAATATACGTACATAAATTAAAGCGCACGGTGGTACGCCAGGCCAAGTTGAGGCCTATTCACACAGTGTGTATATTACACGAAACCATTCGCACGGCTTTTACCCCCGTCATACTTTTACATAAAACATAAGGATGCTCTGCAGAGGTAACCTCATATTTGAAAATTGAACGTTTTACCATAAAAGCTTCCTGAGATATGACGGTGTAAAAAGTGCATATTTTTTCACTCACTAACTATTATGAGGCACTTTCACTCAATATTATGAGGCACTTTCACCATAGCAAGAGGGATGAAATTTGGTATACAGGTAGGTCTTAGCAAATAACTTTTATATCTCTTTAGAAAAATATATTATTTTGTACGAAGATTCAAATAATTTGTTGAGGAGCTAAGACTTTATACTGAAATTTATATTCAGTCTTAACATCTATTATAGAAAAATGTAATTGTTACTAAGGAAAATATCATGAAATGCTTTTAAAGACGACTTGTCAAACGAAAATATACTTTGTCTTATATCACTACTTTTTGTAAGCTGATTTATGTAATTTAAGTAATAGAAATACTCTTACATCATATTATTATATAATAAAAAATATGTTTGTTTACAATATCTTTTATAAAAAATCTCAAGAATGCAGCTTCACTCACCAATATAGTGGGGTTGAACAGTGACAATAAACAACCTCAATTTCACTACTTCATTATTAAAAATTAAAAAAATAAAAAGAGGCTTATCACATTTTTCCTTCGGCCATAAATTTAGGAAGACTATAAAAAACGCTCACAACTCTTCTTTTTTTACTGTTAATATTTAACGTAAATTTTACGTATTAAGCTTAATGTTTATGTTAAACTTTAAATATCTGTTGAAATTATCAAATGTAGTAGAATTCAACGACAAGACTACAAGGCAAAAAGAAAAAAACATTTCGAGTTAAGCCTTTGGCTTTAAGAAAACAAATACATATTTATGTATGTACGTACATATACATATGTATATACAATTATATGTATATACAATTATAAGTAGCCGTAAATATAGGAAAAACAACAAACGCAAGAAAAAAATAAAAAAACCCCCCAAAAAAATCAAAACCAAAATTATGTTAAAAGCATAAATTTTGGAATTTTTTTAAGGCCACATAACACCCAAAGCAATGAAATTAAAACAACAACTCAACATACCTTAAACTGAAAAAAAATCAGCTTAAACATAAAATACCTTTAAAAAAATGTAAAAAGAGGCTTAATGTGCTACTGGAAAAAAGCGTACACACTTGGAACAATTTTATTGTCTTTTTTGTGTTGCAAACTAAAACATCGGTATGTGACGTAAATGTTTATTCATTCCTTATCTGAAGTTTTATTATACAAAATCCAATGATGAAGTTTTGCTGTGTTTTTTTTTGTTAAGGAAATTCTTGGGTATTTAGCTCATACACAGAGGGACAGTGGAACAAAAAAATTGGCTACACATACACTTGTTTTGGTAAATTTTTAACCTTTTTGGTACCGTGGTAATACCGGGGCCCATTGGGTACAATTTAATTTTTTCGTATTCCCTTATACATTTTTTTAATTTTAATCATGGAGAGTGAATAACACAATATCCATGATTGGAAGGGAAGGACAGAGGTAAACGAGTATTCGTTACAAAATATCAGACGTCTTAGAAAAATTTTGAAGGAGGCGCGAAACACCATTTGACGATTTATCATTAGAAAACGTATGAGTAATATAGATTGCATACACTAACATATTACTCATACGTGTACAATTTTTCTCTAAAATATTGAAAACTCGCATTTTCTTCACATATTTTTCTTTTGGAATTAAAAATGCATACAAAATTCTCGTTTAATATACTTATCGTTAACATTTTTTAATCATAACAGGATTGCCATGTTTTTAATAAATAGTAAAGATATAAAAATTAAATTTAGTTCTTAGCCTATTAATCAATTTGGAAAAACTAAATAAAATGCTTCTGAAAATTTTTCCTTTTTTAGGCCAGGGGAGCGGTTACATTTTCGAACGGGTGGGCAACAATTAAAATCGAGATTAATTATATTAAATATATCTAATATGATTTCTAGAGATTTAAAAAACTCTATGGTTGGTTCTTTCCACCATTTTAATTCGACTAGAGCTTAAAATTTCAACTGAAGTCATTTCTGAAATCTAAATCTGAAATATTGAAAATAAAAATTTTAGTTTTGCAAAATTTTTGAGAAAAACGTCGAAGAATTTTGCGATATTTTGCCAAAATGTAGCAATTTTTCAGTCTCATTTCATTTTGATTCCTTTTCACGAATACATTAGTTCAGATAATTTAAAATTTTTTTCCGCATGTTATCAAAATCATAAATTTTTTTTTGAAAATTTGGGCTATGCTATTACCGGAGATATTGACGAAATAGAGAATAACGTTGAGGCCAAAATACAAAATTTAAAAATTCAAAGCCAAATATCTCTGAAAATATTGAAGATGTCTTAATAAAGTAACCAGTATTTTCTTTATCTATTTATAAAATTTACACCAAGTTTAAATTCGATAATGTCGGATAATATTTGTAAGTCAATTGTGGCATTCTGTATCTCAACGGGTGTTCTAATAAGGTGGTCCAAATTTACATATTCTTAAAGCTTAGGTACTCCTCTATAATTATTACATACATCGTCTTGTAGTCGGTTTCAAAGATAGAAATTTATTACCCGTTTTCTTTACAATTGGAACCACTGTGATACGTCGCACACGATAAAAGCATTGGCCTCCATACTCATACAATCACTTAACAGAAGTAACGTTGAGATATGAATTTTTCATTGGGTTTTCTCAGCGCTTTCACTCGTCCATCTCCTCCTAAAACCAACAATTTACATGATTACATGTAGAGGCTAAGGTTCGTAGATGACGTTAAATAGTAATGATGTAATTCTCGTATGCAAATTTTCGTATACAATTTTTATAGATAAGAATTGCGATCACATTCAACCGAGCCACCTAACTAGTGGTGCCTTCAGCAAACAAAGTTGCTCTGTTCTGCTGTATACATCCAAAATCGAATTGATGTTGATTTTAATTTGTTCCTTGGAATATTTATTGATCATTTCTAACTCTTTCTCAATATAACGTTACGAACCTTACAATATATAATCACTTTAGATTGAAAAGCAAATTTATTTTAAATAAACAAACAAACACACATACTGCTTAAGCCTTTTTTGTGGCTCTTCTGCAGACACCCAGGGTCTTGGCAGGAATCGAACATGAGAGCTACATTAAAATAAAAGAATTCGTCTTAATTATCTTTTTCAATATTTTCAACGGTCACACCTGGTCTTACCCACTGTAGAAATATTTCTGAAATAAAGGATTAAACATAATTTTAAAGCAGTAACAAGCAACAACAACCAAACAAACGATATAATCTCAAAAATATGCTGCAGGTTTTTAAGTATTTTCGTTTTTTTCTTCTTAGTTTTCTTTAATTTCTGTATGTCCGTCCTGCCGTCTGTCCATATATGACTGGCTTGCAGCCTCAGAAAAAAAGAACACAATCATGATACGATACAGTATAATCAAAATAAAGTGTACACGCAACATTTAAAACAAAAGCAACAAAAATGTACAATAAACTCACTATTTTTTCTTGTATGCTGAAAAAAACATAAAAAATAAAACGAATAAAAATTATTGCACATCTGCGTGTTGTATCTTAAAGTAATTTATCAAACCACAACACAAGAAACAAAAAAAAAATGGAAAAACAGAAAAATAAACGCACTAAATGCCAAATAGTCAGCCAAAAGGTCTTTTAGAGCAGCAGCAAACAAAATACACTGAATGACTGTGATCTGGCTGAAAGAATGCTGAAAAAAAGTACGGACAAACATACAGACGGAATCGCATTTGCCAGCCTACCAGTAAGATATTCAAGGCAATATGCAACAGCATCAAGAACTGTAACTGCTAGGCATGCTATAAATTCATGTTCATAATACAAGGACTTAGACTCTTTTTTTAGAGTTTTTATTTTAATGCCAGCCAACAATAACAACTTGTATAATGGAAAATTGCTACCTTTTGTTGTTAAACCATAGCATAACAGCATATGTCAGGATCAAAAACAAATTTTATGTTGTTGTAAAATATTTATTTGTAAGTGATACATTTTTTGTATACTCTCCTCCACTCACTATCGTTTGTCAAATACATAATTTCCTCGTAGTTGATATATTCATTTAATAAATGTTTTCAGAAGCACAACTATCTACTCTGACACTTTCAACAAACTATTTGTATTTTCTTAATTATGTGGCCTTTATGAATCATATTATGATCATCTAAAAACCAAATACATATACAAATTTTAATTTTATGCTGATAAGTTGGGTCTCTAGTTGATATTAACAATATGTGGCCAATTTTGACCGTTCTATGTTTATGTTAAATGATCGAATTACGTGTAAAATATTATTAGTTATGCAATAGTATGAATCTTAGAACGGGTTTAATTTAAAAATAATATGGTTTGACTATAGCCACATAAGGCAATCAATATGTACATATGTTGCTCACCAAAAATATTTGCTTTCTCGAAGCAGGAAAAAACTGCATGTTTCCAGATTCGACGTTTTAATGCGCTTCTGGGGATACACAATTTGATTTTTATTTTGTGGCTTATCAATGCAATAACGAAGTTTAAAGATAGTACAATTGCATGATGAAGGAGACATGATTTTAGCGCATTTTTGATGCTTTGAAAGAGGCGCGGTTTTCTGTCAGAAAAGATGACTCCTAAGTGAGACAATGCGAACAAGCATCATGCCTTTTGGAAGCGCTTTTTAAAGCAAGAGCTAAGACAACTATCAAAAGCTCTTGCTTAGAAACCTACTTCGGACGTAGCAGTAGCATTTTTTCTGGGTAGCCACATTTGCATTTAATCACTTTGTACCCTGTCTTGGCTCAATGGTAACACTCTTCTACCAAGGAAGCTAACGTCAGAAAAAGTCTGAAACTTTTCCCAACAATCAACAGAGTTGTCTAAAAGTAACTTAGACATTTACACACAGACAAATAAAGGAATGTAAAATCAACATGACGCAGTTGTGATTTGAGATCATATTAAATTTCCGAGAAATATTTGTCGTTTAAGTGTGTTAAGAAGCACTGGTTGCAGAAAATATATGTGGTTTGATACACAGAGTAAGACAAAACAGACTGACACGAGCCTCGTTGCACACAATTGCGTGCTTTCTTTCAAATCTTGACTGTTGCAGCCAACCACAACACAACGTTTTCTGATGTCTATGCAAATAACCATCACGTAAGTAAAATAATTAATAAAATAGCTGCATTAAAGTCTTGTTGTTTCAGCTTGATATAACAATAATTCAAAATTCTTAGTGATGTTTTAATATCATATTCACGTTGTTTCAACTTGAAATAACAACATGATTCTTCATGTTGATCCAATATCAAATTCGCGTTGTTTCAACATGAAATAACTTTGATTCAACATGATTTTTCGATTTATTTCAGTATTAACTTCATTTTGATTTAACTGTACTGCAATATTAAATCAACATGAAATATATTTAATTCAAAAGGATAAATGTTCCTTCAAGATTATTGTAAATCATGTTGAATTAACATGAAAAGTCTATGAAGCAAAATCACTACCGAAACATGTTAAATTAACCTGGTTTTCGACGATTTTACATTGAAATTTTTTGTGTGTAGCAGAATACTCGGCAGTTTCCTGGTATGATGACTTTTCTGCACGTTTTTTGAAATATTCAGGGCTATTCGGGAATACGCGCTTTACTCCTTTGTCGTCGAACGTTCACTTTCGACAGTTCGACGTCGACATATTCTAAAATACGTGCGAAGAAATATCGTTTGCAGTAATCTATATTTTATAATCTCTTATAAAAAACATAAACAACATTGAAAAACAGCTGGCACATACAGAACAAAACTAAAAGCAAAAGATGATTTTAAAAAATATATTAAGAAAAAACTAAACAGTGAGAGTTAAATTAATGAATAATATTATAAGTAATATATTTGGACTATTGTGATTACTGTACACATGTAATGTTTTGTTTAAAAACATATTTATAGCTTCGGGCGAATTTTATAGAAATTGGATTGGAAGTGTTTTATGAATTTATATCGGTGAAGAAGAATGTTGAAAACACATTTTGTTGATAGAACCTGCAGGCGAAGCATTTATGTCTCAAGATTAAATAGTATTTGAAAATTATAACTCTTTTTGGACTGTTACGCGAAAAAATTGGCGTCGAACGAAAATGACATTGAAGGCTGGTGAACAAGTATTTTAGAATACATAAAAAGTGAAAGAAAACACATGTTTTCTAGGATTCACATCTCTAACGTATTTTAGAATAGCAAAAAGTGAAAGAAGCGAGTATTTGTGGTGAAAGTGACTTCCCGAATAGCCCTGAATATCTGGTTAATATCAGACTAACCTGCACATTATCTGAAGGCAATTTAATTTCTATTAAACAAAAAGTGCATATTTTGTGACCTACGACTTTTAGCAGTTACTTCCGTAGATTGTCTGATTTTACTTTTCATAACAACTATCATTTATTTCTTGAGGGTTTTGCGCATAAATGTGCAAGTTTTCAAACTTATATAATCAATAATCCTTGCAACAAATAGGCGTGGTACGGCCCACATTTTTTACCATCATGTTGTACTCTCACGAGATCTAACTGCGTATGCCAATTTTCATAAGAACCAGTCAGGTAGAAGTAGTTGAAATGAATATTTATCTTTCATGGGCGTGACACTATCCACTCTTATAACCATAATATTGTATTGTAATGATAACTAAATGTGTATGCAAAGTTTCGTAGGAATCGTTTTACGAGAAGTTGTTAAAAAACAATATTTACTTTCCATGGGAGTGGCACTGACGACTTTTTAATCATGATGTAGTATTCACAGAAACAAAATAGACAAGAATTATGTTCAATAAAACCATGTTATTAAAAAAATGAATTTCAATAACATTTGTTATTAACTTAATACAATATTTCGTTGTATGTATTTATTTCCCATGCCGGTTATTTCTTTTCTTTTCATACATAAGTACTTTAAGCAAGTTTTATCTCGCAAAAATATAAATGGGATATGGCTTGGCTGTACAGAGCATGCTTTACGTCTGGGAAGCCCGGGTTCATATCCCAGCCATGTCAACATATTTTTTAATTTATATATTTTATTCTTCTGAAATAGTTTTGTTATCAATATAGCGGAATTCTTTATCACAGGAAATTTGAAGAAAAAAAATATTGAAAACCGGGAGTTTTGTTATCAAAAACGAAACTTATTTTTTCTGTGTTCAAACAGAAGCTTAATGTGTGAGCAAAGTTTCACAAGTAAAGAAGTAATTATCCTTTTTAATAAAGGAAAAAAAATTCTTAATGGATTTTTATAGCCGAGTTTTAAGGAAACATACATAAAAAAATACATGACGATTTGATAAATTTTCTTCTTTTTTTCAAGTAAGTTAAGAGCCACTGAATCTCACTTCTGAGTTTCATTTCTGATAAATTTCTAGTTTTAACTCCGACTTTTCTTTGACATTAATACGACAGAACATAAAAAGTATCAGAAAAATTTGAAATTTGTCTAGGTTTTTGTCACACATGCCGGACCGAAATCGACTAGAAAATGTTCGCTGGGTTCTTATACCCATAAAAATCACAACTCGAGTGGCAGTCCCCTTAGCTGTAGGGCTCTTTATGTAATTGTTTGTATGATCGATCAACAACACTCAAATAGCACAACATAGTATTACAACAAAAATTATTATAAAAATTCCTCAGCGTACACATTGTAAGTATTTTTATATAGAAGTTGTATGTATGAGTGTGTGATTGTATCTTCTGGCCATGATGAACGAGTAACGAAAAAGAAGACAAAAAAACCTTAATTTTCTACTCACGTTTATTAAACTAAAAAAAATAATAATAAAAAATAAACGAAAATAAAACTACAAAAATTCCTTAACTGCAACAACAACTACAACATGCTAGTTGCAACAATAACAACATAACAACTGCTATGATGATGTGCTGTTGTTATTCTTGATTTTATTTTTATTATTAATTTTTTTTAGGAGAATGACAGCTGAATTATTACAAATCGATATTTGAATTGAACTCAATGTTGTACACAGTCAAATGAAGGAATTTAATGTTTTATGTTATTATAAATATTTTGTTGTTTTTTCTTATTTTCTTTTAACTTCACTATTATTATTATTTTATTTTTTTTCAATCCAATTACTTTTCATACAGGTTTTAAAAGGCTTGTGCTGCATTTGAGTTGAGTTAATAAGCACCTTTTGTTATAAGTATGACAATGAAAAATTGAGTTGTAAATTATGAAAAATATGTACATTGAAAATATTTCTTAAAGGACTTTTATATTGTTTTTACCTCGCACAGTGGGACGAAACTTATATCAATAGAAAGTTAATTGCATATTGAGAATATTGCTGGCGAATATGTTCAGATCGAGATGCACTGACAGTGCGACAATAGGCTAAAATGAACTACATATATATGTATCTCGTATATGAAAAACTTCTCATGCACATCAAAGCTTTCAATATTCTTATTTGCGTTGACACCGAGCAGTTACTATAGAACTGTTTAAATAAACATTTGTTAAACTTTAATTCATTGTTGACCGAATCAGCACTATAATCAGATATCGAGCCCTCAGCGTCGAAAAATCGCAAATCGATTATTGCCTTTTTAAATTTTATTATTATTCATTGACGACATCTTTAGTAACATGTTACTAATATTGCCATAAACGACTTTTGTGCCCGTTGTTCGAAAATGTCGTCAATAGTTGGCTTGGACTGTTGTCAATTCGACGTGTCCCGCCCATGCATTGATGATGTATCGAAGACTTGGATAACGGTGATAGATATGCTGCGACTTTTACGCACAGTGTACGTGTGTTAATAAAAAAAACAGTCTATGCACGAGTGCATAGGAAATTGAGAGAATGGCCGCCACTGCTTTAAAGTGTCCAACAGTAGTTTGCTAAGAGGTTCGAACTATTCTTGAAAATAAAAGCAAATTTCAAGAGCTTAATAGAAATTCGTGCAATCAGTTTAGTTGATTTTTAATGCCAGCTGGGAGTAATTGAAGCTATGTAGGACTAGCTATGTAGGACTAGTGTAGCCAACGGTCGACTCAATCGACCGCATTCTAAAAATATTAAAAAAATTAATATATGTATGTATGTATATGTACATAATTATATACGCCAGAACTCCATTTTAATTCTCTTTTAAAGAGAAAAAAGTCTACACTTGATTTACTTACTCTGTTTTTAATTTTTTCTTTTTATTTGTGCAAAAACAGTCGAATATTTACTTTGTGGTTTACTTGTAGCTAAGAAAAAAACATACATGTATTTGTTTATTGGTGTTAGTAATAACTTGATAGTCGTATTACTCCTAAAGTACTGAAACGATTTTAATAAAATTGAGATTGTCCGGTTCTACGTAAAAACCCTTTAAAAACATATAAATCTTTTCAAAATCGGTGCAGTATTACGGGAGTAAAAGGGATCTAAAAAACCTGTTTGCCTATTAATTATATAGATATATAGTGCTGTGTAAAATGGTGAGAGATTGGCCCGTTTTAGGCAACATCGCCATTATGTCTAATTATTTAAAAGTCAAACTTTTAAAGATATTTATTTAACAAAGTCACATAAGTCGCTCTAAAATAAAAAAAATCGGTGGAACAGCGGCTTCACGAATCCAAAACTGTTAAAAACTCTGCATTTTTGAAGCCTAACTCCTCCTCTATAGCTACATTAAGCCTTGCTTCAACTTAATTTGTAATTTATAAGTTCTATACACATTATTATGCAAAATGCCTCACTGTGCACAATATTGTTTGTTCTTTTAATCTTAGAAAGTAAAATTTTTAGAAAGCTTGGATTACATCTGCATTCATTGTTTGATGTATGTATTAGGGATGTTACGAATATTCGAATTCGAGCCGCCGAATATTCGCCTCCTTCATGACACTCATATTAGTTCCATACGTTCCAAAATAATACATAAAAATATACAGAAATTCAAACAAAATATGTAAATTTTTAATAATTTTACTTAAAAAATCATTTGTCTCTATCGCGAAATAGTAATCTTTTTTCTTATTTACTTTCCAAAATGTCAGTGGATCGATGTCATTTGCCTCCCGTTTTTCAGCTAATTTTTCTCATCGGAATGTCATAATAATGTTAAATGTTAGTATTGTGAAATTTTTTCTCAATTTATTGTTATTGACGCAGAGGGTAGATTTTTTTCAATTAAATTTGATATATCAAGTGGCACAAAATTTTTAGATTGAATATTCGTATTGATATTCGTATCATCAGTAATATGTATGTAATGTAGTAGTCTTCAGTCGTTTCGATTGCTTCCGCTAATCTCATCAGAGTCCTTTACCGCTTAGACCACTCGACCAAAGTCGGTGGTTTGCAGTCAGTTCAACCATCCAAAATTTTTCTCTGTCTACATGCTTAACATTTATCTCTAAATAAAAATATAATTTAATTGACAAATTAAATTAAAACCGAACTCAAGCCAAAAACAATTAAATTTCTTTGGATATAATTTATTTTCTCTCAAATATCTTCTAAACTGTGAGGGATACAGAAATACATCATAAGACATTATTTCTTTGTATTTTTTTAGCTTAGCTCAATGCGCTTTATATAACTTTTAAAAAAGTTACAATCCTCAGGAATTTTTTTTGAGTGCCAGGTAGTCAACTTTGGGCCACTATAACTACTCTCGTGCTTAAGCCAGAAGGTGGCGCTCTAAGGCCCTACTCCTTCTTTAAAGATTTTCGAAGTTTCAGATAAATCCAATTAGTAGTTTAGAAGTTCCAGATTTGTTACCATTTATTTTTCAAAAGTACCCATTGTGCACTAGTATGCAACCATCCTAATGTGCATGCCTCGAAAAAAAAATAAATAATATTAACTTGCATATTTTTCTCATTCTCTGATAAGTTGTAGTTCTTTTTTTCCATTTTCAAAATTTTTATGCAAAGCATTGTTCGTATCTTATAGTATGGCTATTGTATAATTACGCGTTTATAAATTAAGACTGGGATTGTAAAATTCACACACAATATATTATCATTACAAAAAGGAAATACATAGCGCGAATAAGAATGAAACCGAAACACCACTTGCTATAATATAGTGCTTTACATAATTGTATCATCACTAGCGACAAATATTTAGTTTTTTGCAAACAATAACAGTTCCTTAATCTGGCGAATTTAACCCCATTTTATATTTTTATGGCATGCAAGTAGACTCGGCACTGCTATATGAATAAAGAATTCACGGTGTTCGTTTTATATGTTCATAAGTTGATTTCAAGGCGGACTAGATAGGAAATCAAAAATATCTCGGAAACTTTTCCGATTTAACGTTCGTTGCTGGTTTTGAATGTTTAGTCTGCTCTATTCATTAGAACTATTTGACTATGTAAGATATAAAATTGTTAGCTTATAGTCGCACATATCGATAATCATTGATCTCTGTATCAATATAATGCACAATGCTTCATTTAAAAAACACTATTTTGTCATCTTTAAAAATCACTGGTATGTTTTGTTCACTCTGGTTTCTAAATATGCGCTTCTCAGGATTGCCTGTTGTTCTTCTCCGAAATCTAGATACATTTTATACTGCTGCTTCAATTATGGAAAGTACTATAAACTTATAAAAATACAGACATGATATACAGTCATACCAAATGTGCATTAATACATACATATGTACATATAAACAGTTGTTATATGATATAAAATTATTATAATATTGCATTAACCCTTCAAAGCACAAACAAAAATATATCATTTTTGCATGTAACTAAGCATGTATGTCAAAATTCCCAATTCAATTAATTCCCAAGTAAATTAAATTCTTTGTTTTTCATTTACCATTATAAATATATTAAGCGCTTGTTTACATCTTAATATATTTTCTTAATGTTATTGTTGCCAACACACACGTTTCTTAAGCCAAAACAGCTGACGTCAGATGAAAATATAACACGCTCTATTTGAAAATTAGTCTTTTTACTTTGCTTCTGTAAAATTCAGATGACAATGTTTCAAAAGCTTCACGCAGCATGTTAATATTTGCCGTGGAAAATTTTGCAAGTCAGATGAAAAAAATATGCCATGTAAAACCACTATTGTGGCATGCCATGAGTAGGGATGCCAGTCCCGAAATCCCGATCCCGAAAATCCCGGATTTTTCTTGATTGATAAATTCAGAATCGCGGTATTTGTCAAAAAAATTCCGGGGAATCTCCAAATATTTAAATTACGCTTTTTAAGTAAAATTCTTAAAAACTCGTAATGAGAAGTAACAATTGCAACACGAATTTATGAATTTAATTGTATCGTGGTTGTCAAAGGGTATCCTCCATCATCACTCCCCTGGTCGGTGGTGATAGAAGAACTTCTCCACGTTCGTAGTGAAAGTGAGCATGAACTGACTGGATACGCCGATTATAGTAACTGGAAAATTCGGCTATGCTCTCTCAGGCGTCATGAATGATGCTTGTGCTCTACTTCACCCTGAAGAAAAAACTCGATTTTGGTGTTATATCGTTAAATGGATACAATATCCAGTGATGCCATTAGGATACGAAAGATTTTTGGTATCTTTTGATGACTTTTTCGTATCTTTTGATGACTTTAGGTACCATGTATAATCCTGACATTTTTCGTATCTCTTGAATCTGTGCGCAAAATGTACAGAAATAAAATATTAAACTTTCCGTCTCCGACAAAGTTTTTTAAAGTTATCATTTCCTTTTACAAAAATTAGTTTGTTTTGCCAACATCCAAAGATAGTTACATATAATTAATTTTAAAGTTTGCTTACTGTATTTTTAAAAATTACATACCTAATATTTATGACTTAAATAAATATAAAAATGAGTTTATGATATAATTTTCCTTACAATATTCCTTAAATATGAAATAAAAGTGTTATGTTAATATATCAACCCCTTTGCGCGCCCTATTCTCCAGTGGGAGTTAAAGGAATATATATATATATATATATATATATATATATATATATATATATATATATATATATATATATATATATATATATATATATATATATATATATATATATATATATATATATATATATATATATATATATATATATATATATATATATATATATATATATATATATATATATATATATATATATATATATATATATATATATATATATATATATATATATATATATATATATATATATATATATATATATATATATATATATATATATATATATATATATATATATATATATATATATATATATATATATATATATATATATATATATATATATATTTGCGCGAAATGATCGTAAGCGACATTTTGCAAAAAACAAATTTTTTTTTATTGAAATCAAAATTTTATGACAATACCCATAATTTAAAATCGTAAAAATATAAAAATTTTTGATAGCTTCTGAAATACAGGCTATAAAATTTTATCGTAAGCGACAGTTTATGAATATAAATCATGTTTAAATACAATAAAAAACCCTCCTCCTGAAAAATTAAATTTTTGTCGCTTACGATCATTTGGCGCTAAGGGGTCGATATGTTAAACGTTGAAAACGGATTCTAAAATTTTTTTCAAAATGTATCCTTTTGGGAAAAAAAATGTATCTTTTTGGAAGCTAATATGTATCTTTCTCGAAATTTCACTGGCAACACTGACAATATCCCTCATTATATTGAAGTCAGGTACTTATCTTATTTTCTTGGCAGAAGGGTGGCTTGGAATGCCTATGTAAAATTAGTTATACAAAAAAACCTCTAGAGTTGTGCTGGATGCACCTGGATGAAGTATGACCCCTAAAATTATCATGTAGATTTATGAAATTATACGGGTATATTCTGTATCCATGCGGAATGAAAATGTTCGGAATTATCAAACCATTTTTGTTGCAAATTTTTATTTATAATAATATATAACAATGCTATGCCAACTCTAAAAATGCAAAAATACAAAATTTTGGTGGCACTTCTCTAGAAAACTTTTGTATTTTGAAAAAAATAGTTGAAATGGATAAAATAACAAATAATTATTTGTTTAAATTGTCAAAAGTTTCTTCTATCAATTTTTTTTGCGCAATATTAATCTATTTATTGTTGCTTATTAGCAAACATTTGTAAACGTAGCAACCTCAAACATTTTATTTGCAAATAGTGCGTTAATCTTTAATAGTTTTCGTTAGTAAGTCGCAATAAAACAATTATATGGCAACAATTTACAGGTTTATTTGCAAATAGCTCGTGCGTATAAACGTAGTAATAGTGATTGATCTCGAAAATATCAGTTCGACGCCTATACATACAAGAAGTTGCCTTTTCAGTTATTACATGCTTTGCAAATTCCTTTCGCAATAAAAATAATTTAATTGAAAAATTTTATTAAATGAACTTAGTTCGTTATGCATATGACCCTAAATATCTTTGGTTTAGAAATTTTCAAGTAATTAGTTTTGAAGCAACTTCTAAAAATGCACTTTTTCAATGAGTTGTACTGGCTGAAAAAAGAGAAAGATATTTTGGCAATAATTAAAAAGGTAGAATTATAAATTTTAAAACTCGAAAAAGTGGGATACAAATTTTAGGAGGGATCGATTTCTTAAAAGCGGGATAGTCCCGCCTAAGGCGGGATGTCTGGTCAGGTTAGCCATGAACCATACAAAACCTTCTTACTTCGAGCTTTTAGTCAAAATAGTATTGTTCTATATCTATTTTAGTGGCACTTTTTAATTGGGTTCATTACCGCTTTTTTATATCACGATACATGAGGAACACTGTAGTAAAAGTGTTTGAACGTGTAAATAAATAAAAAATAAAGTTAAAAAATAAAAAAAACCCCCTACTGCGTAAAAAACCAAAAAAAAAACAAAGTCCAATAGTACACAGCAAAGCGACTTTTACAGCCAGTAGCTTTTATTGAGAAGATGGGAAGATCCGATATTTAATGCTTCCCGGCTGTAAAAGTCGCTATTTTTCGTACTACTGGACTTATTTATTTCTTTTTGTTTTTTACGCAGTCAGCAGCGCGATTCTGTAACTTTTATTACGATAATCGTATCGTTAAAATAAATATAACTGAAATTTGTCGAATTTGTTATTCAGTAACATTTATAATGATATTCGCTGTCGTTTAACTAGCGACAATAATTTTTCTCTTGTTAATGTATAGAAAAGAGTCAGCTGTGCAGCCGTATCACGTACTTTATGCCAATAACTAAAGTTATTGTTCTACAAAAAAATTGAAATATTAAATACTTTTATGTATAAATAAGAACAATAAGAACAAATATTTAACAAATTTTTTTTAACACAAATTTCTCAAAACTAAAAAATTAATGAAAAAAAAAATTCTGTACACTGTTTAGTATGGACAAATTCATTTGTTTTTTTCCATTCCTCTTTGCGTTTTTCGCTTTTTTTAACAGAGATGCTACATGATATCGAATAAAATTACAGAATCGTACTATCGTTACTGCAAGCGACTAAATATGCCCAGAAATGTTACGATTGTCGGATCGTTAAAAGTTACAGAATCCCGCTACATGTTTTTTTTGATTGTTTAAACTTATTTTTAAAACTTTTTAAACCAATTTATTCGTCCTAATTAAATTAAAATATATAAATTATATACATATATATTGTTATTTCCTTATTCATAATACTTATCAAAGGCTTATAAAACAAGTTTTGTATGGAAATCTGTTTTATAAAAATTTTATAAACATTTGACAATTTATTATTTATGATTAATGAATTACGGTCCTTAATCTCCTTTTAAGTTTTTTTATTAGGGTATCAAAATAAGTTTGCTTAATTTTTTTATCAACGCATTACTATTTTGCGCCTAAAATCCACCACTTTTTTTCAAACCCTTTGGTCTTTAAGACGAACATAACGATACCTTAACTGTCGAAATCCATCCAGCCGTTTTGAAGATAAAAGAAAGATAAAGAAATTTACAAACATACAAAACACGAGCGAAAAACATAATCATTCCTTGACAGTGGGATACAAGTAAAATTAAAATAGAAAAAAAAAACAATTTACTTCCTCAATATTTTTCAAGCAAATTTTTTATATTGAGCAAAACAAATCCTAAATTTTTCAAATTTACATTATGACCATATTTAATCAATTGAGAGTGTATCTGCGTACTTATAGACTTACATAGATGTATCTTTTATGTATGTATATCACTTAATATAGACAAAACTATTCCTTTAATATACATACGTATGTATGTACATAATTATGTACATACATATGTATATATATATATTTTTTCTAGTTGGGATGTTTGATGATTGCATGCATATACGTGTATTTGTTCGTATTTATTTATTTTTTCATTCGTTTTTCGTTTGTACAACAAAGTGGAAATACTTGTTGCAAACTGTTGCATTGCATGCTGCTGCAGTTGATGTTATTGCAATAACATACCATTTATGTATTCAAAGCATTCCAATGCAGATGTATGTATGGCCAACCATCCACATACTAACTACGTATGTATGTACTAAACATACAGATATTTTTTTTTTCTTTTTTTTCTATGTACAAAGAGTAAAGTTTTGCGAGGAAAAAAAAAGAAGGAATGCCGTTGTACTGCATTTCATTTTGACGCTTTTGCAAATGTAAAATCGTAAAATGTAAGTATGTGTATGTACATACTTATTTACTTACATATAGAAACCGAATTCATAGTTAATTGAAAATTTTGCAATATTTTTAATGAAGTTTAACTCGAAAGGAAGAAAAAATATTGGCCTGGGAAGTTTTTCTGCTTCTTTTAGTTTTTGATTTATGATACAGTTGTATTTGGAAATTTCAATACTTAGCAGCCAGCTATAAATTCTTAAGTCATAAATATTTAAGGAACTAAAACCGGCAGGTACATACATATATTTTATAATGGAAAGAAAAGCGTGAAATAATTAAACTAGTTAGGTAATAACAATATATCAATGATTCGCGTGTTACTTTTAAGCTGTTTTTATACTATTCTACATGCTATTCGACGTCTGCACAAAATGCCACCCTGATATAATGATTTGTTATTGCTTTTTCAAAACTTTTCATAAACTCATTAGATCAGGGTTGCATTTTCTACAGAAGTCGAACGGCTTGTGAGATAGTGTAAAGCAGCTATTAGGATATCATTAAACTTGTCCTTATACATAGAACTGTTCGTTTAAAATTTGGCCGCAGTGTACTGTAGATACTTTGAATAATAGCTTCTCTAATGTATTACCTTTTTTAAATTATTATAGTCCTCAAAGATGTAGGCCATAACTATATGTAATGCAAAAAAAGGACCTTTGAGAGTTGTGCAGAAGCTTTTGGAACAACTTTAGTCATCTGATATCTGCAACAGAGAAGTTAGAGCACTTACCAACAGGTCTCACAACCAGGGGATCAAGACTAATTAACCCTAGGATCGCATTTTGTTTGAAACAATTTCTAAAATGGACTTAAATAAGTTTTCGAGTGAACAGCCAGTTCATTGATCGGCAGAACATCTCAAACGTTATTGATTACACTATACAACAATTTCGAACTTTTTTCAAAATTGCGGGGTTCTGTAAGTCGATTCTGGTAGAGAAAAAATATATATACATGGTCGGCATTTTGCAAGATCACAACGGAATTTTATTTGATGGGGAGGGGGGTTGGGGTTAAAGGTTCCATAGTAAAGTTTGACATATTGTCATAATTTTGTTTTAAAATGTTTATTTTTAAATGTTTTATTGTTATACAATGGATTTTTAATTGTATAAAGGTGTAGAAAAATAAAATAAACTCATATAGAATAGAAATTATTTGTTGGGTTTTGCTTATTTTTGAAAATCATTTTCATATTTCTAACTCTCAAATGGTTTTTGAAAGTCTGTACATAAGATAATAGGTTTGTAACTGTTCAAAATTGTATTTGAAGTCTACTGATGATTTGGTAAAGCACCAATGAAATGCATATAGACAATAATTAAACACCATCAAATAAATTTCATTTAAAATAAAATTAAGTTAACCTCATATTTATTCACAATTAGTACTCGGCATAGGAAATCTTGTAAGTCTTACCTTTAAGGTATAAGAAAGATCATTTCTGGATCATTTTAGTCATGTAACTGTTCGCTTTATGGGTTGTTCGTACATTTCTTAAAAAAGGGGGCTGAAATGTTCTGCAAAAATATTCGCCATAAATTCTACTATAGGTCCTTAAAGAAACCCAAGATCCAGACATAGCTTAGACGCTAGAAATCAATCAAAACTTAAAATGCGTTTAAGGGTTAATTTCGTACTTATGCACAATTTGTACTCGGCATAGAAAATCGTGAACGCCTTACGTTATGATGTGTTCAGCTTTTTTATGTAAAAGACCACGAGGAAACTTTTTGTAGAAAATTTTTACCCGCTATATCGCCGCTGAAGTCGAGTGTTTTTGCTCATTTTTTAAAAAATGTACAAAAAGACCCACACAACGAAGAGTTACTGGGCTAAAATGATAAAAAAATGTATCCCGTCGTGTTTTACATAAACGTACTAAACACATCTTATACCTTAAACGTAAGACTTAAAAACTTTCTTGTGCCGAGTACTATTTGTGAATTAGTATGAAGTTAGCCCTTAAACATAGTTTAAGTTTCCAATGATTTCTGGCTTACAGATTGAGTCTGTATCTTGGTTGTCTTTGCAGACCTTTAGTAAAACTTTATGTAGAATATTTCATCTCCGCGCTGCCCATTTTTAGGTGTGTTTTTTACGATTTGTTAGAAATAGCCAGAAATGGCCGTTAGGTGGGGGAATTGGAGGGTTAATACATTCCACAAAAATATTTGCTATAATATTTTCTACAAAGTTACTGAACATATACCCTACACGTCAAATGTAAAGAACACAAAGGGAAATTTTAACCCCCCTAAAATAAAATTCCGATGTGATCTTGCAAAACGCTGACGAACGTATATTTTTGGCATCCTCTACTAGAATCGGTTTACAGAATAATTTTTTTTTGTGTTGTACAGTGTTATGAAGACATTTCCGGCAAAAATCACATTTCTTCTCAAATAAAAAAAACTTAATGAACACAAGAAAAGCTTAGGAACCTATTCGTGTCCTAAATAATTGCATATCTTAGAAAATAGCTGAAAGATCTCGATGTAACTCCACAATCGGATAGGTTATCTTTTTTGGAAATATATATTGCAACGTAAACTTAATGGAGCTTAATTTGAAAGAGTGTAAGCTTTTGATAATCACACTACGATGAATTATTACCTGGAAGCCCACAACTAGATTTGGCAGACAGTTTCCTTAACTTAGGTGTTTTGCTTGATCCTAAGCGGAATTTTATTTCACACATTACATGTCGAATATAGAAGGCCTAATATAAAAAAAAAACGTTGACAAAATAAATGTTTTCAAATATATTTTGATGGGATCATCACTACCGATATTTTGTCTCAAAAAGCAAAGAAATGTTTTTGATTTTTTCGCTAATATCTCGAAAACGGTTATTCGCAGAAGTAAATAAATTTCATTTCCCTGTTCAGCGACCAAAAATCTATCTACAAAATATGTATATATTTAGGGGTTATAGCAAAAACTGTACAGTCAGGAAACTAGTGTTATAAAACAATTATATATCTGTAGGTAGTCTTCGCTTTAATTACTCAATTAAGCAATAAAATACATAACAACTACTTTGTTTTCTTGCCTCATTAACAGAAGGGGACGTATGATATTAGCTTGCATCTTCATAATGATAAAGACATTAAAATTTCATTAGAGGTTCCATCCTTTAAAATCTGCACTGCCTGAATCTGAGAATACTAGTTAAACACCCTGTTTCTATTTGTCTCTCTTAACTAATATTTTACATTTCAGCTTGTTGTTGTTGCTACAAATTGCACCTGTTGCTCTTGTTACTATAGCTTTTCCTAAGCGTGTGATTGTGTGTATTTTTTTTCTAAGCCATGCATGCATACATACATACATGCATTTTATTACTAGTTTATACGATTCTACTCCTCATAAAATTGACTACTAAATACAATCAACTTTAAGTTTGTATCTTGTATCTACTAGTTAGTAACAGACATAGCATTTTGTTGTTGCAATTCTTGTTGTTGTATTGCAGTTAACGCTATTATATTACATTGTACTCTACATATTTTATTGACTACCATTTCAGTGTATTTCAGTTTCTGTTTTTATTTTTACGCTTATACGTATAATATCTATACATATATAGTTTTAGATAAATACGAGTACATTCTGCTTTATTTATTTATGTACAATATTTCTATAATATTCTTTAGCTTTTTCTATATTTTCTTTTGCTACTTTATATTTTCTTACAATATTGCTTGTAAGCATGTATAAAGTTTTAGTCTTCTTTATTTTATTGTTTAAAAGCATTTTTTTCAACTTCAGAATAAATTGGTTCAGGTTTCTTTTTTTTCAAGTTCTATTTTCTTTTCTATTTCTTTAGACAGTATTTATAGTATTAAAAAAACAAACTGCAGTCTAAGCTTATTATTGTTCGTTGAAGAGTTATAATAGAGGGGAGAAAGGGCAATCTAATGTAGGTGTAAAGATGCGCCCACACTTTTCTATTTTAAGTTACAAAAGAAATGCGATTAAGTTTTTTTTTATTGAGGTAAAGGTATTGTGGAATTTATATACATAGTTAAAAAAATTTGCTGTGAAAAAATATTTTTCTTTCATATTCGGAAAAGACAAAAATATTCGTTTTATATTGAGCTTGGTGATGCATTATATTAGCAGAAAGTACAAAACTCATAGCAAACTTCGGAAAACTTTTCCAAACCACATTTATGTTTCCAAATAACGCCCAGAAAAAAGCATGCACCTTGGGCATATTTTTGCATATTTTGCCTTTTGTAGCAATGAGTACTTTGAATGAATGAATGAATTAAGGGTAAACGGGAAACACAGGACACTGCGACCTAAGTAGATCTATGAGTACTTTAGTTTTAGCTATGATTTTTAAGCTTAATGTGGGTAAGCATCTTACTAAAGCGCGTAGTTCACATACGAATTGGTAAAATTTAAGGAATGGGCGTGGCACCATCCACACAGGGACAAATGTGGAGTCCATGTGAACATTTAATAATGCCATATTAAAATATCAATGAAACATATGAGTAACATAAAAGGTCAAGAAATTAAATTTTCACTATAATTTAATTCCATATGATGTCCAATTCAATATTCCGCACAAATAAAACTGGTCTGCAAAAAATTTTTTTCGAGCCTTTAAATAAGAATATGAGGAATATACAAATTTTATTGCAATTTAAGTTTAGTCCGTTTTCAGTTTTTTCTATCACGTCCCCGAGTTTTTTTTATAGGCATGACTAATATTCCCACTAGATACACTTATCTCGAGAACGAGTTATCCGATTTGAATAATAAACAAACCATCAAAATATGCAAAATAAAATTAACTTGAAACCATTTTTATGTTTCTAACTGTTTCGTAGTTATTCAGACATTAGCGGCGATATTAATTTTTTTGTTTACAAAAACTCATGAAGACGTTAAGAGGGCAAACATTTTACATTTTTATCATTTATTAGAAAGCTGGGTATATTACAAATAATATAAGCCTTAAATCATTAAAATTGATAGACAACTGCCAAATTTATTAAAAATTAAGTGAGGAAAGTTAAAAGTTGCGATTTTCATACAACACACATACAAATTAAAATTTTTCTGTTGGTTGGGAATTGTGATTTTTATCAATTAATTGTCAATAAAATCGATATTTGTCTATCGATTTTAATTATCTATTTCTTATTTTATTCTTAATATGCCCAGCTTTCTGATAAATGATAAAAATGTAAAATTTTTTCTCTCTTAATTTTGCTTAAACAAATTTTTTTTCTCCTCTAATTTCTGAATGAGTCCGAAACAGTTAGAATACAAAAAAATTATATATACATATACACAGAAACAAGTTTGAACATAAATAGTATGAAAAAAGTTCATAATATATTTTAGTAATTTTTAAATTAAATACAGGATTTTTTTCATGCCCAGTATGAATTTAGCTTTCAATAAATAAATTTATGAAATCAAAGTTGCGTTGAAAAATGTTTGAAACTTTATTTGTAAATAAATTCTAAAATATTTTTTAGAAATATGAAACAATTTATGTAAAAATACCTAAATTGAAGGAAAAATATTTGGGAAAATAATTTAATGTTCCATTCATACCATTTATGAAAAAATTTCTTGGATATAAGTAATTTTTTTTCTGTGTATGATTTAAAGGTAATTTTATTACACATGTTTTAGTGATTTATTTTTTAAATCGAGCAAATCATTATCGAATTATGATGAAATTTATGAGCGTGACCGCCCTATTTCGGGTGTCATATTAGTCATGCCCATAAGAAAATTCTGAGTATAATAGGATAAAACTGAAAACGGATTTGAGTTTAGCGCACTAAACTTATTTTTATTTAAAGGCTCAAAAAATGGTTTGTTTGCAGACCAGTGTTAACGGTTAACCGATTGAATACCCTATATAGCCCCTATATAATATAATATTGAAAATTAAAAATATCGCGTGGAAAGTACCCCCTTCCCTGCTCCTATTCCTAAAACTTTTAGTGCTCCGCAATCCTTTTAAAATCGACGACTTTCAAGATTTGAGATAATACTGTGTATTTGCTGATAATGACGTATGTGCATACCAAATACATCCTACATACGTCGTTATCAAAGAAAGCCACAAAAATTATAGGTAGTTTGTAATATTTGCAAAGTAATATTTCCATTAAACTAGCTCTCCAGATTTACGATAATAAGCTATTACTTTGTATTCGAGGTTTACCCGTGCCGCCAATTACTTTTCCTGCTATATTGCACACACTGACTATCAATCAATTCACAGCAAGTTATGAGACTCTCACTGATACAGTAGTCCAGATATAATTTAATTTTTGACTACTTTGTACAAGAGATTTCTTGTGAAGCGCTACAGGTGTCTGCAATTATATTTTTGACTTAACAACAATTGCGCCTTTCGACAATTATGTAACTTTTATTCAACTTTTGCAGCTGTCTTGCCTGATTGATGCCCTAGGCGCAGCGGCTGCAACAAATGAGTTCTCATCTCGTGTACTATAGGTATAAGCGTGTTAATGGAGAAAGAACAGGGTTGTAAAAGTCTGTCGACTATGGGCTCTTAGTATATATACTATACTTAGTACCTATATATACTAAAAATCATTACTTAAGAATAATATATTTATCTATTTTTCATAAATAGTTCCTTGAAAACTGAGCACCATGCACCTTTTTTATATGTAAGATATGTACATAAATCCATATACATATACGTATAATGCCTTAATTCAAAAGCGATTTTCTTAGAATTTTTAAATAAACAAAAAAAAAATTTTTTTTGTTTGCACGAAAATCTCCAGATGTTGATTTTATTTTCTGCCATTTAAACAAAAATATTTCAAAATGATTATAAAAATTCCCATAGAGTCAGACATAATTAGAAATGAAATTAAATTGTTCTCAAATAAAATCCCAAGAATATTTTTCCTCTAATTAAAACAATTTTTAAACTCTCAATTACACTGTATACCAATGAATTTTTCTAAATTATTGTTTTATTGTTTGCTATGCACGTATTTAAATTTTTTTCTTGCTATTCTATGTACATCATGTTACATTAAAATATTCTTATGAGTTTTGTTTTTTTTTTCCTTTAAACCTACGATAACTATCTAATAATTACTTCCTTCCTTTTTTTGAAATATACCAGTTTATAATATATTAGTGCAAATGCTAAGAAAAGGCAAAGAAAACTAAGAACAACTTTTATTTAATTGAGGTATTTCAGAGATTGTTTGGATTTATCTAAGATCTTTGTGGTAATAATGTAAAGGTTGCAATTAATTAGATTTTTTTTTAGTTTTCTTTAACTATTATGCAGGAAGAGTTAGTTAAGAGGTGTGTTTAGATTGAGCCAGGATAAGAGGATTAATTATACAAATCCAGTTTTATTGCTAAGAACTTAGAAATATGTTTAGTTTAATTTGTAACATTTAACATTCCAATAAAAATATTTGCTAATTTATAAAAAAAAAAAATATTTTATTCTACATTCTACTGCTTTTTGTTCTATAAGTATAACATCATTAAATATGAGCACATTCCGCTACAAATACATACAAAATTTGTTTATTTGTTAATTTTTATATAAAACACATTTCGAATTTTTTCGCTAAATATTTTTCATAATTTTCACATTTACAAAGCGGCAACGAAAAACGTAACGCATACCAGCACGAGGCTAATGCTGACGTTAATTTAAGAAATCATATTGGTAGTTGTTGTTGTTGAAATGAAATAAAATTTTATATTGTGGGTATTTATTTAATAAATATTTTTATCTCGAAAAAAATTTATTTAAAGTCTCATTTAATTTCACTTATTTGGCATGTGAATGCCAAATTTTTATTAATATATTTTATATGATTTTTGTTGTTGTCTTCTTCGTCATTTATATTTTGTTTTGCAATTTAATAATAAAAAGCCGGCTTTCAAGACATTTTTAAATGTCTCGAGCAACAATGTGCTATAAAATAAAAAATTCACCTTAATTTAAATGAAATTTATGTTATTTCTTTCTTCATTTTATTACATTTAAATTAAATAATGTGCAGTTAAATTGAAAATCTTAATGTAAACTTAACTAAGCTGTCATAATAGTTGAATAAATGTTTATTTTATTAGTGTACAGTTGAGAAAAAAAATAAGCCATAAAAATTCCTTAAGTTTAAAATTTATTAAAATATATTTATTATTATTTATATTTGTCTATCTCCTCGATCCGGATACTAGTTTTGTAGCATTTTTTCCTTATTTTATTTTTAGGCTGCTGCTACTGCCTTTTCAACTTTGTCTATATTTTTTAGTCAAAACGCGCCACAAAAACAAGTTGTTTTGTTAACATAATTTTTGTTTTCTTAGTTTTTTATTGATATAAATATTTATAATACAAGCCACCCAATAAACATTTACTAAAGAGTATATTGGAAAGAAAGCCAAGCATAAATTGGAAGTAATTAAAATTTTCATGACCATTTTTAAGAAAGGATAAAATCCTTGGGAAAAATGAGGTTGCAAAGAAGTAAATAAGTGCCTGAGCTTGTTAGCTGGATTCCCGAAGTAGTAGCTTATCGTTGCAAGACGTTCTCTTTTTTGATTGCCATTCAATGGATTTGAAATTATGTTCGCAATGTTAAGAAAAAGCGCATCACTATATATGAAAGCTGAGAGAGTAAATGGCTTTGGCAGAGATGTTCGTGAAAGTATAATAACATTTTATTAATTATATGGATGCTATTAATAATTAATTCTTGAGATATCGAAAATACTTAATTATTTATGGGGAATTAGTTCACGCCAAATCGGACGGCTTTTAATACCCTTCAAAAGAGCTTTCCTGGTACATTGTGAGATTTTTTTCGATTACTCGTTCAAAAGATATTAAATTAACAAAAACTCACTTTTATAGTTTTTCGCTCATAACTTTATTAAAAATGATTTAAATTAAAGAATTTGTTTTGTTGAAATTTTGGTTTTTAGATGTCTTTTACAGATCTAATACTCGTCGCGCTGAATCCGAAAACGAGGTCTGTGTGGGACGTTACCCCTCCAATTTCGAGTAATTTGCGAAAAACAGAAGTATATCGATATTTGTACATGTTTTTAATAACTTAATCGAAATTTGAGGGGACAAACGGACCTCATTTTTGAATTCAGCGCGTCGAAATACATATAGGAAGGCGGGTCTGATCAAACAAACAGCCGAATTTTTTTTCTTTTATATTTTGTGTCTTGTTGAAAATCATGCTTTTTCTGCTATTTTTGTCTTCTTAAGTTAAGAAGTAGTTAAGAATCTTAACTACTTACACCACGACTTCCATATCTCGGGATAGGTAATATGTATGTAAATAATTTTTTAACACGTAGGTAAATAATGCATTTAGAGCTAACAGCAGAAAGTTCGGAAAAATAAAATTTTTAGTTAGTTTTTTTTTATAATATATAAAAACTTTCTTCATGAAATTTTAGTGTTTTTTTTACTAATTTCCCCCTAGCTCCTACATTTATACCAGGATGTCTTTATTTAAAGCAGAAAGAATGCTAGCTAACTAGATAATAAAACCCTATTCTTGCCTTGCCTTGCTACCCTGTGCAAAGTTTTTTACAGGCACCTAAACTCAAAAATTTATTTTAAAAATTGATGATTTTCGACCACTGCCAAATGTAGGGTACATGTCCAAAAGGAAGAAAAATGTCCGCTAAATTCATCTTTAGAGCATGATTTTTCAGCGTGTATAAAATTAACATTTCTAACAAATTTTTTTACAATTTTAAAAATTACGAAATCACTTTCAAAGTTTTCAAAGTTTTCAAAGTTTTAAGTTTAGATCTTTGTTACGACTTAACTGCTCAAAATAGTTCAAACCTTTGTTTCGTGAGTTTACTTAGAGTTTAATGAGCAATTTAATAGTGTACTAAGAGTTGAAATCAGCGGCTTAGTAAAAAAATTACAACCAAGCAAAAAAAAAAAAGTCGAGGGAAAAAATTTAAAATATTAATTTCGAAGTGAAACATCTCTTAAACTCTAAAAGATACAAAACTAATTGTTAGCACATTTTTTCTTTATTTTGTCTAGCAAAATCCATCGCGCCTAAAATTTTACAAATCGGTTAATATTTACGAGAGTTACAAGCCGCACAATGTTTTTCACACCCGATGTAGCCAACTTTCAGCCCTTGTAGCTCCGGCGATGGTACAGCTAAAACTTAAAGAGACACCATTCTGAAAGCTTGGTTCATCCTGTACAACGAGTTTAATTTTTATGCAAATCCATTTATTAGTTTAGAAGTTCCATACTTATTACCACTTTTTTCTAATTTACACCACTGTGCATCGCTACTGAAGGAAGATTTTTGCATTTTTTAGGAAGGCGGCAAAATGACCCATGCGAATAGTTAGAGGGCCAAAATATTCCACAAACATATTGCTGACCATATCATATACCTTAAACATAAGACTTACAAGATTTCCTCTGCGGTAAAGAATTTTTATTTCAAATTTTCAAACATCGAAAAAATAGTAGTTATGGAAGGTCCACTACCGGACCGGGCTTAAAATATGTTTGTAATTTGGTATATGTTGTGTGGCGCTCATATTTTTGCCACATTTTGATATGGCTGATTTCGACTCATTCAATGGATTGTGAAATCAAATTATATTTTTAGATTTTTAAGAATTTTTGTGTATTGAGCGTTATATGTGCTTTCGGGGTTTTTCCGGGAATGATTTCTGCGAAACATACACCGCAAAAAATGAGTATAGAGTTTGAAAGCACTATACATTGCATTTGCTTCTCTTATATCACACATCAAATTTTTTAAAAATATTAGAAATAATTGTCAACAGTTATTATATTGCAAAACGTTTCATCCATCAATCATGGTTTGTATCCAAAAAAATGTATTGAGTGTTATTCGCATTTTTTTTAATTTAATTGAAATTTTTTAGTGAATAACAAAGAAGTTTATGTTAAAATACGTTGAAGATTATATGTATACCTGAATTGTTTCAAATTCCAAATATAGTGTGTGTTCTGAAAAACATATTGAATTCGTATAAAAATGTATTCAGAGTTACGTTAACAATATTCTTAAATAGAATTTATCTATAATTTTTCGGACGACAAAAAAAGTTAACATCAGGCGAAGGGTAGAAATGATATAAAGAACATTATCCGTTTACAAATTTCTGATTTAGTTTGACAAAATGTTGCTTTTCCCGCACTGTAGCTTGTTATATTTTCGAAGAATTTATTAGCTAAGTCCTATTTTGTTACGAATAATCATTTGAAATTGTCATAACTTTTAACATTGTTGGTCGATTTTATTAAAACTAGTCTAATTTGAAAGAATAGTTAGCCTACTTTTCGCTTAAGTATAAATGTTTGTAAAGAATTATTTTAAAAGATAATTTTTTTTTATTTTTACACGTGCATGCAATTCAAAATTGAAAAAGTGGTCATAACTTTGAGTATTGTCTTGCGATTATTATAATATTTTATTTTTTAGAAAGTATATGTACATGTACTTTCAAACCCTATACTAATGTTGAATGAATCGTAACATATCATTTTATTTGAAGATCTATTGGATGAGGCGAAAATTATGATACCTTCTCATATTTCTATTAGTTACATTGGCAAAAAAAAAAAACAAAAACAATATACACGTTTTGTGACATAAACACAGAAAATTACCATTTACTCAAAAATCTGGTGGGCGTGCGACACCCCTTAATCTTAATTTGTGATATGGGACTAAAAGAAGACCAAATTTTAATTTTTACGAATATTCTTATATCCCATACATCCAAATCTGCTCAGGCATTTAGAGACTATGAATATAGAAATATATACAGGGTGACCCAAAATGAACGAAAGGGTTTGAATAGTCTATAACTTTATTATTTTAACATATTTTTCTTGTATTTTTTCAGATTGTTGCAAAGAAGAATTGGGAAATTTAAACTGGAAAGGTTTACTTCTGAACAACGATCATACCGCAAGAGAAACAATGACACTGCTACGGGCCATTTTCGTGCCTTTCAATGACTCTTTTCAAGATTTTCGAAGCCATCACTCGAATTTTTTCTCGACTATTATTTTTTTAGGTTGGGTCATGGTCTGTGACTTATTCACGTATGCACGATCTTCAAAATACCCCAAGGAAAAAGCTCGGAAGCGGTTTGGTCCGGCTAATAAAATCACTGCTCCTTGAAATAATGCGTTCGATGAAAACGATCCGTAGCAGTGTCATTGTTTCTCTTGCGGTATGCCCGTTGTTCAGAAGTAAACCGTTCCAGTTTAAATTTCCCAATTCTTCTTTGCAACAATCTGAAAAAATACAAGAAATATATGTTAAAATAATAAAGTTATAGACTATTCAAACCCCTTCGTTCATTTTGGGCCACCCTGTATATGTACGTGCATACTGTATGCAGCATACATGCATGATCCGTAGA
The DNA here is from genome assembly GCA_956483635.1 of Panzeria rudis. Lineage (NCBI taxonomy): Eukaryota > Metazoa > Arthropoda > Insecta > Diptera > Tachinidae > Panzeria > Panzeria rudis. Next base: position 108,793,377 of record OY101447.1, read on the forward strand.
AACATTCTTTTTTGGCCAGTCGAAATAAAATCTGAATTAATTAACGCAATTAAGGAAGCATTTTTTTCGGAGATAAAATACTTTTGTAGGAAATACATACATGTACTAATATATTTACATTTTTAATTCAAAGGCATTGCCGTATTAAGCTGATACGAAATTTTGACTTTTAACTTTAATTATTTTTTCTAAAATTTCGAAATTCAATTTAACCTCAATATACATACATATTTATATAAAAAAAACTATTTCTTTAAGAGTCGTCTGAGCTCAACAGTCACTCTATCACTAACTCTATATTAAATTTTAAAAAATCCCTTCATTTTTCTTCTATCAGATGTTGAATTCAAAATATACGCAGTACAAAAACAAAATAGATTTTAAATAATTACAACTTTTTTACTTTCAAAATTTGTTACTTTTTGTACATCTGACAATTATCCACACATACTTTTACACTCAAAATCAACATAAATACAAGCATTTGGTGTACATATTTTTATTACACTCAGTACTAAACTCTCTTGTAATTGTAAATTTTCGTGAGTTTAATTTTGATTGTCAATGCATGTGCCCGTAAAATGCATTTGTATGAGTATATTTTTACAAGTTTTTTATTTTGTTGTATTTTTTATATTTTTATTTAATTTTAGCTCTATTTTAGTCTTAATCATCACTTTGGAATGTTTTCGCTTTAAAGTTGTTTTATTTTATTTATTTTTTGTTTGTTTATTTTTATTTTTTATTTCCATTTTCATATTTTTTTGTGTATAATTTATTTTTATTTTGTTGAATGTTGTTGTAGTTATACTTCGTTATTTGGTGTGCAAGTATTTGCTAAAATATTTATTTAATATTTTTTCTTGTTTTTTATTAGTCGGTTAGTGCTCAGATATATGTTTGGGTATGGCTGTGTGCTCGAGAGCTTGAAGCAAAATATATTCCGCAATATACATTTTTTACTTAAATTTAAGCTGCCAGCCTATTATAGTTGTTAGAATGTGCATGTTGCAAAAAAATATGTACGTGCACACGTACATAAATACACATACATATATGTAGTATATGCTAGTTAATACACAAATTTTTAATAAAGATTTATTTATATATATTATATGGGGAACATTTATCATGTAAATTAGAGAACAAATTTTTTGAGAGTGTGTTTATTAAAGGCTAAGAGCTTATACATGCATATATGTTTTTTATATAAATATGTATGGATCTGCTGAAAAATCAAAAAATGGTTAGCTATTTCGTTAAATAGATGAAAGTTTAAATTCTACTTGAACTGCAATACTTTTTGTTTGCATAGAGATTAACTTGCATTGTTAGTTGATTGTAGGTAAAACGTAAAATATTGTTTCAAATCTGTTTTTGGTTTATTTTATGCGGCTGCTTCTGATTTAATTTGTTTCCGATCGAATGTTAAACGAGGTTTAACTATGAAGGTAAAAGCTACATCAAAGCTTTTGTATATTAGTTCAATGCATATATCTCAGCTGAAGATCTGTAATTACCTTCCATGGGCCGGAAAGCTTGGTTTAGAAAATTATTAAGTAAAATAGTTTACAACATTCCGCATAAAGTACGCTAAATAGCTTGTGTTGGGGGTCCCTGAATACTAAAAACTTCAATGAACCTCAAAAGTAAAATGATGGTCAACTAAAATTTCGGTTTAAGCCGAACATTGAAAGAAAGCAGCTTTCGCCCGGCTTAGCTAAAAGTCTGAAATAGCCACTAATTCAAAATTTACAGATTAAAAAAGAAACTTAAATATGGAACAAAGTGTATAGTAGTTACATAAAATATTTTCTAATAGAAAATAAAGAGCGCTTTATATCCAAACGGCATAAGTTCATAAAAGAATATATGGGATACGGTTGACCTTTCCGGCCATCCTGGAAAATCCAAAGATTTTTGTATTAATAAAAAAAAGTACATATTTTCAATTTCCACCAAGATGCCTCTCGAACCACTTAACCGCCTTAGATTAAATGTTCGGTATTCGGCACAGTTTTTCAAGTCCAAAAATGTAAATGAATCCTAAAAATGGATTTGATCAAATCATTCAGAGTTGTTAAAATAAAGCGCTTTTCTCGAAATTTTGCCACAACGATATCTCTCGATTCAATCAATTTCCAATAAAACTTTGCAGCAGTCGAGTTTGTTTTATCAGTTTAAGAGCTGATTAGGTTTTGGACTCGATCTGTTAAGTAGTTTTGAGTTTATTTGAAAAATAAAAACTTTTTTCGAAAATTCTTAAAATCTACCAAACCGAATCGGTTCATTATATGACGAAATCTAAGTGAGGCCGTAAATTTGGTTTACATTCATATATATATACATACACAGAAAAAAAAGGAATGTAAAATCAACATTACGCAATTGTGATTTGAAATCATATTAAATTTGCAAGAAACAATTTGTCGTTTAAGTGTGTTAGTGTTTATTTGCTTGTTCATTGCTACAGGTGACTGTTGTGCTTAGTTGTGTGACTTGTTGTTGTTTATTCTTACATGTGTCGGCTATGTAGACGACAAAAAACGAATTACCAGCGAAATTTTACTACTGCTGGCTTAAAATTACCATTGTTTTATATTAATTTTAACTAAAAATTATTAATTAAGCCTTAAATCTCTTTGATTTTATAATTTTCTGTGTGCACACACATACATAAATATATACATTCACACGGACATCAACGTAAAAATAGTAAGAATAGATTCCCCTAATATTAAAACGTCGAGATCTGATGAAAACTCTATTTTCGAAAATCGGGATGAAATCCGTATCTTCCTATTTTTGATGGCGGGAAGTTACCAAGATTTTTGATAAGCATTGGTAATTTTATAGCGTATAATATTTATTATTAATTTTTAATTACATACACTTCCGCGAAGCGATTTGCTTGTCTGCGGAAAACAGCCATGCACTTTGGCTGACATCAAACCGGCGACCTCTCGACTAATGGAGTAACATTAATAAAAGAAAAGAAAAAAATCAATATATCCCGAACGAAGTAATTGGTTTTGATCGAATTCGCAGGATTCGACATGTGTTTTTAAGTAAAAATAAAAGTAATCGAGATAAGGTTTAAGTCCAAGGAACTTTAATTTAGGCTCAAGAATTCGAACGAACTTTACTCTAACAACTAGGGATGGGCAAGTGAAAATATATATCTATATCGATATATTTTTAAATATCGATCGGCATCGATATACATCAAATAAAAATATCGATATTTCGATATATATCGATATATTTTCAAGCATGATTACTCATACAAAATACTAAAATTTTTTTTAAAAATAAAACACGAAAGGTGCTTTTCTTATAAACAGGGCTTGGAGAGCAGGGCTTTCATGCAAATGCATGTTTTTTGTGGTGATAAATAAAGAGGTATTGACTAGCTATCTATGCGAATCACAAAATTTTAAGTAGTTTGGCATCGATTTGTAGTTGCATATGTTTGCATATTTTGGTAGTAAGTGCATATTTTTGCATATCTTGTCAATAAATGCATATTTCTGGAGTAGTAAAAATTTTTTTAAAGCATTTTTCTAAATTTTTTAAAAAAATATATATTAATACGCCGATTATGTCTGTCAATTTTAGTTCCTGTTTGGTGGCTTTCTGGCAACCATTAATTTGCAGTTGCAGACTGGCAACGCTAAAGTTCGGTTACATAAAATAATAGACCCAATTATGTTTGTTTTATGGTTTTTCTCTTATAATAATAAAAAAAATGTAAAAAATATTATCATATTATTATAGTTTTGGTACTTTGTTCGTAAGTAAATGCATATTTTGGCGCATGTTTTTAATTTTTAAGAGCATTTGTTAAGCGCTTAAAATCAATTTTTAGTTGCATGAAAGTCCGAGCCCTGCTTATAAATAATCAAGCTGAAAACGTACATCAACAAAATTATACTCAAAGAAATGTAATTTTTTAAATGAACAAAATTTTATAAATAAAACAAAATGGTTTGTTAGTAATATTTTATTTCATAGAGATTGTGTCAAAAATTTTTTAATAACTGCACGAAAAACAAAACCAAAGCTAAAAAGTATCGAATTTGATACTGCCGATATTTTTTGAAAACAAAAAAATAAAAATATCGATATATCGATATATTGCAATTAAAAATATCGACGATATATATCGATATATTTTTAAGAAAATATTGATATATCGATATTTTTTGCCCATCTCTACTAGAAACCATAGGTCTAAAATGGATTTTGAGCTTGCGAGAATTCCAAAATATGTTATAGGTTACTTATACCGCATTTACAATACGCAACTTTGTTACATGCAATTTTCGTTTTTAGTGAGAGTGTTGAAATAGAAATGTATACATTTTATATTTCTTCTGTCTTCCACAATGAAAAAACAGAGCTGCATGTAACAAAGCTGCGTAGTTTTAATATGGTAAGTACTACAGTTTAGTCTTGAACAAATAATATTTGATAAGCAAATTAGAGCACTAGCCGCTAGTGGTTCCCAAATTATAATATGTCGAGTATAAGAAAATGTTCCTGTAGTAAACGCAACATACACAGAGAAAACAGATTCGTTGAGACAACCGATTTTGTTGCCAATCGAATTTTGGCAGTTGCACCAACTATCATATAATTCTTATTGAAAAAGAAGTTATTTTACAATAATGAATAATTGCTGATGCACACCGTTTAATCTGTTAGGTGTATCAATGATAATAAAAGTAACCACTAGTTAGTTGCAACTGATAAAAAGTAAATTAAATTTAAAAATATGCACATTTTTTTAGTTGCAAATTCCAATAATTGGTACTAAAATCCAATTCATAATATTTTATTCGGTTGTGCTCAGCATATTCGTTACGATCGATTAATCTAACCAATTTAAGAATTGTCGGAATCATATTTTTACAATTACATATATTCTTGTGGTAATGACTATGTATTGTTTTTTGTCTAAATAGAAAATTGAAAGCTTGAGTGGAAATATAGTCTATTCAACTAATGTTTTGTCGGCCTAACCAGTTTCCAACCAATCTTTTTTCTGGATGTATATATATTCTTCGTAGAATATATATACATCATATACAATCATATGGGGGAAATCCCCCATATGATTTGTTTTTTTGCAAACATACAAAACAACCCACCCTAATATACATACTTGGCTTGCACTTGGCTACATACGATACAATTTACATGGCAATATTCTATCGAGAGTATATCTGTATGTGGGAGGTAAATTACACCAAGTCACACTTAAACAATTTTACAGGAGACCGAAAAAACATGTTTAAAATCGCATATAGTTCTATCTCTGTTGGACTAAGTATTTGACTTACCCCAAATATTTTATAAAACTCTAATACTATTTTTTTAAATCCAACATATACGTAATAAAACTACGACATATAATATTGCCCTTACCTCTTAAAAAGGTGTTGTTTACATCGCAGATATTTTGAGCAAAGCTACTGTCCCTTAAAACATAGGACTTCTATCGATAGAGGAAAAAAAGTGCTGATTCCAACAATATATAAAACGTATTTTGGAAAAATGCCTCCCACTATGTGTGTGTGCATATATATATATATATATATATATATATATATATATATATATATATATATATATATATATATATATATATATATATATATATATATATATATATATATATATATATATATATATATATATATATATATATATATATATATATATATATATATATATATATATATATATATATATATATATATATATATATATATATATATATATATATATGTATGTAGCAAACAAAAGATATATTTTGGCCAATTCACACGCTGTTGTATTTGTTGTAGATCGTATAAATATTGTTGGTAATTTCCAAATAAGCATTTGTTTAGAAACATGTTTATGAAGAAACTACCAACAACATTTTTACGATCTATAACACTTACAACAGGTTGTGAATTGGGCAATTGTATATAACATTGTTATCGCATTAGTTCATATAAAAATGTATTCATATTATTGAATATTTTTTTAAGGTTTTTTATTTCAATCTTCTGTTTAAGTATCAGTATTTGCGCTTCCGCAAAAATATATTAAAATTTTTATTGAAAATTTCTATACCCTTGAATACTTACTGGTCTCTTGGATCCAGCCATGTTGTCTTTTTCGTATTATGATCTATATAATAGATTTTACCATCAAAATCTTTGGCAATATCCCAACCCTCGGGCAAAGGAAATTCGCCATGATGCAAGTGTTGAGATTGGTGTTGATTTTGTTGTTGATAATTGTGTTGGTGATAGTGTTGTGGAGGCTGTTGGTAGGGATGCGGTGAAATATGCTGTACTGATGAGGAGGATGTAGATAGCAGGGTGGTGGGGGTTGTGCTAGATGTTGGGGGATTGTTAATGGCTACATTTGTTAAAGAACTTTGATGTTGCAGCTGGTTGTTGTGATGTTGGAGCTGCTGATATTGCTGTTGATATTGTTGCTGATAGTGATTTTGATTTTGTGGCTGATGTTGCTGGTGTGGTAGTTGCTGTTGTTGCTGTAATTTTGGCATAATTTCAATTTGAAATAATTTCACGTGTTGATAAATAAAATTTGAATGTTTTGCTTTGACAACAATGTTGTTATTGTTGCTGCTAGTTTATTTGTTGCTATAGATAATAATAGCAATCAATAGAAAAATAATAATTCAAATCATAAACCGTTTTTTAATGTTGTTTAAAAATGTGCATATTTTTTCGTTTAAATAAAAATAAATGTGGCTAAAAATGACTTTAATGACAACTTTGTTCGTTTATTTTCCTTTTGGTTTTCACTCTTTATTTTTCTCTTTTAGCCAAATATTCAATGGTTGATGATTGTGTTGTTGTTTTGGTTAAATAAAAACGTGTTTAAATTGTCAAAATATCATTTGTTTTGTTTTTGTTGTTGCCTTTTTGTTTTAGTTACAACCACATTTTTGTCCACTTGCTGTTTATATTGTTGTATTGTTATTGTTGGTGTTAGCAATTTTTCGGTATTGTTTTAGACCGTTGAATACGTTTTTTGAATTTTGAAATATTTTCATTTATTTATTTTTTGTTATCTGCCATTTTTTAGTCGTTCGATTCGTATTGAGGGTATTTTTTGTAATAAACAAAAAATCGTTATTTGTTTTAAAGTTGTTATATTAATTTCTCCATTTTAAGATTTATAGTTTTAACTCTTTTTTCTTTTGAACTTTATTTTCACATTCTTTTCTCAATCAAGTTTGTTCTTCGATTTTCGATGTTTTAGGATTTATAATCTTTATAAAAATTACTATGTATATCCTTGTATAAAGATTGTGTTTAGTAGTTATACTTATAATTCTTTTATTTTGTATCTTTAAGATTCATTCCTTATTTCTATATATCTATTTTTTTCATACACTTAGAGAAATACAATATCAATCACTTGTTACACAAATAGATACAATTTTCTTCTGTAATAAACACTCAGAAATTCCTTATGATTGAAATCAAGTTTTGTTTTTTTTAATTGGATTTTATTATTTGGATATTTTTCAAACACCTCTTTTTCTTTTATAATCTCCCCATTTTCACTATTTAGGCTGATTACGTAGTGTATCTCAACATTTACTATAAAACGAACATAAATTTTTATAAAAAACGGGCGACGACTTGTATGTTATGTGCTCTTAATCAATGTGAGGAGATATTTTTGTATAATAATATTTTTATCTGCCTCTCTTTCTTTCATACGGCGTATTAGCACAATTTAAACGGCGGCCTACAACGCTCGCTATCTCTCTTGCTGCATTCCATTCCATAAAAAATGTTTAATATTTTTTGTATTTCCACAAAGAGCTTGTTTGAAAGATTTTTTTCATATGGCTGTATTTATGTATGTATAATTTTAACGTAAAATGTGTATGCCATATACAATATTGTTTTAAATATTTCGGTATGTAATTCTTTAATTTAAAAATTTTTCACATATTTTATGTTCAAACACTTTTTTTGTTTGTTCAAGCTCTATTCTATTTAGTTATTTTCTTAAGCTTTGAAATTTATTTGTAAAACATTTCCAATTTTGTTAAAACAAGCAATTTTATTAATCTTTTTCAAGTTTACACGTTTTGTTTTTTCTTCACATTAACCCGTCGTGAATTGCGTTTGGTCGTGTAGCCGCCTGCTAAATGAACTGCTGAGTGTGGCGAGCTAAACCACAAATGTATCTGTTGAATACACGAACTTTATGAAAAATGTATCTAAAGATCTTGTTTTTTCTTTTACTCTCTCATTCGCTATCACATAAACGACGCTGCCATATATTTTTCCCAAAGACCTTTAAATACAGTAATTGCACTGAAATGAGATTCAGCTCAACTAAACTAAATATATAAAATATTTATAAAAAGGGCGTAAATGAAAAGAAAACTCTAATGCATTTTAAAGAAAGAATATATATAAATTATATACATAATTTCTTTTTTAGATTTTTTAACTTAGGAATACAAATTCAATCTTTCCGACATCTAAAAATATATTAATATATATATAATAAAATAAATAGAAAAATGAGATATGGCAGCACTGCCGCTAGACGCAGCTATTTTTACTCATTTGAAATATTTTATTTCTCTCACGAAATACCACTTTGGTTTCTTCTCTTATTTTAATATATCCATCAGTATTGTATAAAATTTTACAATTTTCCTTTTTTGTGTACCTTTTGGTACAAAATGAAAATTGGTATCGTTCTAACAAGTATCAGCCTCTGCAGCTGCTGCAGTCAAAATTTTACCAAAAAGAAGGTATTAAGGTCGCATGTAAAACGGTAGCAAAGTATATACTTGGTAACAAATAAAATATAATTCTCCATTGAAAAAAATTTTATGCTTCAGTTGCTTAAAATGCTATCTTTGTTGACAGTATAAAATTATGACGTTTGTAAATCGTTAATATATAAAAGAATATTTATAAAAATTAGTATGTAATTATATATATATGTATTTAATGTATTTTAATGTACAAATCTGTAGGTGGGAGGTAAACTATTCCCAGTCACATTTTGAAAATTTTACAGGAGTAGGGTTAAGTCCAACTGGGACTTACCAAAAATATTTTATATAACTCTAATATTATTATATTATATCTAACATAGCCTTAAAAAATTAAGTCATATAATATTACAGTTACTTTTTTAAATGGACTTGTTCACCTCCCAGATGGCCTTGAGCCGTACTACTGTCCTTTGAAACTTAGGACTTACTGGATTTCACCCATCGGTAGAGGAACAAATACCGATTCCAACTGTATCAAAAATACGTATATTGAAAAAAATGTGAATTGGTGTAGTTTACCTCTCACCCACTTATATATCTATTGTCTTTAATATTCAGTGTTTTTTAACTTCCCGCTATAAAAATAAGGAAGTTACTGATTTCACACCGATTTTCGAAAATCAAGTTTTCATCAGATCTCCACGTTTTAAGGTCATGGGAATCCGGGTGGATGTATGTACATTTACTTGTGTGCGTGTGTATCAGTGATGTCAGAATTCCTGCACCAATAAAGGCTAAATGTAGAAATGGCTAGAAAATGGCTAAAAATTAGCTAAAAATGGCTAAGCGACATCGAAAGCGAAAATCATGACTATTAAAAAAAATAAGAAAGAAGTTCATATATCATTTTATACAACAAATTGGAAAGATTTTATTTAATTAAACCCTATTGATTGTTGGCCGCTGGTGGCTTCGGGATCGCGTTTGTCATCGTCCCGGTATAAGTGAAGCCTGATACCAATAATTCCATAGTATACTAGGCCCTGCCTATCCCGGAGCAACGCCAACGTCTCCTAATTAAGGATCACGATCACCTTCCTGCGGGCACCTACCGAATCGAAAACCTTGACTACCCTCCAGTCGCTGGTTGGCAGATCAGGGTTAGCTCTCCGGAAGATGTCCAGGATTGCCGCTGGGCCGTGTTGTTCCGACGGAATGATTGCAATTGCTCTCGGCCTGCGAGGTATTTCGCTGACCGAGATAAATTCTAGCCTCGCGCCGGACCACACTTCCCCTAAAACTTCTATAATGAACTTAAGCTTGGATGTTGACCGCTCATCCATGGAAGATACTAGCTTCACGTGTCCCTGAAATCAGCCGGTGTCATTAAATTGTGGCGAGGGTCCCTGGCTCTCGCTGAGATCCTGCTGGTAGGCATCTGGCAATTTCTGACAGATCAATTCCCACTTTTCGTGGTTGATGCTCCGTCAGCGTTGCTGCGGTCAAGAACAGCCCTTATCAGCGGGTTTCTAGCAACTTCGCTGTAAGGTCTGTTTATGACCCTATCTGCCTCCTGCCTGGGACGATCGCTTGTAGGCTGCGTACGTTGCTGGAACGATTCCTCCCCCGATCTTTGCCGTTTCGGCACAGATGTTGCATCATTATCGTGGGAAGAGCCGTCCAGCGCAGCTAAGTGGGCATTGGCCCAAGCTAGCGAAGATTTCTCTTCACCAGTCATGGTCTCAGCCAGTTTGTTGCCTAACTGCTCGATATAGCGTCGAGCGGCCCGTAATTCGGAGAAGGCTTTCCGTGTCAGGAAACTCCGATCACGTGGTTGTGTCTTTGTTGTTGTTGCTGTTGTGGCAGATGCATTTGGCACAGTTGATGTTTCAACCGGCGCATCCGCTTTCGTGTTTTGTGTGGGTGCATGTGGCTCAGCTGAGATTTTCCCAGCCGACGCATTCGATTTAAAGGCCGCTGATTTGTTGTCAGCGCGGTTTTTGTGTACAGTTGATGTACTTGGGCTTACTTCCAAGGACACGCTGCGTTGTAACCTTGCTTTTCCTAATGGATTTGCAAGGGTTTTGGGACAGTCAGCCGGTGCGGTTTTGTCCGTCCGACTGCATTCCCCAGATATTTTTGTTGTTTTTGTTTTAGTTTTTCCATATAATTCGCACGAGTAAGAGCTTAAGGGGATGGACCATCCATGCAGGGACGGCGTACATGGTTTAGGCGACTGAAGTATTACAACCGACCCGTGCCCTGACGTCGGAGGGGAGCTATTAACGTCTGAGTCTTCTTTAACTACTGACCAGCCATCCACACAGAAAAAAACTATAATTCGTATTCTATTACTAAATTCATAAATTCAAATATTTTTTTACAAAATTCGTAAAATTAAAAACTAAAATTTTAAATATTTAATAAGAAAAAAATCGATTTTTTTTCTATTAAAATTTTCTATTGGAATATTTAAAAATCATACAATAATATAATAAAATAAAATTTAAAAACAAATTCAAACACATGCGTGTTAAAATAAAAAGCTATGATAATTTTTTCTATGCAGGACCTCGGCACAGCTACCTACCACCTAGCATTACAAGTTTGGTAGTTTTGGTCCGCGGATCCTATACAGAATCAAAACCTCAAAGGGAAGTCTGTAATTCTATTGGATCCCGGCGGGCCCTATGACCACCTGTAGGTGTATCAAATGACTCGCAGAGTGCCAACAGGCAGACTCCCCATCGAGAGCGAATTCATGGTGGAATATCGGTCTCGAACGAGAGCACCTGTTGGAACATTTCCGAGTGAAGTGGGGGTACATTAGCTTGGCATGAAGGTGAGCCCTATGACCGCCTAAAGGTGTATCATATGGCCCCCACGATGCTAAAGGGCGATTCCCTACAGAGAAGTCATTCATCGAGGAATGTCGATCGCGATCGGGAGTCGCTTTAGGAATGACTCCTCTCATATGGTTTCATCCGGACCAGACGGCAGCATAGTAGAGTTGTGCGCCTTTTCCGGGGAGATACCATGTGTGAAATTGATTCATAAGTATAGGGCCTTGGACAGGCGCAGCTCTGCGTGTTGCCCTGGTGTATGAAGACCACCCAGCCCTAAGCCTGATCCGAGCCAAGCCAGCGGCACAGGTGACCGCTTGTGCAGCGCATTAAGTGGGACCGCTGACATGCCTCCGCCTATCCGCCACCTGGGAGACCACCAACTCCGTATGTATATCGAAGTCGAACCCGCGATCACGACAAATTGTCACAGAATAAAGAAAACATATAAACGTTTTCTTCACTCTAGAACAACCCGCCATAGTCACAAATTCGATCCCGACATACACAATACGGGACCTGCTACGAGTTACACCGAATAGATCCAATTTAGTAAGAAGAAGATGATGGTTAACTTTATCAAATGCTCTACTGAAGTCTGTATAAATGGCGTGAGTTTGTTTCTACTGCGCAAATGCTCAACCATGTTGTTCAGGTGACATTAACGATTTTATATAAAGCGTGGTTGAGCTGGTTATATTCAGAACGACTGACTGAGTAATTTCGTAGTCAACAAGCCAGCCGGATCTTTTATATTTTTTGTTCTTAATGTTTTTTTAGACATGGCAGCTGCCTCGACCTCCACGGTGGCCCAACTAGAGTGCGAACAAATTGTTCGGTAATTCCAGCAAGTATTTCTTATTAAATCATTTAATAAACTATAAGTCAGTTCGTTGGAAACAAAAAACAAGCTTCAGAAGGCTTCAGCTTAACTTCGGATGGAATAGAAGAGCTAATTTTATATCAAGTATTTTCCCAAAAACATTGCATACACAATTCATTTGATATAGGGCTAATCCAAAAATATCATTTAGGAACTCATCATGGCAGTTTTTATTCTTCACCGGAATTGATTAAGGTGTATTAGGTGCATATTTCCGCGAAATTGACTGTGTAGATTGAAATCACCAACGACAAAAATAGAGTAATTTGTATCAACATGTAAAGCAACAGACTCAATGGCGTGAACATGTTTAGCATAAACAGAAGAATCAGAGTCCGGAGGAACATAGGAACAAGTCAAGTAGGTTTTTTTTATTTTTCAGCTTAACAACAGCGACAAATTTAATGTCAGAAGGATCAGTTACAATGACTTCAGATTGGTATAAGCAAAAGACAGCAATTAGAACTCCACCATCTCTTCTTGCAGTGCGAATATATCTATATATTTGATATTTATTGCAAGGAATTTCTGCATTGAATACGTCATTATTATGTCAGGTTTCAGTAAAGATAATTACATTATATATAAAATCATAGCTATTTAGAAGGAGAGTAGACAAGTTACTATTCAAGCCACGAACATTCTGGTACATAATATTTAAATGATCATTAGAGGTAATTAGTTTTTTTGGAATCAATAAATTTCTAGAAGGCAAGCGAGCAATTTCTTAGACCTTAAATTTTGCTTAAATAAAAATTCGCGTACAAAAATATTTGCAGGCCAAAAACTAGGATTAACAATTTGGCCATAGACATGCGCTAAAACAGCAATTTTAAATGATGTTATTAACCTCGGTTGTGAATATGAAAACTTATATAAGAAAAATCCTATTGAAACTCAACAGTAATGGTTCTACACAATTTAATGCATACTGAGATTATAGATATGCATTTTTAAGATTAACAGAATGAGAAAAAAAAATTATTTTGTTAACTCTAGGAAGCTCAATTAATCCTGCTTGCTAAAAAATATAAAGCTTTAGATTTTTGACTCCCAAAACTAAAAATAGATACTCTCCTGCTATAAAATGAGACGAAATATTGTGAAGAGATCCTTGTCCCACATTTGGCTAAAATGTAGTATTACTCCACCAAAATTTAAAATATATGCGATGATCCTGATGAAAAGGAACCTTAACTTCCGTAGGTCGAAATTGAGTTAGCTACATTTTTTATAAAAAATGAAATTCTGAGAAGAATGACGTTTTTGCTGCGAAATAAAACAAAATTTACCGAGATATGAATTTTTGAATATTATAAATGTAAAAATATAGTTCAGAGTAATGTTTGGCAATATTGTGGAAGATTTCCTATAATTACAAAACCACTTAAATAATTCTCGAATAGTTCTATCTTTTATAAAATTTTTCTTGTTTTGAAATCTGCGATGCATTTTACTCTATATTGTACCGTTTTTTCTACGAGTGAAAAATTGAAGTAAAGCAATAAATAGTACTTCGGAAAAGGTACCCCAACTTCTCCTATGAATTTCATTTGATGGAAGTTAGGGTCCCTTTCTCTCTACATGTAGAGGTTATACACTCTAAAACACTTTTGTTGGCATTTAGGTCGATAATAGTCGGCAACACTTTACTGATTATTATCGACCTAAAATTAGACAAGCATTCTTTTTGTTGATTTTTGAACAAACTATGTTTAATAAAAAAAATAAACGCCTGCGAAGCGATTGGCTGTGTGCAGCTTCGAACCATGACCTCCTGGCTGATAGTCTATCGTAGCTACCATTCAGCCATAGGCGTATTATACTTTATGTTAAATTTTTTTCACTTGGACTAAATATATTTAATTTTAAAACGTTTTTCTTTAATGAAAATGTATGAAGTACATTTTCTTAATTCATTAAATTTAGTAAAATAAGAAAAAATCCTAAGAATTTTGTTTATAAGTTAACAATATTTACTTACCAAAACAAACATTGATGACCGAAGAAAAATACAGCGGGCTTCTATTGTTTAAACATTTTCTGCTGTTTTTTAGACAAATTGCTTAATATTCAAAATTGTAATGTTATTTAGACATAATTTGTTAAAAAATAAATACTTTTAACAGCAAATTTGCATTTGTGCGAAAAATTAGAAAAATTATGTGTTTGTGTTACAAATAACTACCAACTCGATGCAATTTTAGACAACCAGAATTTTTCAACAAAAATTTGGACAATGTATGATACTAAATTTAAAGGAATGTTTTATAGTGTAGAATTTTCGTCTTAAGCAATGTCAAATGTGAATATAGGGATAATTCCACTTGTAAGGTGGCGGGAACAAGTCTGAGTAGTGATACAAACCATGTTGGGAATACAAGGTCCCTTATCATCAGGATTATCACATATGTAGACAGCATGGCGGCTTTGAAAGTCATGAGCTGTGGAATCATTATGTTGCAATATGTCCTGAATGGTATAAGTTTAATGAAGGAAGTTTAAGGAAGGGATCAGAAATGTTGGGTGCTCACGACCCTCCAACAACACCGCAAACTTGGTATCCATTTCGAAATGCGAATCGATAGACAACTGCAGAATACTGCCCTTCGTCTGTTTGGATGGCGATGAAGAAGAATTGGTGTTACATTTTCTATGTACTTTCCCAGGGAGTCAAGAGTACTTTCTTTTCCAATTGAGAAACAAAGACTTTCAAATATAACTCCGAGTAGTCTTTTCAACTTCAAGACCCAATTATTTTTCTGAGACCAAATTTGTTGTTTTTCTCTCTCTCTCTGTATTCCCTAAACTTTTTGGATAAAAACAAATCCGCGCAAAAACATAAATGTGAAAATAAGACCAAGTTCCTATCTGAAAAATTCGGCCGTAAGAAGTACTGAGATCAAAATAAGGACCAAGTTCTTGATAGGTACAATACCATCTCATTATTAGGCAACCTGTAAGTTTGGCAACATTTTTCCAATAATTCTTTCCCATATTAGAAAGACAAAAAAATACAGGAAAATAAAAAAATTGCCTAGAAATGAAATGGTATTGCACCTATCAAGAATATGCTCTTTATTTCGACCTCAGTACTTTTACGGCCGAATTTTTCGGATAGGAACTTGACCTACCTGTGTATCAAATTTCAACTTCCTAGCTATACTGGAAGTGCCCCATACAAAGAAGGGTCACCCTATTCCCCCCAGATGAAAAGTGCCTGTTGCGTACCAACTTTCAGCTTTCTAGCTTTACTGGAGATGCCCCATACAAAGGGTCACCCTACTCCCCCCAGGTGAAAAGTGCCCGTTAATTGCTCACCAAGACCTACATGTATGCCAAAATTTCAGCTTTCTAGCTATAGTGGAAGTGCCCAATAATATTGATGGGTCATGTATGGAATATGTACGAAAGTGTGCACTTTTTACATCTTAATACCGAGAGAAGCTTTTACGGTAGAAGTTTCAATAGGGGGTCATTATGTTTCAAGTTTCATTATTTTATGATTAAGTAGAAAAATGTTGTAAAAACTGCTCGAATGGTTTCTTGTAAATATACACACTGTGTGGCCGCAATTTGGCCTGGCGCACAGCCGTGCGCCTAGATTTTACGCAAATAACAAATTTTATGGATTGTTGCAACCAATCGATAGAGATGAAATTTTATGCAAAACTGCGATTTGTATATATTAAGAAACCAGTTTTATACCCGTTCTGTTCACTTAGTGTAACATGTAAATGGCGTACCTCAATAAATAATGTATTTTATTCTAATAATACTTAGGAAATTTCAATCAGAATGGAGGATATTTTTTTTAAGTCAAGCATATTTTAGATTTCTACAATAATACTTTAAAAAAAATGTAAATGAAAAACTTTTTAAGACACAATTGTTGCAAAGGTAAAGAGATTTAAATTTAAAACAAATTACTCATACATTTTTCCAAACTGTTATGCTTTTAAGAACAGTTCTTCTGAAAAAAATACACAAAATATTGCACAGTTCAAATTGTACATTTGAAACCAAAATGGTACTATTTTAAAAACTATTTAGTATTAAATTTATGTACTCAGTTTTCTTTGCCGTTTGACATTGTATCTTAAAACTAATTGTGTAAAAGAAAATTTTTTTATTCTCGTATCTATTGTTTGAGCATTTTATCGTCATATTATCTACTCGTATGTATGGAAAGGTGGTGTAAAGAGTATGTGTAAGTTTGTCATAACGTGTGTTATTTCTAAAATATTAATTTGTAGCCAAATAACATTTTGGATTCGATTTATGGATATCTATCTGTCAGTGTTTGGTTTGTAATGGATTTTTCAAACACCCTAGATAGCTCAGGAGATTCTCAAAGTTGCTATACAATTAAAAAACTATCCGAACAATTTTTTCACATATGAATTTTACGGAACTTTACTGTAAGATCATAAAATAATTTTATATAGTCGTAATCTGCATAAGATTGTCTTACATTTGCATATATTCAAGTGCATGTATATTTCAGGCTGGAGCGGATCCAGCCTAAGCTTTTGGGAGGGGATCTTTTAAATGAAATATACCATTTTGTAAAATTTATTTCAGAATCTCAATAGAAATGAGTTAGAAGTTATTTGTTTTTGGACGTTGGGGAAATATCGCTTTTCCCCTTCAATGAATCCGCGCCTGCTTTCAGGATTATCTACTGGTATTGAGTTTTTTTAGTCTTATACTTACAGCCTTTATTTGTGCATAAAAATGTCAAATTTCAATACCATCACTAACTACGCTCGTAGAAAAATGTATCATCGCATTGATGACGCACTGTCATTATAATTCTGGCATCAATGCTATGAAAAATGTCATCAATAGAATAAAAAGAGACATCAATCTGATGACAAACATCATCATAGAATTTTCTGATAATTTAAGTGTCAGTGTTATTTATGGAATGATATCAATATGATGTCACTTAAAGTGTAAAATATTTATAAAATAAATAAGTAAACAATGTTATAATGTTTGTCATTTGTATTTTAATACAAATATTATTGCCTTATTGGTTATTTTTGTATTTAAACGAATTTTTAAAAAGTTAAAAAACATGACACTATATTGATGTACACTTATCATCATTACTATGACAGAGCTAATAATAAACTATACAAGTTTTTGTAGCTAGTACAGCATACATGCACAGCAAAACATTGAAGCAAACGATAGTATGACATCTTTTCATAATCTTAGTCATCATATTGATGACACTTAGTCATCATATGTATGTTGCCACATTTATGTTTATGTTGACTTTGTGCAGCCGATGTTTTGGATGGTGGCATACCTGAAATGGTAGCGCCGTTTGTTTATAAATGTGCATTGAATTGAGGCGCCTGGGACTAAAATCAACATTAAAAGAAAAAATAAAATAACAAAATGCAAAACTAAAATAGAAATATGTAAAAGTAACAAAATAAAAATATGTATAAGAGTTTCAACCGTTACATTGCAATGTAATCCAATACATTGGGACAAAAACGAAGAAACTTGACATAGCATTGATGTCAAATTACATCAGCGATATGATAGGCTGTCTATCAGCGGCATCATATCAATGACATTGTGTCATTAAACTGATGTCAATTAGTAATTACACTGATATCGATGTGTCATTGCTTTGATGATAAATTTGTCATCATTGTCATTGATAACCAGTTAAAGGTTAACATAACGGTGATGAAAAGTGTCATGGGGTCAAAAACGAAGGCACTTGGTGTCTAATTACATCAGCGTTATGCCGGCGTCTACAAATGCTTAAATTATACATTATCTTATTAAATTATATATTCTGGTATGTGATGGAAATCGATCGATTTTAAATCACGTCGATTTCAAAAAACAATATCTCCTGAAAGATTACTTATTGATGTTTTTCTTGTTTTCGAGGCTTAGAATATTTTATTCGATGTTAAATTCCATTTCACGGTATTGTGCGATCTACATAACACACATTTGGCTATTATTAGTTTGATGAAATCGAGTGATTTAAAATCGACCGATTTCCATCATATACTAGATTATCTGATTAAATGATACATTATCTGTTAAACCTGATACATTACACCGCGTAATAGCATTTTTTTTGGCAGAAATGCCACTATATATCCATTAATCTAGAGACAAAACATAGTAAAAATGCGTACTTGGTTATTCATTTACTCATCTTTTGTCCTTTTTAAAGGACTTAACATTTTTCATGAATGCTTATTTTAAACAATTTTTTACTAATACTAATATTAAAAGAAAATTATTTAAAACAAGCATTCATGGAAAATATTTAGTCCTTTAAAAAGGACAAAAGATGAGGAAATGAAAAACCAAGTACGCAGTTTGACTATATTTTGTCTCTAAATTAATGTATATATAGTGCTGTTTCTGCCAAATATTAAAAAATTAAAATTTTTCACGTAGTGTTATCTGTTTAACCAGGTAAAATTTCTTTAGATTCTTTTATACGGTTTTCTCGGCACAAATGATAAATAGTTGAACAATTAATGACAAGTTGCTCTAATCGATGTCTTAATGCTTTAGCTGCTGCTATGATAATGTGAACTGCCATTCCATCGCACACTTTGGCATTGCCCAGCGCTGCTACTAGCCGAGCTGTAATAAAACTTTTGCGCCCTCGTTTTCGACCTATTAGAGAATTTGAGTTTAAGTGTTCTTTCTCGATAGTCGTGTTGTTAATTGGTAAGTTGATAACACTATTTGCATCAGCCCACTCCTTAAGTTGAGAAATTTCTATAGAAATAATATACAAAACTTTCCTGGTTCGCTCGACCTTTTCTCTTCGTGCTTTCTTTTACGTGCAGCTTCTGTAGCAACTGTAGCTGAGGAGTACAAAATAGTTTACACAACAGTGGTCAGCATTTAGTATTGAAAAAGTAAGTAGAGTTGAATCATAATTCATAATTTCTTGTAGTTATACGCGTGCTTTATTATTGCAATGTTATTGAAACTCATATCCACTCTAAAGCTTCTGGTACTCATAATAATCATACTTAAGGCCGTTTCAGACTATAATACAAGTTTTAATAGTTTCGAAGAAAATGCCTCCCTGATCTAATTGTTGTTTGGAATTTTTCAAATAACCATTTATGATGTCAGGGTTTCATTTTCTTTAAAAGTATTAATACTTGTATTATAGTCTGAAACGGCCTTTAACAACATTTATTACGTTGTTGATTTCGACTCTCCTTAACTCAATCTGTATAGACCAGAGGCATGCAATTCTGGGTCATGACCCACGACGTTCATTGGCTGTTTACATGTGCACAACACAAACAATCAAAATAAAATATAAATACATACATATATACTAGGTTAGAATGGAGTCTAGACCAAAAAATACCCATATGAATGTGACGAACTTTTCGCTAAAATGGCCGAGATGCCAAAGTTTAAACGACCATAAAATAGGAACCATAAGAGCCATATGATGCGTACGTACGAGTAGTGTATATTCGTCCAATTTCATTAAAATCGGAGATACTAAAAATAAAAACTCTTGATTTAGTGTCGGAACATTTTTCAAAAAGTAAGAGTTGTCGGATTTACTTCAAATTTGATTTATATACTTTTTTTAATATAAAAGAAACAAGAAACTGCCCGCCGGCTTATAAAAATCCGACATTTAAAATTAAGAACACCTTTGATGTACGTATACCCAATTTTTGATTTTTTTCAAATGAGGGAGCTGTGAAGGAACAAACATGAAAAACACAGACGAATTGACAACCTTCTCCATTTGTTTGAAGTTGGTTAATACAAATTTACCAGGAACATTAGACAGAATCATATATTCAATGTATAGTATAAGTTTTATTACCAAAGGGTGTATAAGATTCGACACAGCCGAATGTAGCCCTTTTACTTGTTTTATTTCCAAAGATCCATTTTTTCGTTCTTGTTATTATTTTGTTACTAAATTGTGTATTATATTTGTATTGAATACCTGGCAGTCAGTCAATCAGTCCGTCTGCCTGTATGAGTATTTTATGATCACTATAGCATCTACTGGTACGTACGCACTATCTACGCTAATTGCTGGATGAGTTCATCTCACAGGTATGCATTTTAAAGAAACATCTTTAAAAACAAATATAAGTATATGAAAACAAACTCAAAACAAAAGGGAAACATTTGTTTATAAATGGAATTAAATCTGATTGGAAATATAATGGCGAGTGAGTGTAACATCAATACCAAAATGTCATGCCAAATATCTTTTCGAAAGAAAAGTTTTTATTTTTTGTTTTAGTTTTTTTTTGCGATTTTGTAATGCTTTTAGAGTATATTCGTACGTGAATGGACTAACGATATATGTAAAGTAGGTCAAGGACACGTTGCCAAAGAATATAGTCATTGTTTTCTTTAAATATTTTCTCCGATTCCAACTGTAGAAAAAAACAATTATAAAAAATGATTTTTAATTGTGTGGAAAATTGCTTTCTGTTATAAAATGTTTTTGAAAAAACATAAATAAGAAAATGCATATGTATGTATATGTGTATGTCTCGTAAATGTACGTTTTTGATATTAAGTAACAACAGTGATCATAAAGTACATGTTATATGATTGTCATCAAATCATATTATTATCAAAATATCTCTATTCTAAATATTATATTGTTTCTAATTTAATAATAATAGTGAGTCATACAATCATCCATTGTACTGTTTAAAGTTATCATGTTTAAAGTTATCACCTAAAAATTTTCAAGCAAAAGTTTGTCTAAAATTAAATTTCATTTCCAGTAAATGTTCTTTACATAATCAATGAATTGTTTGTTTTACTCTTATTTACGACGCAAACACAAAAAAACAACAAGGAAAACTGTGTCATAAAAAACAACCCCGATGACGACATACACACAAATAACAACAACAACAATGATAGCAAAAGGAATGCGATTGTACCAAGTTTGTTTACTTAAGATGTTTGAGCGAATCAATTCGTTACTGTCGTTGCTTAATTCTCATTCATTTTCTTAGAGTCTTTAGATAAACATTCTGACTTGAACACCTTTAACAAAGTAAAATTTCAAATATGTTTAATGAATGATGATGATAACTCGGACAAAAATATTGTTTGATAGATTAGAAAAAAACCAGTAAATCCAAAAATATTGTTTGATATTTTTCAGAAAATCCAGTAAAACTTTTTGTTTGATTTAGTAAATTGTTTTGTTTACAATTTGCAAATATTTTTAGACAAATTGTTTTGTAGATTTAAACAATTTGTTCACTGAAAAAAAACACGTTTTGTTTTCAATGAAATAGTTGAGATATTTTTGTCTATATTTACAAATTTGTCTGAAGGTCCGTTCCTAGACAAAATAATTACTATTTAATTGAATTCCTTTACAGAAAATGAAATTTAGTTTTTTTCTGAGTAGGAACAATCAGGTTAAATGTGCGACCAGATTTGAAAAAGTATAGTTTTTTGAAAATATAACCAGGCTCACGCGTATAGATAACTTTATTAAGGAATATTATGTTTCAAATATTTAAGTACGAAGTCAAACGGCATCCCAGAATCTGTAATAAGTACTGAGATATTCTATCATATTTCCTTTTATTATACACATACCTGGCACAGTTATTGAACACTTTCTGCAGTTTATATTTTGAAGCTGCATCAAGTTCACAATACACAACAGCACTGTATGTTATGATAGGTACTATAAGAGTTTACTAGTTTTTGTTTAATATCGTTCGAAATAAATGCTGATGACTACCATAGTTTTCGAAGAACGTTATACATTCTAGTAATGGAGTAACTAACATGGTCCTTGCAATTAAGCTCGGGAAACGGTCCTAAGATTCGGACTCAGTAAATTGCGAAATACTGCTAAAAATGGCTACAATACTTAAAATTGTGAGTGCGTACGATCCAAACGAACCAAAGATTTGGACTCAGCTCATCGAAGCGCTCATAGGTAGGTAGATCGGTTCAAGTGTATGGATAATTTTTTGTTTGCTTGCCGGTGTTATTAATATTGAAAAAAACATTAAAAAATTAAAAATTTTCGGGTTTCAATGCACATAACTGGCTAGATTTTAGTCCGATCAACACATTGTAATCACTGCCTGAAAGAATAGAAACAATTCTGTAGAGCTGTGTACATTGGCGTAGCTAGACATTTTTTCTTGGGGGGCAAATTTTTTTTTAATTTTTAATGCGGTTTTGGATTTTCCTAACTAGCAATGCCACTAGAAATCTATTGCTTTTAATAACACTGCTTTACAAACTTTTATTTTTTAAGTTTTAAATTTTCTAAAGCATTTTTTTAGAATAATTATGATGAGCTAAACAGAAAAAAGGAATAAAAAATTTCATTTCGGCCATTGTTCATAATATAACGGTTCATTTTCATTTTTCGGTGTATACTTCTTGTTAAAGCGTCAATCAGAATCAAAGGCTAGTTCGTTTAAAATGAATTATATATTATTTGAAAGGCTACAAAGTTACGCGTTGAATAGTGGCTCTGGTCGAATAAAAGGCGCCCAAGTTATAGTGGATAAACGATTAAATTCTTTGAAAATTTTCAAGTTCATCACCAATTGTTGCCTTTTCGGAAGCTGTTTTGTACCACAAATAATAAAAAAATACATAGATTTATAATATCATTGAATAGTCCATTCGATTATAAAAATTTTAAGCCATAATGGACCTAAATCTGATAAAAACAAAAAATCTTATATTCTGTGTTTTATTATTTAGGCTATTTATGATCAGATTTTTTCTTTACTTTAGATGCAAATAAAACAATTTATTCAATTTTTGTTTAGAAGAATCTTATAATCGGCTTTGGATGGTGCTTTAAAGAGTAGTATATATATGGACATAATCGAAAAACACAAATGTACCGTTATATGAACAATGGCTGAAGTGAACTTTTTTTCAGTGTATAGCATATAATTACCCTAAAAAACTTATTAGTAAATCTAAACCTTTTCGTTGTAAATTGACAAGCTGGTTGAATGATTTTGTGTATATTACATAGAATTATATTTAAATTATTTTTTACATATTTTTCTTATGTAGGTATTCTTCAAAAGAAAGTTCTCAACATACATGGCAGAACAGAACAACGCTGTTTTTGGAAATTTTTCCCTGTCTAATTCTTTCTGAATATCACGTTACGGACTTTTGCGCAATAAAATCGTTTGGACTCAAAGGCAATCACACCAAAATATAAAATTCTCTGCTTCAAGTAGAGAACTGCAAAATTAAAATTGATGAACACTCGTAGCGAAAATTTTGACTTCTCGCGAAATTAGCCATGACTAACTTCATTATGAAAAATATGTGTCATGAAGCAAAAAATCGTATGTAAACAAGCATAGGTTATCTTAAAAATAATTCAATAAAACCTAAAGCATTTTATATACATACATCAAAGAAAATATTATTATTTCCCAATATTAAAAAAAATATTACGTTTTAAAATAAAAGAAGTATGAATTTAGTAAATCAAGTCTGGGGGGCATTAGCCTCCAGAAATGCCTATCTACGCCAATGGCTGTGTATAAGCTTTATGCTTTACATGCACTTTTTTTCGAGATTTCTGTCAATGTTATGGATTTTTTTTTTAAATCGAAGGGGTCGGAGTTTTTGAAAACGTCGATTTTCATTTTCAAACGTTAATAGCTAAGTGGTAATTACACCGTAAAAATTGTTTGTGTGTTTTTCGTAAAGAGCATTTAAAGACAAATAAAATGATACCCTACTTTTTAACATATTTATTTTTATTGTTGATCTATAGTTAAATATATTTGCTCAAAATTTCGAAGGGGGTCGGGTCACAAGCTAGCCGACTAGGCATGGAATGCCCCATATATACATATGTATATGTACTTTTGATCTAAAATAAGAAATACAATAATAATTATACTCTTTAGCTGATCCGCTAAAAGTTAATTCTGAAAAACCGTGGACACAGACAAACGGTAGAGAGACTATAGCTCCACCTATATCTTCTGCTTTGAATTCGTGCAAAAACCATCTAACACTTTGAGAATCACAGGAAGTCTATCTCAACCATAAATACTCCAGACAAACTTCATTTCATTGTTGGATCGATTATTTGGCATACCCTCATGCAAAGAAAATATAATATTTTGCATGGTTGCGCCAAATATACTGTGATTTTAGTAAGAACAACACATTTGCTGTTTCTTATTACATTAAAATTGTGAAAATAAAGCAAAAACTTTGACTTAAATAGAACGAAAAATCAAAACTATGGGAATGAAGAAAAAAAAGACCAACGGTAACACTGGGAATTGCCGATAAAACACTGCAGTTAACATCAACTTGAGTGATTTATTTCTCGTTTTCTATTTTCAGGAAACGGTTGTATACACATATACGAATTGAAATCACATTCAACAGAGCCACCTGGCAAGTGGTGATAAGCAAAATACAGATGAGCACTGATGATGGAAGTGTAGCAGCCTCTGAAAGTCGTGCTGCTATCTTCTGCTGTGTTCGTTAAAATATTGAGTTGATGCTAATTTTTCCTTTTTTCCTTCCAATATTAATCATGCCCGATTCTTTCTGAATATAACGTTACGAACATTAGCCTAATAATCAATTTGGACTAACAAGCAAATAACCTCGAAATAGTTACAAAATTTGTTCATCACTTTTAATTATTTTTGGCTTATTTTATTCCTAATATACGAGTAAATGGCTTTCTATAAAATGATCAAATTAAAAAATTTTTGCCCTCTTAATTTTTTATGAACTTTTGGAAACGAAAAAGGCTTAAAATTGCACGAAAAAACTAATTTTTCGCCGCTAATTTCTGAATAGTTCGGAAACACTTGGTAATATAAAAAAAAATTATATGCTAATGACTTAAAGACAATTTCATTCCACATATTTGTTCAAATCGGATGAACCGTTCGCGAGTTACATGAAAAACAGATTGCATAATTACGATGAGGTTTAGGTAGAGTTTTAGAAATTAACAGTTGTGTGAATAAAAGGAAAGAAGTTAAGAGAATTCCTTACATTTTTTGAATTGCATACCCTGCAATCGGCATATTTCGAGATCAGTAAAAAGTATGGGAATAACTTTTTCAAGCCTTGTAAAGAGATTCATATATAACTTAAAAATGGCAATTTGAGAAAATAAAACTATATTACTATATATATTTTTATGGTACAAAACTTTATTTTTCTTGAATTTTAACTTTTTTCAGAAAATCTACGTGTATATTCACATTTATGTAAACGCTCTCTTCAATTTTTGTTAAAGTTCTTAGAATTTTCCAAATGTACCATCACAATTTTTTATAGGCCCTTAAACACAAAAAAGTAAAATTGACGAGATTCGGTCATTGCTGAATATAGGGTACATGTTCAAAATACAAAATTATTGGCGCTTAAGACATTGTCAATGAATTGCCTTTTGCAATATGTGATTAAAGAGTGAATGTGTTAAACAAAGTTTTTTTTATAAAATTTAAAATAATGAAGATACTTTAAAAAAAAAAAGCATGCTTTTTTCAGGCCAATTTCAAAATTTTGAATTTTCAACCTTTTTCCGACTTTAAGAATGCATTTATTAAAATTTTTTTTCTTCAGTTTTACGTAGAATTTAGGCAAACATGGAATGCTGACTTTTAAATTAAGGGCCTAATTTTCTAAAACACGTCACGAAAGTGAAATTTATATAGCAAACAATAATAAAATTATTCAATTTCTATAAATTTGGTTTTGTTTTTCATACAAATTCTTCACCGAATAAACACATGAAAAGTTCAGGCTTTGCTTTGCCTTTCATAATTTTTAAAATTTTTATGAAAACAAAAACAAATTAAAAAAATTTTAGTAATTTTGTTATTGTTTACTATACAAATTTTACTTTCGTGACGTGTTTTAGGAAACTAGGCCCTAAAAATCTAACTGCAAACTAAAAAGTTATAGGCGTAAACTAAAAAAAACAAGACAAAAATTTATTTGTTTTAACATACTATACTCATGTCAGTATATGAAATACATATACACGCTCCCGGTCTGTCAGACCGATGTTTGTAGAGCCTACAAAACTTACATTAGTTTAAAAATGTTTTAATAAAGTGGAGATAAGCAAAATACATGTTAGCACTGACGATGGAAGTGTAGCGGCTTCCGAAAGTGGTGCTACTCTGTTCTGCTGTGTACGTTGAAAAATTGAGTTGATGTTAATTTTTCCCTTCTTCCTTGGAATGTTAATCATTTCGTAATATAACGTTACGAACCTTAGCCTAATAATCAATTTGGATGCAAACTTCATTTAGTTTTAGAAATGTATGTTTTTAGTAACATAAACACAAGTTTTAAGGAATAAATATTTTTTGTATTTGCCTAATAGTCTTTCAAGGTAGTCCTTATAAAATATGGTTAAATTCCTAAGACATAAAAAAATCAAAAATATATATTTCTATTAAAACTAAGTAATCCAAATGCAATAATTCCAAGAAAATAACACAGCAAATTAAAACATATAAACTAAATCTAAAAATAGCACAAAATTAAAATATATGTTCAAAATGTAACCTACGAAAAACTGTTACGGCAATACTTACGGCGGTCTCGCAGACCAATTATTGCTATGTACGCACACACGTGTTATTGGCACACACTTTATAACGGCCCTAAATTGAAGTTTATTGAGAACGATGAAGCTAACCGAAATTACAATACCATAGCGTTCTTCGTTCATAAGAAAAAAATTAAAGTACTATACGTCGGTCTCATCGACCGTATGCGTGAGTAAAATTCATTTAACATATAAAAAGTTTACAACCCTCAGAAATTTTTTTGAGTCCCAGGTAGTCAACTCCTCTCGTACTTAATCCAGAAGGCCACCGAGCCATGCGTTGTAAAACATGACTCCTCATCTAAAGACGACTTTCAGTTTTTCTATATAAATTACATGTAATTTTTTTTCGTATTTTTCAAACAAAACTACTAGAAATTTTTTGTTAAATTTTCATGGGCATACTCTTGTAGAAAATAAAATTTTCCACAAAAAACCTATTACACGATTTTTCGTAAACTTAACGGTTAAAAAGTTATCAGATGTTAAATACTAACAATTACAGTACTGTAATTGTTAGTGCCCACTTTGTACGTAGTATTCAAACTCTGATAACTTTTTAGCCGTTAAGCTTACGAAAAAATCATCTGGGAAGGTTTTTGTGGAAAATTTAACTTTCTCCAACAATATGCCCATCAAAATTTGAATTTTTTTTGTAGTTTTGTTTGAAAAATAGGAAAACAAATTTTTACATGTAAATTATATGTACAAATTGAAAGTCGTTGAGCGTAGCGTAAAATCAAAATATGGAGCTGATATTGTGGGAGAGCCTTTTTCATAACTGCTAGAAGCTTTTGAGATGTGCTAGACTTGAAAAAAACCAAACAAATGTTTTCTTGAAGCCCCCTATTATACATTCAGAAAAAATTATCATAGGTTTTTATTTTAACACACATGTGTTTGACTTTGTTTTTAAATTTTATTATTTTTTTCTTTGGTTTTTAAATATTCCAGTACAAAATTTTGATAGAATAAAAAAAATCGATTTTCTTCTTATTAAATATATACGAATTTTCGTGTTTAATTTAACGAATTTTATGACAGGTCCCATTTCCGTAAAAAAATATTTGAATTTATGAATTTAGTAATATAATACGAATTATAGTTTTTCTGTGTAGTACTACTTAA
Source organism: Panzeria rudis (assembly GCA_956483635.1). Taxonomy (NCBI): domain Eukaryota; kingdom Metazoa; phylum Arthropoda; class Insecta; order Diptera; family Tachinidae; genus Panzeria; species Panzeria rudis. Next base: position 108,821,645 of record OY101447.1, read on the forward strand.
ATACATATATAATCTGTGTATGGATGTACATATGTTCAAATGTAGTGTTTTATTATACATTTTTATTATACTTTTCTTATTCTTATGATATATTAACACCTGAAAAAACATTAATTTTTGCTATTAAAACAGCCTGCGAAGAATACAAATGAACAGTGAAGATATTGAGCGAATAACTCAATTAAAAAATAAAATAGTAAAAAAATTGTGTACATAAAAAAATACATTTATACTAATTTTAAGTTTTTAAACATTCGTGTAAGAGAAGAAATGCTTATAGTATGTATTTGTATGAAAAAAGATATCTAAAAATTATAAAATAAAATCATACAGCAGATATACGAATAAGTAGAAGATTCTTTCGTTTTGTCATGATTCTTTGGTTTCCCTTCTTGCCCGCCGACTGTTCTCTAAAAACCAATGCTTAAATTGGAATACAAATAAACAGTCATAAAAAATATTATTATAACAAGCGCATTAACTCACTTCAGCATTCCATATTTAATTCGCAATGTGACCGTTATGAAATGAGGGCGCTGTTGCAGCCGCTTTGTTCACTGAATTAATGCACGCGCACACAAACTCGGGGTCGGCGAAAAATACAGAGATACAAATAAAAACCGAATGAAAGAGAGAAGATGTGTATGGGAGGGAGAGTGAACGAGAGCATAATACATATAAAAATTGCTAAAAATGTATCTGACAGATACAACAAGCGGGTCGTTTACTTGTTCGCCCACCAACATTCTCCGATTCTGAATAAAATAAAATAATGCTCGCTCCCTCCCTCCTTATATTCTTCTCGCACAATTTTTTTTTTCAATAAACAGTTTTCTCTCCATTGTGACCAGAGCTTAAAAAAGTATAATGCTAAGTAGAACTCACAGAAAATTCCAAATAAAATTAGAAATGCATATAATAACATTATTTTTTTGCAGATTTATTTAGATTTTATTTTGAAAAGTTTTAAAAAAAGTTGCTATTTCTGGCTTGTTTTGTTTCAAGTATACTTTTCTATATGGACGGACTACATTCAAAAGCCTCTATATTCGATTTTGAGGAAAATCACATTTTGATGGCAAAGTATTGCGTACAATAAGGTATAAGTTTGAAAGTAAAAAAAAATTATCAATTTTATCGTCATCAAAATCTTCTGTCTCATAAAATATTATTTAAATAAACTCAATATAAATTGAAATCATCTGATTTTTTTATAATTTCGTATGACTAAACTTTTCTCAAATTGTAAGGCTTGTTAGGACCTCGGAAAACATCGCGAAAATTACAAAAATTCGCAAAAACTTGTTTATATTTATGAAATATTAAAATGTTACGGTTGAATAAATGCGCCAAAAATGTAAGAAAACTATAAACTTAAAAAAATTGCGCCTATCGCCAATATAGCGAAAATTCGCAAAAAATAGCCAAACTTTAAATAAATCATAATTCACTCATTCTTTGTAGCAGAAAATGATAGTTTATATCTTCGAGGTGCAAATATGCCACAAAGAGTGATTTCCCCTAGTGTAAACTGTAAAGAGCCTACCAACGTGAAAACAGTCGCTCCTATCCCGAAGATTGCAAAAATTCGCGAGAAGTTGCAACATCGTAAACAAGCCCTAATATTGACTAGAGGCCGCCAATGCAGCATATTCACGCAAAACTGCTAAGTATATTGAAGAAATCACTAATATTGTAAAGAATAACAAAATTTAAGAAAAAATTGCCAACATCGTAGAAATCGCAATGTATAGTAAAGGTTTTTGTTCTTTCATTTAGATGTCGCAATAAAACTTAACCATATTACACTGTGGAACAAATTCAAGTTAGCAAAAGTTAGGTCGATTCTGAGAGTGAGGGGTGAAAATAGAGGCTAAATTAGAAGACCCTTATCGCGGCGTTTGCTTATGTTAGTTCGAATTTTTTTTAAATCGACCTTCGAACTTTGCAGTCAAATGCCGATTTTCAGCATATGATTTTTTGGCTATAACTCGTCAACTAATTAATATTTTTAAATCTGTAAAAGCCAAATTATTGCTAGAGATCAGTGCAACAATTAAAATTAAAAAAAAAATTTTTGTGGTGCTTATGAAACAAAATGTTGGAAAAATTATTTTTTTCATGCTTTTTGAAAATATTTTCCACAAAACTAAGTATTTTTTGCTTTCGTTGCGAAACAATTGATCACGCTATAAAAGTGACGCACGCTATAAAAAGTGGTAGTAGCTTTAAAAGTTGAAGTGTGTTTTCGTAATTTTGAGCGAATTTTTTATAATAAAGCATATAAAATCTAATTCATAAAAAAGAGGAATAAAAGAAAGTTCTAAAATATTTTATTTGCAGCAAAAAGTTGTTAACATATTTTATCAAAAGTCATGAGCCCTTTGTGACGCACGTTACATTTTTCTTAAGGGCCTCATACAATACAACAGTATGCACGTGCAATCATGTGTTGGCGCTAGTCATGTGTGGGCATTTGGTGTGCTTGTACGCTTTGCTGTAGCGATGTCAAACTGAGTTTGATATTTTGCTGATGGTTCCAGTTTGTGGTATTGTGTATGGTGAAATTAGCTCAGTTGAGAAAAGTTGTAAAAGAGTAAACATCGGTGTAAAACACATTTACTTGAATAAATTGCTCATAAATTATAAAAAAATAAGCAAAATAACTATTGTAAATAAAGCCTTTTTGAAACAAGTTATTTCTAATAATTTTTCAATAAAAACACGAACTTTTCTTAAATTATATTTTCAAAATAATATCAATAATAAATGCGGAATGTTAGGTTGTTTGCACATTTAAAATTAATTAAATATTCTTTAATGCCATTTTTTTCGAAATTGTCAATCACAATTGATGGATGACCCAGGGATGGAGTTTGTAATTTTCAAAGCAGCGCAGGGTTTCTTTCGAGAGTATTTTCGGCATAATTTAGAGCAAATTAAGTCAGATAATTTGCCAATATGACAAATATATGGGAAATCATTTCGCAAATTACTTAATTTTGGCAAATCAAATATTTTGGCCTAAATCACGAACATATATGGAAGCGCACTATTACCCGCAACCGATTGATCTGAAAATGTGGCAGGGTACTTTTTTAATCATGGTCACCAAACTCGGGGTGAGACTTGGAGGAATCGAATTTTTGCAAAATAAGAGTCGTCTCATTTAGATAACACTGGTCTGCACATTCTTTTCGTCCTTTAAATAAAAATATGTGGAATATAAAGAGTTGGTCGAAGTCGGCCATACCGTTCTCGAGTTAGACTGAAATATTTTGATGTACCTAGTGGAATTATTAGTCATGCCCATCTGTACGTGATAGAACAAAATTAAAATCGATTTTAATTTTAATTTAATGAAAATTTTCTTTGCAGACCAATGTAGTATGTAATATGATTATATTCCAACAGTTAAAGTAATAATAGTGCTAAATTAGCCGCAATAATATCCAAATGGTCACACAGTTTTCTCTCTGTAACTCTTGGTGCGCATCGTTTGCGCTCAGTATCTTGTTTTTAAATATTTCACCAATACATTTTGTATTTAATTTATTTGGAATTCTTTTTGACAACAACAAAATAAGCATTAAATTTAATGAGTATAATGTTTATTATGGCCGTATCTTATTTGTTTGATTGTTTATTTGTGTTTACGTTAATACTAGTGTGTACATCGGGAATGCACAGGGAATGTTAGGTTTGTTTGCACTGGTGCAGGTACTATTAGCAATAAGGAAAAGTACTTTATTGAAGTATTTATTAGGGCCTATTCACATATTACGTAACGCAATTTCGGAAGTTTTACAAAATTTTCAGCATAACGTATCTAATCCGCAACAAATCTTTAACCCCCCTGGAGCGTTACGTAATGTGTGAATGGCCCCTTATTCCTTGGTCTGTATTTCACTTGAAATCAAACGTTCGAAACCACCATGGCATTATTAATGATAATAAAATATAGATTCTGACAAATCCGAAAGTCTAAATTTCACGCGAAATACAGAGCAAGGATGAATATATCTTATTTTTTATTCCGATTTTACACTTTATAAATTTAGATATAATATTTGCAGTTTTTTCCAAAAACATTTCTCGATCTAAGTTTTTTTTTAGGAATTTTAGTGATTTTTTCTCGTTTAGATTTTTTTATGTTATCTCTTTGACGTTTTCTGTCGACTTTTGGTTGATATTAGTTGTTTACAACCATTTTACCATGCTAGACTTTTATTTAGAGTTTAGGGATTGTTAGCCAATATTGAAGTATATTACACAAAACTAAAAAAAATTAGTTCTTTTCCAAAGAAATTTTAATTATTTTGGCTTGAGTTCGGTTTTAATTTAATTTTTCAATTAATTTTTATTTAGAGATAAATGTGAAGCATGTAGACAAAGAAAATTTTCTTTGTCTACATACTATACTTTACACTGTCAGGCTTTTTTCCTGCTCTAATTACAGATGTAAGACGGCATGTAGAAAAAATAAATGTAATAACAACAACAACTATACATTTAATACTCGTATAGTGTGATATCAAACAAATGTTTTTTGGCCGGCTGCTGCCATGTTTTAAATTCGTGATTTTTTGGGAATTGCTAAAATTTATGTTTTTTAAATTTATAATCGTACTATTTCCCAAAATTAATATTTTACTTATTCAGTAGAATATTAATTGTTTATAAAAACACATTGCCATTGATTACTAAGGGGTATTAGCTAGTTCCTATGCGCATTTTACTGGGGCTAAATTATTTTGGCTTGCGTTCGGTTTTATTTTAATTTTTAAATTAAATTATATTTTTATTTAGAGCTAAATGTGTAGTATATAAACAAAGAAAAGTTTTGACTGCACGGAGGATTGAACTGACGTTTCGATAGCTTTCAAATGAAGTTTAAATTACTAAAATCTGATGATGCGCTACAAAGTTATGCTATTTTCAATATTACTTTTTACCAAGAAATCCTAATGTTTTCAAATGGTTGTTTTTAACCGACTTCAAAAAAAAGGAGAAATATTATCAATTCGTCATGTATTTTTTTTTTGTTTACGGATGTTCACCCAAAACTCCGTCATTTATAAAGCGAAATTGGATTTTTTTTCTTATTTAAAAGGATGTACTTCCAGATTGGCCCCGTTATATAAAGTAAATACACATGCGTTTTCATCTACTTCTACTCAACCGATTCCTATTAAACTTTGAACACACATTAAGCTTCTGTTTGAATACAACATCATGATTAAAAAAGTGGACAGTGGACAGTCCATGCAAAGTAACTATGAAACTTTGCATACACACTTAGTTGCTGTTACAACACAACAATATGGTTAGAAAAGTGGGCAGTGCCACGCCCATGAAAAGTAAATGTTAATTTAAACTTCTTCTACTTAAATGATTCTTATGAAACACAATTAGTTAGTTAAAGTACATCATTATGAAAAAATTTGTAATCGGTTTCTTGGAAGAACTATATTTTTTATTTCTTATACAATTTTCATAGAAATTATCAAGTTATCATAAGGAAACAAATGTATCTTTTGAGTCTGTTTTCATCCCATTTTGAAAATTGTACACAATAAAGATATGTCGTTTGGCTCCACTTAAAATACTATTTTTCAGGATATTTAAGGATAAGGGATACTTTGGCATTTTAGAAGCACTTTTAGGAGGAAGCTATGTCCTTTTTAATCAGTATTCATTAAGAAGAGACTGAGACCTTTCGAATGACATTAAATTTATTCATATCCGATGACGAGTTCTAAAGTTAATCAGTCTTTAATATGACGAACATCTATCAAAAATGGCCGAGATGCCCAAGTTTAGATACCTATAAAATAGAAACGATAAAAGGTATCGAAATAGGCGCTATGTTACGCCCACACAGGTGTAGAAGACCTGTGTCGATTTTAATTAAAATTGGAGGGGTGAAAATTCCAAACCCTTGTTTTCATGTCGAAAATTTTCGTTTTTACCCTATATTGTTTCTACTCTTCCGCACCTGTTAACTTTTTTTACCATCCTAAAATTTATAGATAATTTATATTTGAAAATTTTGTTAACGTAACACTTAATATATTTTCTTACGAACTCAATATTTTTTCATAACACACGATACATTTTGAATTCAAAACAATTCAGATGTATAAGCTTCGATTAGTTTTACCATAAAATCCTTAAATATTCACTAAAAACTTTCAATTATATATAAAAAATATGGATAACAATCAATACATTACTTTTTTTTTGATACAAACCATGATTTGACGTTTATAATACTATTTAACAAAGTTCACAAAACGTTTACATATTTAGAAGTACAAACCTACGCTGTTATTTTAGTGTATGTTGTTAATGCAATTTCAATAAATAAACTGAATAATGAAGCGTACTAAAAAGCGTAACGCTCAATACACAAAACAGCGGGCAGCCATAAAAAAAAATTATAATATCTATTTATTTTCAAAAATTTGATTTGTTTAATAAGAGAAGCAAATAAATATATTCTAAGCTCGTTATAAGTTTAATCTCGTTTTTGGAAAAATTCATACTTTCTTAGTGTGGAAAATCAACAGCATGTATTTCGGACACGTCACACAGAGAGAAAAACGGCTAATCTAGCGGCAGAAAAATAATAAAAAAATTTAGGATTTGACAAAAAATTTAAAAGCAGCATCAAAGCGGACAAAGTATATTTAAAATTCAAATATATTTATCACTATGCTAACTAGTTCGGAAAATATTTAAACATTGAGAAAAAATTAAGTTGTAATTCTTTATTGCAATTTATATCAAATTTGTTGGTTTGCAAGCGTAAATACAGAAAATTTTTTTTAAACTTTTCTAAATCTTTGTAAAGATACAAAAAAAGTATACCCGACAGTATCTGCAAATTTTCTGGAATCTATTTATAGATATTATAGAGTAATATTGTTCCAAAAACTAGATGCGGAGATTTGCGTATGCGACTTTTACATCAGTTTTTCTAAATATACGCCTTTTTAAAGTTTTTCTACTTGTTTGTACTTTTATATGATTTTGTTGTAATTTGCTTCCGAATCCACTTGTTATTAAATTGAAATACCAATGAAGTAGTCGTTTTCAATTTTAAGATATATTTTTAATGCATTTTGTAATTGCACTTTGAAATTTTTTTAATGCGTTTTGAAATTTTAAAATTGGTCGTATATAGCAACATATATTTACAGATACACAGATTTACAGATTTTATAGCCTACAGCTAAAAGCTTTCGACGACTAAAGAATTTTATCGGTAAAATTGGTCTTATATGACAAAATATAGCGTCCACAGTGTTAAAAATAGCTGTCTAATTTTTACATAATTTATAGCCTCCATCCATAGCTACAACCTATCTATACGTTTTTGTGGATCAAACTATTAGTTTGGAAGATATGTTTTTTTCGAAAACTTAAGAATTATATTAGTAAAATTGGTCTTATAGAAAGCATATAGCGCCCACTGTGTTAAGACAGGTGATTAATTTTGTACGGACCTTAAAGCCTATAATTCATCCATATATTTTTTGTCGATAAGACTAATAATTTGGAAGCTGTGCACTGTCCGATGCCTAAAGAATTTTATCGGTAAAATTGGTCTCATATATCACGACCACTGTGCTAAAAATTCAGATATTATAGCTTAAAACCTTTCCTGGCATACGTTTTTTGTGGAGCAGATTATTAGTTTGGAAGTTATAAGCTTTCCGACGACTAAAGAGCTTTATCGGTAAAATTTATCTTATGTAACAACATATAGCGCCCACTGTTTTAAAAAAAGCTACCTAACTTTTAAGACACCTTGTAACCTACATCCTTCCATATAATTCATCCACACATTTTTTGTGGATCAGACTATTCGTTTGGAAGATATGATTTTTCCGCCGCTATATTGACCTTTTTCCTAGTGTGCGTCATTTTGTATGAAGACTGGTTCAGTTAAAATGAATTATATCTTGTTTGAAAGGCTACTACTACGCGTCGAATAGTGACTAATTGGCTGTGATCGGATAAAATTTGCCTGAGTATAGTTGATTACAGCTTATATTTCATCTAATTTCTAACCTTTTTCATCAATTATTGTCACTTCGGAACCTGTTTTGTACCACAATTAAAAATCCATATTTTTTAAATTTTATATAATTGTCCATTCGATTAAAAAAATTTTAAGCCATGATATACGGAAATCGGGTGAAAGCTAAAAATTCTATAATAAAAAAGGAAAATACTAGCATTTAAATTTACTAGCAAAACGTTTATGTAATATATTTTATTTTTCTTTATTTTTTTACTAGTCCATTTTTTTAGTACCTTTTTAGTAAAAAAGTAGTATCAAATTAGCTTTCAAAAAAAATCATACAATTTAAGGTAAAAATCGTCAAAAAATATATATATGGGAATTTTGAATCACGGTTGCATACCAACCAAATATTCAATAGAACACTGTAGATGGCACATAGCCGAAACCGGTCTGTTTACAAACCAAATTTGACGTGGGATGACGGAAAATCGTTCCGAACTAAATATGTGTTTATTGACACTTAAAATTCAGTAAACTGCGACTTTGACTCGCTCAAGAAGTGGTATGTACGTTTTTGGCGATTTTTTTTGTTTAAGCGATTTTTTTTTTGGGATATTTTTGTTTTTACTTGCGATTTCTTTTGTGTTTTGCGATTTTTTAGTTTTGGCGATTTTTTCATTTTAGCTATTTTTGTAGTTTTGGGAATTTTGGCTTCCGTTTTCGGCGATTTTTTTTATATTTTAACTTTTTTTTGTTTTTACGATTTTTTTAGTTTTGGCTATTTTGTTATTTTTGGCTATTTATTTCGTTTAGGCGATTTTTTCGGGTATTTGACGATATTTTTAGATTTTATGATGTTTTTTCCAGTTTTGGTGCCTTTTTCCGTTTGGTGTTTTTTCTCTTTTGTTGATTTTTTTTTCTTATGACGTTTTTTTCGTTTTGGAGTTTTTTTGCGATTTTCTTATTATTGTTTTTTTTGGCGATTTTTTAGTTTTGGTGATTTTTTTCTTTTTTTACGATATTTTTAGTTTTGTTTGAAGATACAGCTCAATTTCAAAATTACACAACCTGATAGAATATCATTAATTTTAATTTTGCAACGTGCTTTTTCCCAAAGTAAGTAAAACATTAAAGTTTTATTAAAATACATTGAAATTGATTACGGATGGGTATTAATGATAGAATATGCCTTAATTTTTATTTTGTTTAGATTTCAGTATTAATTGTTGTAGTCTCTAACTTTGAAGATTCCAAGTGTGTATATATAAGTGTATATATATATTTTACATTATGGATCAGAAGATATAGCCTAAATTCAAAATTACATAACCTGGGAAGTTTTCAAAGGTTTGCCTCTTACGGTTTCAAAGATATAGCTAATTTTCATAATTACATCAACTGATAGAATAAACTATTATTATTTTTTTAATTTCAGTGTTAGTTGGTGTCGTCTGTATATTAATACACTTACTTTGAAAACTTCAAATGTCTATATAAGTGTCTGTATATTATACGAGGATTTCAACATATTTCATTGCTTGCTTTAGAACATCCTTTAATTTTTGTTGTAGCGGCCATAGTTGTACATATTCTGTAAAAGAGGGTTCCTTTACTTTTTTCATGTACGGAACCCTAAAAAAGACTCCATGAGAGAAATGTTACTGCTGGCAATTCAGCGCTAGTCCATAAACCACACCAAAATAAGAAACAGAAGCCAAAAAAGTATTTTTTTATGTAAACAAAACAATCAACATTAAAAGCAACAAGAATAGGAAACGTACAACAGAGAATACTGAATAACAAAAAAAAAAATCAAACGATGGAAAAAAATCTATCTGACATCTATGTGGCCCCGCATTCCTTAGATAAATTCTGATTGATTTTACGTTTGTGTTTGTAATTGTTTAATGTATTCAAAACGAAACGACGCCGCAAGTCAATTAAACACTGTTTCCAAATGTAATAATTTTAATTAACATAAAATTAAATTTTATTGTGTTTTACTTTGAATAAATAGTACTACGAATGACTTGATATATGATGTTAATTGATACATGCGGGTTTTTCCTAAATATTATTTTTTATGAAAGTACTTTAATGAAGAACATTTAATTTTGTTTTAAATGAGCTATAGAAATCGTTGAACATTGGGGCAAGATGAAAGTGTTTTGGAAATAAGTATGTAAATCAGCCACTCCCAAGCGACTGATCCGATCAATATAAAATTGTACACAACCATGGCAGCATTTGAGTATAAATTTTAAGGAGAAACTTCTCCTACATCCAGCGCTTTGAGGTGCCCTTGCTAATGTAAAATTTTTTAGCTATTCCCTAAAATGTCTTACCAGCGCACAGTGGAGGATTTAAAAAAAAAAATGGAAATAAATCTGCGGTCCAATTTTTATAAGATACAAAAGCTGAATGCTAGAAACGATATAAATAATGTTATCAGTTCACAAATTCCTGATTTTCTTTGAAAAAAAATTTGCTTCTACCGCACTGAGGGTTGTTATATTTTCGAAGAATGTATTGGGTAAGTAGTATTTTGCTACGAATAATTATTTGAAATTTTAGTTTTTTATTTTTAGACAACAGATCTATAATGATTTCAAACCCTATACTCATATTTTTGGTGTATTTTTTTGCAAAAAATCATTCCCAGAACAACCGCAAAAGCAAGTGTAGTAACACTCAATACACAAAAATGTTAAAAATCGAAAAATAGAATTTTATTTCAGGCTCCATTGAATGTGATGAGAACTATAATATGAATACTACCTTCTCGTATTTCATTTAGTTACATTGGTAAACAAAAACAAAACATAAAACGTACGTTAAGAATGAGAATCATGCATGTACTTAAGTATAAAAATCAAGCAGAAAAGTTTGACTTAAGTACAACAAGAAATCTGAAAAAAATGGGAATGAAGAAAAATAAACCTACGGTAGCACTGGGAGTTGCTGTGGTAAACAGGTATTTTAACATCACCTTAAGTGATTTATTTCTCGTATTAAATTTTCACGAAAAGTTTGTATCTATAAGAATTGAAATCACATCCAACAGAGGCACCTGACAAGTGGTGATAAGAAACATAAACATGAACACTGATGATGGCAGTGTAGCGGCTTCCGAAAGTGACGTTGCTATGTTTTGCTTTGTACGTTGAAAAATTAAGTTGATGTTAATTTTTCCCTTGTTCCTTGGAATATTATCATGCCTAATTATTTCTGAATACTACGTTACGAACTTTAGCCTACTAGTCAATTTGGAATAAATTTAAGTTGTTTGTCATTTAACAAAAAGTTTTCGATCAAGGCACATCCATACCAGGTGGGCTCGCCAGTACGATATCTACAACTAACAGTAGCATTTTGTTTTTGGAATATCATTGTACGATGTAAACCTTGTTCAGACATGCGATTTAATTGCTTGATTAGGAAAGTTACACAATTAAGTCTTTAATTGAGTTCAATTTACCATACAAGAATTCCAATAACAAATTGAGCAATTAGTAATTAATTGTTTCATAAATTGTGTAGCCTCTATTGAACAGACTTATGAACAACGCAAGGCGTATCTAAAAAACGAACTTACTAGAACACCTGACTATCTATTGGATGCTTGTTTACACCGTAAACTTAAATAAAATTTAAATATATAAACAAATAAATGTAGAACTTGCAAAAATAACTAAAAACAAATATAGAAACTTGTTGCTTGTATTGCCAAAATTCGCATGTTGCAAAAATAAGACAAACAGCAGTAGTAGTCAGTTGTGCTAGTGATCTCACCAAAATTGATGTATCAATTTAAAACTTAATTGCTCAATTAAGGCGCATATCTTCCGCTACGATGTCAACATCGCCTGTTATGGATGCACATTCAATGATATATATTTGTGTCATTTTATTATAGCATCTTAAGTCGAGTTAAGTCAAAATCGAGTTAAGGTCATATTCTGGTTCGCCTTCTTACAATCCACATTTGGGTCTAATCCGTTTTCAAATACTCCAGTTTTCAAAAATGCTATATATTTTACATTAAATCGTTAATATCTCCAAACAGGACTTTTATGATAAATCGACACAGCTATGTATGTATGATTGAGAGCAAGTTTATGTGAATTTTATTTGCAACAGTGTTTTTGGACGAGTGGATGCTGCATTGGATTTCAAACCTGAAGACCTCAATACTGCATAGTTGAAGTTAAAATAACAAACAGTGATTAAAACTATAAAATAAAACAAGTTCAAAAGTGTATTTATATTAAGGGGTGGGTGTATAATCGACAATAAATTGAAACAAAAAATTAATTAAAAAATTTCCAAACAAAATTTTTATTAATTCCATTAATAATCTTGTTTGATTTTTTTTTTAAATTTCAACAAATTTATTATTTAATATGACATTATATTAATTAAAAATTTTAAAAAATTTCAGTTAATTTCGTTTACTTGGATTTGCGAATTTTTTAATAGGTTGTAATCTAAAAAATGTTTTTACGCAACTCTTCGGATTTTTTTTTATCAAAGCGCATTTTTATTTTTCTCTGTACATCGCCAGTGCATGTGTGTGTGTGTGTGTGCTTATCACCATTTGAGCTGGCGTTTTTTAAACGCACGTTTTTGCTTTTTTGAACTAAATTTAAGCTTCAAAATTTAATACAAAAAAGCAATAACGTGAGTGTTAAAAACCGAGTGTTGCGTCAGCCTAACTCCACTTGTGGGGGGTTACATGTCTGAGCAGTGCTACCAACCATAATTTACTGAAAATCCTTGCTGGCAAGATTAGGAACGTTTTCATCAGGATCATCACACACGATGATCGCCACATTATAAAAATATAAATTCGTTACATTATACAATAAAAATCGAAAATTAAAAAAAAAATATTGTATATCATTAGCCGAAATGCAAAGCCACGTAACTAACAAAAAATTTTAAATCGCATTTTTAATTAATTATTGCGTATTACATCGAAGTTAATGTTCCTACAAATTTTCAAACTATTAAAGAGAAGTAACACTTGAAGTATTTTATTTAGTTTTTTCTCTCTCCAGTAATATTTGAAAAAAGTGTTACTACGTGATTTTGCATTTTAGTCACCCAGCAAAAAATATCATGTTTCTGGAAGCAGTAAAAAAACTTTCATGCCTTCCACATGATATCTTTTGAAGCGTTTGCGAGGATGTTCAAAAGGAAGGCAGAGATCTCTCAGTATTCATAATGTTTAAACTACGAAGCTAGTCAGCATTTTACATTTCTTCAACACGAAATCCAACAATATAGGTTCTAAGGAATTGTCGCACTTATTGTTTCAAGTAAAAACTAACAGATCAACCTAAATCAGAGCGTTGAGCATTGCGTAAGCAACAGGGGACGTATTTACATTACATTTCAACACAAAATATTTCCTTTGAATGTATTGTAAAAACGTACCCTGCTGCTTACGCGACGCTTAACGCTCTGATTTAGGTTGCGCAGTGACACATTTGAAAACTCAAAACCCATTTAAAGTATGCTCTATTTCTACATTTCACACCTGTTGCATAGAAGAGAGCAATTTATAATAAAACATGATTTGTTTTGTCTGTTGTTTAACGACGATAAAATGATACATGATTTTAGAGTATTTTCGATGCTTCAATAGAAGCATATAAAAAACAAGAGCTCCAAAGTGGGACATCGCGAACAAAATCATGCATTTTGTATATTTTGAAATGAGCTAATAGTGCCTAAAGATTCATAATGCAAATAAAACAAATTATTTTATTTCATTTTTCTCGACGTTTCGTCAATTATTTGTTAACTTTATCAACGGATGGGAAATCTATTTATTTGTTAAAAACATTTTATTAATATTGTTATCAATGCACTTTTTTCAATATAAAACTTACAATATTATTTGAATTTTAATTAATTATTGTTAAAACCCCAATTTAGGCGGATTTTGTTTAATAAATATTTCAAACTAAACATTTTTTTTTTACAAAAAAAGTAAATAAACAAAGAACACAACTTAAAAAACTACATCACAGGTTTACTTTATTGCCACTTTGTAACTTGTGCTGATGTTGTCCGTATCTTCTTTTAAATTCATCGTCTTTTCCCTGTGCATGTTCGATGCACTTTTCGAAGCATTAGAAACAAAAAAATTTGCTTCTCTCGCTTATAAACCTGCTTCGGACGAAGCAGTAGTTTTTTGCTGGGCAACGATATATAATAAAATTATCTTACTAACGTTTAATGCCCAAAAATTGCCGTACAAAGCGTTGTACACAACAATTATGAGAGCGCCCACTCTAAATGGTGGAATTTTGCAGAATTTGTGAAAAAAGATATTTATAATCGTTAAATTGTAAAGCATAGAATGAGCGAGTAAAGAATGTGCATACATATATTTTTCATATCAGACTTAGAAAATTAATCATAGTTTGAGATATTTTCCAGCTATGATGGTTATGTTTTCTAATACTTAGATTTCAAGTGTAATTTCCAATTAAAACTTTATTTTATTAACTTTAGTTGTTTGTCAGTCAAGACGACAAACATTACGCATTCCCTTGTGTCACGCAGAAATCCATGATTATATATCAAAAAGAATCAATTTAAAAATTCTATATTATTTAATGCATTTTAAAGACAAAAAAATATTGCTGCTTTGTTTATGATGCATGGTGCAAATTACTGATGTTGGACTGTCTGTCAGACTGCGTGACTGACTGATGTAAAAACGATGTGCACTGTTTGAATACTAAAATGTTTCTAAGACTGTTGAAAACTGTGCAAGAGGGGCGTTTGTCTATAACTTGAGTTTAAAACAAAATACCATATTCTAGTTATCATTCATTGATTCAGTTATTCAGTCAGTCAATCCCTCAAACGTTTGCCATGAATCCACATGAGTTTGAAAATGCTTGTAATAATTTATCTTACAGTGTAAATATGTGTCTGAATAGAATTCAGTTTCAGAAATTGTCACTTTAGTTTATTTAAAATAAAATTGAGAACGCTGTTTAAATGAAGAAATATGTAGCTTTTAAATTATATTTCGTCAAAAACGTACTCATGTGTTTGTTTAAAGAGCCCAAAGTAAACGATTTTTTTTTGTTTTGAATCGCTTTAAGATTTTTTCCTACTCAGTATTCTTTTTTTCTGTTTTCATGGCCGAATTAATCATCTTAAATTCAAAAAAAACGAAACAATACTGATAATTATGTAAATGGGCATTTCAATTTGCCAGCAACCCATTTCAGATTATAGAATTTATAGTCATTAGAAAATGTCTCGAAAAAAATAAAATGTTATTTTTATTTTTATTTTTTCAAGTGACGATTAGGATTGTTGAAAGTAAAGATTGCGCAGCATATCAAATTAGCATTCTTATAAGTAATGGTATTCTATTATTCTATATTTTTTCAATACTATTTGATTATTAAGAGCATTGGCGCTTTTAGTTCCAACTTAAGTCTGATCTATTTTTAGTTGCTGCTAAAATTACTCAATATCTGTTTTGTTTCGACATAGATGCTTAGTTGCAACTAAAAATTTCATCAGCTGAAATTAAGTTAAACTGAAATTAAGTTAAAACTAATCGTCGCTTTCGATATCGAGTAAATTTCGAATAAAATTTCGACACGTATCGAATGGATGGATTACCGCATTCGATAGCTATCGTATCGAAATTAGGGATGTAACGAATACCGATACCGATACCGATATATCGGCGATACTTCAGATTTTCCGATACATCGGTATCGGCGATATTTTACTGCCGATATGACGATACTTTTAAAAAATTTTTCAGAGTTTTTTTAACAAATAATTTATTTTTGTTCGATTTTACCATGAATTAAATACACTTCGTTATTTTTTAAATCTTATTAATATCAATTTTAAAAATTAATAATATTTTATGCTGTTATTTTGTAAAAAAAATTATTTATTTTTTGTTAATTTTACCATGAATTCAAATTCAAGCCGTTGTTTTTTAAATCTTATTCCAGCAAAAAAAAGATACTCCAAAGAAGTCATGAAAATGTAGAATTCGCGATTTGAAAGTATTGCAAATTTGGATAATTTCTAATTAGTTTTACATATCCTTGCCCTTGCAAGAAGTTCTGTTTTTCGATTACCAATCACCGAATTGGAAGCGATGCTAGGACAAATTTCTTTTTCGGTATTCTATAATGATTTTTCCTTAAGGAAAAAGGATAAAAAAGTACCCATTTTCACAATTTTTTATGCGAATTTAAACTCAGAACTGTATTTTCATGTAAATTTAAGTGAATAAATATAAATTTAGAAGTCTTTTAATAATTAAGCTATTAAGTTATTTAGATTAATATTAGTTGATAAATGTCCTTTAAAAAAAACGATTTTTTAAAAAGCATGGCGAGTATTTTTTTTAAATTATAAAGGAATTAAACAATTTTTCTTGCTTTTCTACTAATTATCTGCATATTTTTAATATAGATTTGTTGGAAGCAAAGAAAATGTAGCTCCTTAAAAATTACTTCCAATGTTTTATAAATTTTAAATATTCTCTCTTATAATGTAATTTTGTATAGAAAAAAATTGACTTGAACTCAATTTCAATATTCGTATCGGTATCGGAATCGGTATCGGCGATATTTTTTTTTTTAAATATCGGTATCGGTATCGGATCGGCAAAACGGCGTATCGTTACTTCCCTAATCGAAATGTTTAAAAAGTGTACCAAGTTTATTTTATACCGTTTGTTGAATCGACTAAGAATTTGTAATACATTAAAGAAACATTTTGTGTTTCTAGCAGCTAGTACAACAACCAAGTCGATTGGCCAACTGTAATAAGGTTTATAGGTAATGTTCCATGCTTTTTTGCAAAACAAACACAATTGCTTAATTCACAACAATTTGTTTGGCCTTTCTTGTATCAAATACACTTTTTGTTTATTTGTTTGTGAACACCTAGTGTAATTTGTATCGGCTTGTAAGATTGTATTGATGGACAAAGGAAGAACAAGATACATACAAATACTCTCAGAGAGTACATACAAATGCTCTCTGAGTACCGTAATAAATACGACTTTTTCAAAACATATGAAATAAAAGTGTATTGAGTACACTAATAGGCAGATTTTGTAAAAAAATTCGTTTCTTAACGTTTCAAATTTGTATGAAAAGAAACGCAAATACGTTTCAAAAATTTTTTTCCATACAAATTTCAAAACGCAAAATGCGTTTGTATTTACAAAATCTGGCCTTAATTTTTATATGAAAACTATCAACAACAAGTTTACACTATTGTATTCAATACAATATTACACTCGATACAAAGATACAAGAGGTTTTGTGAATTAAGCAAATAAAAGAAAATATTGTATTCGATCGCTCTAGTGCTATCGAGTGGAATTTAAACAGCAGCTACTCGATTATCGTATGCCGTAATCCCAAAAGAAAAAATTTCGATAAATTCTGCTCGATATCGTATGCGGCGATTAGACCCCAGCTTTCCAGCTGATAGAAGGACTTTCTTTATTGTAGGCCAAAGGCCGGTTAGCTGATGCGGTTTTATTACAACATCAAAATTAAAAAACAAAATCGTCTAATAACATTGAAATTTCCGCGAGGTTAGCAACTTTTTGCGAAGTTTCGCCATCTTCCCAAATTATATGATTTTCTGAGATTTTGTTCTTCTTTACAGTTTTAGTGATTTCTTCAATACATTTTCTAATTTTTCACGAACTTGCGATTTTTTAGCGGTCTTTCCGGGTTTTTAATTTTTAAAACGGTTTTGGTGATTTCAATTCAATTTGAGGGGTTATTTCCGATTTCGCAGCTTTTCACGAATTTTTCCAATGTTCGCGTTGAAAGCGACTTCTTGTAAGTTTTCAGCTTCTTAATAGTTTTCGCGATTTTACAGCAAAAGTGGACTGACTTTGTTATTCTGCCGCTGTTTTTGCGAATTTTACCGAAAGTTTGCCATTTCTTAAATTTTTTCAATTTTTAATAAAAATTATGACTTATATAAAATTTAAAAATTTTTTCGCGAATATTCGGAACAGCTGTAGGCCCCTATTATGTATGATTCACAACTAAATTGATAGTTGAGTCGTAGTTTTCAAATTCTTATTATGTATTACAACTTTCATCAAAGTGAGACTACTATGTTTTATCAGTGTGTTTTGGTTTTTATTTCGACTATTGTGTTACTTTTGCTTACTTTTAAATTGCCGGGAGGGGATAAAACGGGTCAAACCGATGTCAGCTGATTATGAAAATTCTTGTAGTTAGGTCCCATAATTTTTTTAAGAATCGGTGGGGATATATGACACCCCCTCTTATGTTAAAATCTGTCATTTGTGATTCGCAGAGTTTTGTTACGGCATCACGGCTGAACCGATTTGAGCATGATCTAAAGTTAAAACAAATCTCAACGATTATTTTTCAAATTTTATTAATATTTTAAATAGTTTAGTGAGTAGTTAAGTAAATTTTATAACTTTGTTTTATGGTATTTTTTTCATGGTATTTAACGAAATAATTTTTTTTATCATTGCAACATAAATAAACATCACAGTGAGAACATTTGGAATAGGGCTTCCATTGAATTTTGTTTATAAAGTTCGTATCTTCCCCTTGTTTCGACAAAAGTTGGCCAATGTATTCCTAGATTTCCTAGTCAAACATCTTTTGAGACTGATTCCGGTTTTCCTCGGCATTTCTTGCCGAAACGTATTGGTCATCTGTGGATATCGCTTTCAAACTTTTCCTTTCAAACCGGCTTACGGTTGGATTATTCAGAGTCAACAGGCGTCTAAATTCTAAAAGAGTTACTTTTTCAGAGGACTGACAGTAAATTATGTAAGAGTTAATAAATGTCATCTCCAATGGGCCCTAGAAAATTCGGTGCCACCATTTCCTCGATTTTCGGTCAAGACCGTAGGCAATTCGTAATTGATCAGCGTGATCAACTCCGCCCATAAATGAATTGTAATCCTTGATAACCGCTGGGCACTTTATATCATTCAAATTGCCATTGCGGCCTCTCCTAGAAACAGTTGTTTGATCAGTTCCATGATGGTTTGATATTGGTTTGTTGTCCATCCACTTAAAAACGTTTTTTTGCGGTACATGACGTTCTAGATTCCCAATCACCCCTTTTAATTTTTTTTCCAATATTAAAATTTTTAGGAGTTATTTTTCTATTGTAGCGTACTGTTCCACATGCTAATGTTCCTTCTGTTTTTAATTTTTTTTATATGTATAGTAATTATAAACAAAAACTATTTTGTTTTTTCCCCACTCGTTCTCAGTCATTGACAAAACAACTCGTTCTCCAAGCAAAAATTCAGAATAATTTTTCTCTAAAGCTTCGTCCTTACCTTGATATACAGAAAACTTTTTTATGTAGACGTTCTGATCAGCAAAACACAACACTTTATATACTCTTTTTATTGGCTTCATTGGACAGTACTGCTTCTTCGAACAGTATCATCGATTCATCAACGGAAAGTTGTCTTGTGCCATGGTAAGACTGTTGAAATATATCATTCATATCATCAATCATAGGTCGAAGTTTGAAGAGGCGGTCTTTATTGTCTTGCCGAATTTTAAAATGATTATTAACGTGCGATTTGCTCAATATTTCGTCGAATCTATTCCGGCTCATTGTTTTTCCAATTATAGACAGACAAAAATCATCACTTGTGCTCTAATAGTTTTTCCAACTGGAAAGTTTGTGATAACCCATAAGAAAGTTTATGCCTACAAACGGGTAAAACTCACTTTTTTTAAATTAACATTTTTTTGGGTGGCGTATAAATTTGACCGAAATATTATATTTTCGGCTATATCGGCAATAAATAAAAGAAAATATTCAGTAGGCGTGTTGCTATTATCAAATATTCCTTCTAAAGGACCCTCCGGTAAGGAGAATTCGGGAATACTTGTTTCATGGGTTTTCGATTTCCATCGGCGATTGGGCTCAGCATCTCTATTTTGCTGGCTAGTGCTAGGCTTTCATTCTCTATAGAGTCATTACGGTGTTGTAGTATCTCACATTCTCTAAGATTGTTGGGTGAAACATCTTCATCTAGCAATTCCTGTAAATACTTGTCCAATGAGTCATTATCTGGCTGATTTTCCTCCACACTTTCAATGTCAGTGTCCGCAGTATTATCAATGGGAATTGGCTCCAGAATTGTAAGAATTTCATCTGTACCAAAACGTTTACAACGAATTCCAGCCATAGTCATATTGGTGGTAAATAACAATATTGTGCTATAATAGTAATACAAAGTAGCACACATAGCCCAACGGTACTTACCAGTCCTCTGTAATTATTTTCACGATAAAAGGCAACTAACACTTTTTTATTGTAAAAAAACACCTTTATGTGCACAAAACAAATTATTTTTTAAATAAAAATATATTCTTGGAGTCAAAACAGCTATAATATTCTTCTTTTCGACAATTAAAACTGAGTCACAAAGCCTCACGTGTACAGTAGAAACACATTTCAATTTACCCGTTATCCTAGGTAAGCAAGGTTGGCAATAGGAAAAAAAATATATTCCACCTTATTCAGTAACTATTTGTCGACGTCACGTCAAGACAATACCAAAAAATTGTTACATTTCTATTCGTCATCGACAACACTTTACTATTACTGACAGCCACTTACTACTCTCTAAGGCATAGAAAATGGGAAGAGACTGTTAATAGTAGTAAATCCTAGATTCTTAACTATTAATATAAAAATCATAATTTATAAATTGAGTGTCCAAACTTAGTTTGGACACCTGGTATATTAATAAATTAAATGAAGCGATTTTCTAATCTAATTTAAAAATTATTAAGTTTTGCGAGGTCCAAAAATATTTTGTAATTTCTGCTTTTGGGACTCACGAAAACTTCTTTTGTGTTTAACGGTAACATAGGTGAATTCGAAAAGTTCACCAACGAGAAAGCAATCAATGTTTGGTTTGTGAGCTTACTAAATGCTGCTTTGGTAGGTTGAGTCGAGTTATCAAGGAAAATTACCATACACACATAAAAAAGCACAATAACTATTAACAAGACAGTATGGATTTATTGTGAATGTGGCTTATGAATTGGCTAGAAAACATAAGTGGCATCTGTTGATTATATTTTGCAGACATTTTTGTTTAATAATTATCTTCTGTTTGAACCAGGGATGCTAGAGTTGGTACAACTGTACTTTTTTGGCCCTATTTGAAAGTTAAATTACACTAGCACCACAATGACTAATTTAACATTATTTGAACCTTTTTTTTATTTACTTTAAATTCTGCGAAGTCTTAAAAGCAAAAGTTTATTTTTATAAGGAAATGTTTTTATGGGTTAACAAGTTTACTTTAGAAAATGTTGTTTCTGGAAGAACTTCTGGCCATTCATATTAATATATATATCCTGATATCGGATGTAGAAATTATTAACTTGTGTTTGAGAGGGACGAGGTTTGTTTGAATTTGGAACGATTTTCCATCATCTTACGTTAAATTTAGTTGATACACAGACTAGTTTTGGCTATGTGCCATCTTCAGTGTTCTCTTGAATATTAAAGAAGAAAGAAAATCGTTCAGAATTATTAAACCTTTAAAAAGCGACAACATATGTACCTTTTGGTCGAAGGTATACAGGAAAAATGAGCTAAATAAACTAATATTTACTGATATGCCACATTCAAATATAATGAGAACCGAAGACAGTTACACCGTTTGTTTGGATTGTCTACAATCTAATCCAAACAATGGATTTGCTGAAGTCATATTATTCGTGCTAATTGAATTAAGAAATATCTAAGAGTTTGTTAGCAAGAAGTATATCCTAAATAATTATATTATCAAGAACTTATAGTCTTTTATGTGCCTTGTTTGTTTGATTTCAAAACATTAATATTAATTGTTAAGTTTATCTACATATGTGATGAGCCTGATGAAAAGGGACCTTATCTTCCATGCAAGAATTTTCAGTAGAGGGAAAAATAGCTATTCAAGTAAAGTTTGTCGATTTTGAGATTATGGTTGGTATCACTGATTTCTCCCACTTTACAAGTTTAATTGTTCCTATATCGACCCCCGAAACGACTTAAAAATATAGTTTTCCTAACCTAAACATTTACAGAGAAATGGACATTAACTTCCATCATATGAAATGCATTGGAGAACCTAGGGTCGCTATTTTAGAATGCTATTTTTATACACAAGATTTTTTGCTTTACTTTTGTTTTTCAAACATAGTAAGTTCTTACGGAAACTCACTTCAATGTGCCTTTTTTTTCATTAATTTTTAATATTTTTACAAACGTCTAAATGCAATTTGGAGTAAAAAATATCTTAAAATAATCAAAAATAGTTTAGTACATTCGGACTGAAAAAAGTAAATTTTTTCTTGAAAATTAGTACAATTTGTAAAATGTCATTCTGCATCCCTGGTTTGAACTATATATGCTTTCCGAAAGCCCAAAATTGGCTAACTCGCACGTAAGTTTTTTAAAGAAGTCGCCAAAAGTTAATTTATTGCCGGAGTGTTAAAATTTTATAGATAGTTCTTGATAATGTCTACAAAAAGCTTGGTTACATGTGTGGAATATCTCTTTGGGTTTCAGAGATAATTGCGCTCGAAATCTTTTTTGGTTTATTTTTGGACCACTTTAATTAAGTTTTTTGATGTGGTGGACCATTCAAATGCTCGATAATATTTCAAGGAAAATAGCGTGAAAATTTAAAACAAAATACGGAAAACTTCATGCCGAATATTTTTTTTGTAGTTTCTTCCAAAAAAGGTTTTATTGTTTTTTCAGTCATATAAAATAAATTTATAGGCAGATTTTGTAAAAGATTTCGTTTCTAATCGTTTCAAATTTGTGTGAAAAATAGTGGAAATACGTTTCAAAAGTTCTTTTTCTATACGAATTTGCAAACGCAAAAAGCGTTTATATTTACAAAACCTGGCCTTAATCTGAAACATACAAAAGTTCTGGCAGTGAACAATGAGTATAGAAGAAAAATCGTGTCAAAGGAGGTAATGGTTCTCCCTCCAAAGTTGACCAATTTTAAAAGGAAGAAATATTTTCGACTTTATATCCTTAAAGGAGGCGGAGGCACAAGACCCCAAAATGGGTTACCTCGAGCTTGTCAAAAATGTAAACCTATGCCAAGCTTATGTTTTTGATCATATAAAAAATAGCTTTTGCACGTAGATTTTTCTATCTAAAAGGTAAAAAAAGTCTAGCACATTTATGGGTTTCCGCTTAAAGTTCAAAAGATATTCGACTAAATAAATTAACATTTTAACTTTTTTACCCACCTTGGTCCACGGTTTCTCTAATAGGGAGGTCACATATTTTCCTATTGCCAAAAACAGTTTTTAATTGAATACTAACAAAATTATTAATATTCTGTTTAAATTTTGTTCAAAAATAACTCCTCGGTCGAAAGTACGCAGTTTAAATTAAAATTTTATGAAATTCGATTTTCCTCGTTTTTTGCAGAAAAAAGTGCGTTAATTATTTCGTAATTATAAAATTTTTTTCCAGTAATACTTACCCGATATTGATACAAATTTGAAAGGTGAAATCGTACAGCAGATCACTGCAAATTTTGGATAAAAAATTTTCGTTATTGAATTAGCCAGAGCGTTTCAAAATACACCTATTTTTATTGCAAAAATCAGTTTTAAGGCGCGTTATCTCAAATCGCAAAGCTGTAACTAAAAGGCATATTAATTAAAAAAATTATCTGCGCCCGGCGAAAGATAAGAAAAATACTTCAAAAAGACTGCAAATCCCATTTTTTGAGATTTTGTGGAATTTCTTGGGGAATTTTGGGGCTCCCAGAGCTAAAAAACTCATTTACGGAAACATATTTTCCCCATTTTAGGAACTCCGGTATTTAAATACGAAAAATGGTAAATATTGTATTTCAATCTATTAGCAAACCATTTAGAAAACGAAAAGTGACGTGAAACTAGCCTGGAGGTAATCCCTTTTCATATAATTACAATGACGTCATTGACGCCAAAAACAGCCAATTAGAAAATTGCACTCGTCTTAACAATTAATTCTTAAAATAACATCACTTTCACATCAAAAACTGGAAAACTACCATTATTTGTACTAAGCAACTTTATTTCATATATTTGTGTTGAGCTATTTACCATATAATTAATACTACATTTACACCAGAGCGAAATCTGATAGATTTTAATTGAAATCTATGTCGAAATCTATACCGTTTACACAAGGCTTTTTTGACATTTATCAAGATTTCGTTTTCATACCAGTGATAGTTGCTTTACCTTTTTTTATTTTGAAATGTCAAACTACATAGAAAAAGATCCGTCAAATGCAAAGCAACTACTTCGCACACCTAATAAAGTATATATTATGGAACAGCGTAGTATTTTTTAGTACTATATGAGCTAAACCAAGGTTGTATAACTAAGTACTACTACATTTTAGCAGATTTTGTCAAAATCTAGTGGCGTAGTAGATTTCGTTTTGTATGGGTAATCTAGTAAAAAGCAACTAGACTTAGCTCAAAATCTCGTAAGTACTAGATTTCGCTCTGGTGTAAGTGCACTATAATTGTCTTGTATGCAAAATGAAAATCTTTGGCTAAAATCTATTTCTTTTGTTTACAAGCAATAGTTTTTAGTTGTGTGCGCCATTAAAAGGGTTACCAGTATTTGGATAAAAAGCAATAATTTTGTATGAGAAAAAGTAAACAAATAAAATTTATTGTAGATGGGCAACTCTATATGCGCGAAACTACGTTAGTCGAAGCGAAAAATAAGAAAATTATTCTACAGACCCAAATTGATACGTAATCGTCCGTATGCCATTCGCGCACGTTTTGATTGCAACGCGTTCTGTAAACATGCTGTTAGACTATTTTTCAAAAATATTACTAAATCATGAAATTTGAGAAACGGGGTAAATAAAACAGGCATTCAAGGTTTTTACTGGAGCAACGGAAAGTTGTTTCTTACACGTTCAAGAAATCGCTTTCAAGTTGATCACACGTATTGCTTGTTAAAACTACTTTAAATTGACGCTATGACGTAGGCTGTAAGCAACTTGATAGTCAATTTTGTTTTCAAGATGCCGTCGTCAAGAAATCAACAACGAAACAGTAAAACCCGGTTATAACGAATTCTCGGATGTAACGATCTAAGTCTAAAGTGCCGACGTTTCGGTTGCCATTTTCATACAAAAATAATTCGTAATAGCGAATTCGTAGTTAACGAGTCCTCGTTTGTATCGAACTACGCTTATTACGAACTTGCCATAGAGCGGTTTTTTTGCTGTTTGCACAAAGTTCGTTATAGCCGAGTCTTTCTGTAATTTACTTACAATAATAGGGATCAGCTGTTTAAATTGAACGAAAAATTTAAACAAATCTTGAAAGCAAAATTGAAATCAAGTTGGTAGTCAATTTCCAATTATGTGAGTGTGTTAGTAAAACGGTGTGAATGTATTGAAACTTGAAACAAAAATTGAAACAAAACTTGAACGTGTAACCTCCAAGTTATGTAATCTGGACTCAGTTTTTTAAATTAATTCTAGTTTTCGAGATCTACCGTTATGCCAAAAGAAGAAGCAGTTGCACGACATATGCTAACATAACTGAAAAACTATTTTTTCTATTTAGTTAAATAAGAAAATCCTAAATTCGGCAAAAGTAATATCTTTAATCTGCTCAGTAGTTTCAGAAATATCGTGAAACTTGTGCAGAAAAAAAATATTTGTATAATATTTTTTAAAACATCTTAAAAATTAAAATCTAATTATTATATAGTTATTTTTTTTAATGTGTATAGGCCAATATGTTCCAAACAAAAGAAGCCATATTTCATTACAATTGATTTTATTCACAACTAAGTTAGGGAACTCAATTGCTAAAAGTCACGATTCACCTCAGATATGTCTGTATGAAATTTTACAAAGATATCTTGAACGGTTCACAAGTCCCCAAATTATTTCCGCAAAAAAATATTTTTAAACCACTTTGTGCTGTCCCAAAGTGGGGCGAAATCAAAATATTTTAAGCAGAAATCAGGCATTTCCAAACGAGTAGTTTTATCACATGGACGTAGCAGAGGAGTGTTTCTATATGTGTTTTAAGTATCAGCTCTCTTACCTGCTCAGGAGCGGAGCTGTCAAGTCTCAAAGTATGGCATTTTCGCCATGTAAATTTTTTTTGTTTCCCATCCGATTTAAAAACTTTTTTGTTATATTATAGCCCTTAATAAGCTCTAAAAAAAGCATGTTTATTGTACAATTATTTCTGATAGTTATTAGTTTTGTTCATTTACTTTCCTATCACTTTCCATCAACGAGAGAGTAAAAAGGAATTTTGTAAAATTACTCTCAAAAATAATAAAAAGTAAATGAACACTTTACCATCCAAAATTTTCAAGCTAAAATAGTGTTATAATATATAGGTATATATGAGTACTTAATAACTACTCCTATATGTGGAAAAATGTAATATATGTACCTATTACTATAAAAATAATGTGATTTCGGCATTTATTATTATTTCTTTTCAACAAAATTGAATAAGAAATTGAAAAAAGGGTACATATCTGAAATTTTAAACTTTTGAGGTAATGAAAACAAAAACAAATTATTTTGTAATGAAGTACAATATTTAAAAAATTTATATATGGATTACATTTTGGGACCAATTATCAATCGAAAGTTGCAGAAATATTTTTATGTTAACGTCATTTTGGCATGTTCTGTGTTTCACAAAAAAATAAAATTATGTGTATTTCTCATAGCATTGTTGTTATAAATAATTTTTTATAACAACAATGCCAAGAAAATTCACATTATTTTATTTTTTGTGAAACACAGAATATGCCAGAATAACGTATGTTTATTTGTGTATTTTCGTTAGTTTTGGCAATATTTTTGTTTTAGCGTTTTTTTTTTGTTTTAACGTTTTTTTTTACTTTTTGACGATTTTTTAGAGATTTATTTTAGTTTTGGCGCTTTTTTGGGTTTTGGGAATTTTTTCGGTGTTTGCTGATTTTTTTAGTTTTAGCGATTTTTTGGGTTTGACACTTTCGTTTTAGCAAATTTTCGGTGTTTGGCGATTTTTTAGCTTTGACGCTTTTTTCGCTTTGGTGATTTTTTCCATTTTTGGCGAATTTTCGTTTTTGACGATATTTTTAGTTTTAGTGTTTTTTTCGTTTTGGCGACTTTTTTCGGTTTTTGGGTTTTTTTTTAAGTTTTTTTGGCGATCTTTTTAGTTTTGGTGATTTTTTGCGTTTTAGTAATTTTTTTGCAATTTTGGTGTTTTTTCCGTTAAACGCTTTTTCATTTTGGCGATTTTTCGTTTTGACATTTTTTTAATTTTGAAATATTTAGTACATATTAGCTTTTTTTTAATTTCAAGAAATTCCCTCTTATGGTTTCCAAGATACTGCTAATTGTCTAAATTACATAGTCAAATTTACATTAACATTAAATATATTTATGTATGAACTAATTGGATTATCTACCGCCATAGTGTAAAGTACCGAGTATCTAGATACTCATAATATTTGCAATACTAAAATTTGCTGTAACATCCTCTGGCCCTGATGTACTAGATCCTGTGTTGCTAAATTCCATTGCTTTAGACATCTTATTTTTGTGCGGTTGGTCCTAAATTAAACAAAAATTGGTTTTCTATCGTATTAATATATTTCATCGCTTTAAAAATTAACATTCACTTAGAATTTCTTAAATTTTGCAAAAATATTTTTATTTCCCAACTTCTTTTAGCAAACTTGATTTGTAAATACAAACACAAAACAGCTGTTTGAACAATTATTGAAAGTAAAAATTTTACTATCAAGAATTTTCAACAATTTTTTTGTGTCTCAATTTGTTGCTCTCTTTTGACGCTCTCTCGTTGAAAATTTTTGGAGTTAATGAACACTTTCTATCAAAAATTGTTAACAATTGTTAACAATTTTCAGTAAATGAACACAGCTATTGAGTTAAATTCATTTGAATATTGAAATTTCTCAATTTTTCAAAACTTTGGTCCAGCATTTTCCAGATATCGGATCCAAATATCATCCAATGTATAAAATTTTTTCTTCTTTAATTAGGGAACAAAATTTCAAAGATTTAAAAACAAATTTATGAAAGTCTGCCAAAGTGTTAATTGGGCCTTGGATCAGGTGTGGGCACTATGGACAAAATTGTTAAAAATTGCATTTTTCTGATATCTTGGAACTTTCGTAAGAACTCTGAGATTCTCAGGAGAAGATCTTTATTTATTTTCTTGCTTGGTATTTAGTACATAAATTCGATATAACTGCAAAATTTCATTACAAATATTTTGATTCTGCCACACAGTGCGTCCCCGGCAACCAAATTTTAAACCCTCCTGCATGACTGTAAAATGCACGTGCTTGTTGGTGATGTTTCAAAACAAGGAATGAATAAGTATGCGTAAATCTAATTTTTTACAGAACAAATTTTTTCGATATCAAAGCGTCAGTAAATTCGCGACAAATAAACAATTATTGTTGGTTCCTCTTGCAAGCACCTAATTATATTTGGGGCTGTGCTTACGGCCTAATTAAATTTCCAGGCTGTCGTGAGTTTTATCACAAGCGCTAATATTTTAGCGTTTCTCCTTCTTTGTGTTTTAGATCGCGACTATTGACGATTTTTATTAAAAAAACGTAACAGTTGCCAATTAAATTGGATTTGTATATCGTGGATGGACTCGTCATAAATATCAAAGTTGGACGATTTCGTATTAAAATATATAAACAAAAATTATTGTTTGACGTATTGGCAACAGTACGATTTCAAATATATTTGACGTGTACGCGAATTAACGTAAGCCGCACGAGAAAGTCAAGTCGTGTTATACAAACACTTATCATTACGTATTCGTCCTTCAATTGGCTGGTCACGAGTTAGCTAAGTCGTGCTCTACAAACAGGCTGTAACATTTAAATTTGTTCGGCATGCGGTACACCGCGGTGGCAGAATTTTAATGTTGCTTTTACTGCAACAAACAATTTTATGTTTATAAGAAAATAGAAATTAAATTAAATTTGTGTACCTTTTGTAACAGAACATATATTTTTTTGCCAATAAAAAACGAACCACTCAAAATAAATAAAATCTATTACATAAATTGACATAGTTTCCTGGGGCCCGTTTCTCAAAACTATAAGTTACAAATCTACAAGTAAAATAAATGGGGCCCAGGTGTAAAATACACACAAAACAATAACACTTTTACAAATTTTATTGTTGTTTTGTGTGTATCTTAATTGTAAATTTGTAATTTTTAGTTTTGAGAAACGGGCCGTGGTAGAATGTATTGTACAAATTAACTATTGGCTTAGATAATAGAACTTGATTTTTCATTTTCATACAAGAAATAATTACCTATGAAGGAGTAGTTAATAAAACCTATTAAATGCTTATGTGTGTACTAATCTCATTTTTTATTTTGAGGATAGAAATCTTCTTGTGCCCATTTATATAACGTTTTCAGCGTTTTGTGAAAAATAATATATACAATTAATTTATGAATTTTAGTCGAATTGTATGGATTAAGTTCGGTTATAATTTAATTTTTCAATAAAACTATATATTTGTTTAGGGAAAATGTGAGACCTCCCGGTCTATTCGTAAGAGTTCTTTACCTCTTATACCACCGATAGTTTCCAGTCAAGTAGTTGTACATCATTTATCTCTAATAAATTCATGCTTTCACTCTTAAGTTACGGTCACACTTGACAAATATTTGAAAAAAGTGAATAACAGACAATCTTTATGAGCTTTTACTTTGCTCTAAGTTCTACCCACATAAAATTTAGGGAGCCTGATAACTAATATTGTTCTGAAGATATAGGAAACTTAATAGTTACTTTGTATTGGAGATAGCCGTCTCCCCACTACTATACGTCCAAGATTTTGTTCGAATTTTTACTTTATTCTAAGAGATAGCCACTAGCTATTATAGCTCTGAAGACATAGGAAAACTAATATTTACTCGTATACGTCCAAGATTTTGTTGGAACTTTTAGTTTGTTCCAAAATCTACCCCCATGAAATTTAGAGAGCTTCGCTATATTTTAGTTCTGAAGATATTGGAAAATTAATTATTACTTCGTATAATCCACCCTACTATACGACCAAGATTAAATTTAGGGAGCTTCACTATTATAGTTCTGCAGATGTAGGAAAATTAATATTTACTTCGTATGGTGGTCCCCGTTTTCCCACACCTATTCCTCCAAAACTTTTTAGGATTTTTTAGCAGGGACATAACAGTTATAGCCTATATTTGAAAAAATCGTCAAATAATTATTATTACAAGCTTTTTAAAAAAGTGCTCCCTGAATAACAATTAAAAATGAGCATAAATTTTTTAGCCTTCTTATAACAGTTATGAAAAATTTTTACTTTTTAGGTCGTTAAATAATAGTTATGAACAATTTTTATATTTTAGGTCTTATTGACACTTTTATAAATGATATTTATTTTTTAGGTCCTTAAATAACAGTTATGAAAGCGTTTTATTTTTAGGTCTTCTTATAACAGTTATAAATGATTTTTATTTTTTAGGTCTTTAAATAACAGTTATGAAAGATTTTTATTTTTTTAGATCTTCTCGGGACTTTTATATAAGATTTTTGTTTTTTACGGTCTTATCTATCTACACATACATACATATAGTTCTATAAAAGAGTTACATCAGAAGCTAAAAATCGTGAAACATCACCTCTATCGCGAAAATTCGCGAAAATATACACAATTGCAAACAAACTCTAAAATAGATTTAACATTGCTATAGTTGTAAGGAATGCCAAAAGCTCGGAAAAAATTGCGAAAATGACGAAAATCGCACAAACTTGCTAACATAAAAAAGATTTTGATTAAAAATCGGTGAAACTGCAAAAAAGGCAAAAAAGTGACAGAAAAAAATCACTTCTATCGCAAAAATATCGAAAATTTGCGAAAAATTGCAAAATTGCAAACAAGCGATGCTTAATCAATTGTAGATCTGCTGGTTTGCAATTTTGCAATTTTTACAACTTAAGGATGTTAAATTAATATTAGAGCCTGTTTGCAATTTTAAATTTTTTTCGCGAATCTTCTCCTTTTGCGATAAAAGTGTTTTTGGCTAGTTTTTGGTTTTTTACACTTCTACCGATTTTTAGTCAATATCTGACTGTGATATCTTTTTGATGTTGGCAGTTTTTCGCGAATTTTCGTAATTTTCGCGATTTTTTCCGAGTTCTTGGTATGCCTCCCAATTTTAGATATATTTAACCAACCTTAGGGCTTGCTTGCATATCTGAAATTTTTTCGCAAAATTTCGCTATTTTCTCGATACAAGTGATTTTTTGCTAGTTTTTGCCTTCGGATTTATTTTAGATCTTGGCAAGGTTTTGCAAATTTTCGTTGTTCTCGCGATTTTTTTCCAAGCTTTTGGCATTCCTTACAACTTTAAGTATGTTAAATTAATGTTACTGCCTTTTTGGAATTTTGCAAGTGATGTTTGGCGACTTTTGGCTTCTTATTCACCCATGATAGTTAGATCCGCAGATATAATATTACTTCTTTATATAAGTATGCCTGTATATGATAGATAAGAAGACCGAAAAAATTAAAAATCTTATATAAAAGTCTCCAGAAGACCTAAAAAATAAAAATCTTTCATAGCTGTTATTTAAAGACCTAAAAAATAAAACTCATTTATGAAAGTCTCAAGAAGAATTTAAAAATAAAAAGCTTTCATAACTGTAATTTAAAGACTTTTAGGTTTCTCATAACTGTTATAAAAAGACATAAAAAAAATATTTTTTTTAACAGTTATGGAAGGAGATATATTTTTTAGTTTGTTTATAACTGTTATAACAGGACCGATATTTTTGTAGCTTGTTTTTCGGTGACCAATTGGATATTTAAAACAAAATAACAGTTATTTCGGGTCCCTGTTTTTTTAGCTTATTCTAAGGGTGACCCACGTCAATTTTGGAGAAATTCCTTAATATAACTGTTCAGATATAGGGAAATTAAAAATTTATTGTATTGGTACCCTATCCCCGCCAAAATTTAAAAAAATAAATTAGCCTATTTTAATTTGCCGATCATCTGTAAGACTGTGCCGGGAGCATGGGAGCAAATTTTATATAAAAAACTAATGAAAATCTCGGTTCTAAACAATTTGTCCGGATATGGGAGGCGTCCGGTTATGGGGGTATCCGTTAGGAGAGGTTTCACTATACACAAACACAGCTTAATTTTTATGTACATATATATACATTTTACTTAATATTAGTAAAATTTTACTTAAACACTAGTTCGTTAATAAACTAATTTATAGTAAATTTTTCACTCGGCTCAGATCAAATTTTAAACTAAAATCTGGTAAAAACAGCTTTGGGGCCATACGACAACTTTTGTGAACTCAAATTTAGTAAAATGTCCTAAGTTTTAGTTAATTTTTTGAGTGTATTACCTACAGCCAAGCTAAAGAACTAGTCTCAGTAGACGGTTAAAAAATAGATTGATTGTATTTTTTAATCCCAACGTTTACATTGCAGCTTTTACTAACTTTATTCTTCAAAGGCTTTTGGTAGTACATACCTATAGGTATTTTCTCATTGTCACTTTAAGAAGCTTCAACTAACAGTAATCGCATAAGTTTGTTTCCAAATAACAAAAATTCCTTTTTGTCAATCATTTAAATGCAGTTGTTAAAGACTGAAAATTAAAAATTCTTGTTCTTTTACAAATAGCTCAAATTTTTGTTAAAATCTGTTCGAGCAAATCTATTTCTATACAGTGTATGTGTGTCTGTGTGAAAATAAAAAGCATCAAGTACCGCGATAATAACGCTTACAGAGGTTGAAACATAAGTTAATGCATCTCATACTATTCGGTTGTTGATTTAAAAGGAGAAATTAAAAAGTTGTTCATTCATGACTTGAAACGTACATATTTTTAAATATTATGGCAGCAATAAAACATGAGAAAATGCATAATTTTGCTGTAGTCTAAAGCTTTAGCATAACTAAAACTACAGAGTATTAGAATTGTTTGTATAAGCTCTTCGATTATTATTAAAAAAGTTTTATGTTGGAAATTTTGTACATAAAACGATAATGAAAATTCATAATTTATTTTGGTTTTTATAAAAACAACTTGATATTTTATTAATGCCGCAGTTGAACCTAAAAGCAAAATAGAAACATATATTTTTAGTCTAAATAACAACTAAGTATGTTTTTTCATAAAAAAATTTTTAATTTACAGTAGATAAATAAAATAGATAATAAAAACATTTTGGCGAAAAAAACATTGGGGAAAAACGCGTTCAATTAGAAAAAACAAGCTTATTATTTAGCAGATTTATCGGATACTATTTTAGAAAGGGATGGCATATGTATTACAAAAAGGATCACTGATATCATAGTCCCAATAAACATCTTTATATTTCGCACGACGATGCGAGCAGCCGCCCTGTTTTACATATAGGCTATTGGATATATTATCTATCATCAAGCAGTATTTATCACCAGAATCATACAGCAATAATTATCTTTAAAAGTAGATTGTAGGCAAGAATATATGTATATTTTCATACTAATTTATCCCCTTTGTATTTTAGGGGATGTTACATACATACGTACTTCATTTTATAATAACTTCTCTGCATAACAATAACATTCTCTCATTCTATACTACTGTTGTTATAAATTGTTAATTAGTTACTGCATTTGCTTCTGTAAAAATAATACATACTATATGTATCTATTATTTATACGATATGATTATGAATGTGAATGTATGTACTTTATGATAGTGTATCTATAGCCTTCCTGTTGTGGAATCTTTTTTGTTTTAAGCACTTGCAATTGTAGTTTTATACATGCGTATTATAAGATTATGATGACAAAATCCGGTAAAACTTTTATTACATAAATGAGGTAGGAAATTAATAATTTTTCAAAGATTTTTTAAAACAATAGTTAAGGTGTTTTTTTTATTTAATTTTAGAAAGTCTCAGAAATTGGATTTGGCCTTCATTCAGACCTGATTGGAGTAAATGACCTGTGATCATGGAAAGTCGTAACTTTTTCTTCTGTCAAGTGAGCATGCATGAACATGACGACATGTTAAAAAGGTGACTGTTTAGAATTTTTGCCTGATTTAATGCAAAAAACTAAATTTTTAAACTGCTGAAGAAAATGTGTTGCTTAATATATTCTGTGTATGTAAAATAATTTTCACAAACTTATCTACAAATATAACGCCCCGTGGATTTGGCCAAGGCGGTGATGTTGTGCTAGGCCTAATTTCACATTGCAAGATAGCAGCTGGAACGCAATTATTTTTCGATAATTTATTCACCAGCGTAAGCTTGCTCGAAGAATTGCTGGAACAAAATATCGGAGCTACTGGTACGTTACGCGAAAGTCGTGTTTCCAAGGAAATGAAGTTTCGTACCAAGCCCCAGATTTCAAAGGAGCCTCGAGGCAC
Organism: Panzeria rudis; assembly: GCA_956483635.1. Lineage (NCBI taxonomy): Eukaryota > Metazoa > Arthropoda > Insecta > Diptera > Tachinidae > Panzeria > Panzeria rudis. Next base: position 108,856,212 of record OY101447.1, read on the forward strand.
ATATGACATATCTTGCACAACAAATCTTCTCGCAGTTAGATGGGTAGATAATGCTGTAGTAACTGTTCTTACGAACTGTACCCCTTTGCAGCCTATTGGAACAGTAACAAGATATTCGCGCCAACAAAAGAATCGGATAAACGGCAAAATCCCATTTCCCATCACGCAATATAATAAATAAATAAATAAATAAATATATATATATATATATATATATATATATATATATATATATATATATATATATATATATATATATATATATATATATATATATATATATATATATATATATATATATATATATATATATATATATATATATATATATGTATATATATATATATATATATATATATATATATATATATATATATATATATATATATATATATATATATATATATATATATATATATATATATATATATATATATATATATATATATATATATATATATATATATATATATATATATATATATATATATATATATATATATATATATATATATATATATATATATATATATATATATATATATATATATATATATATATATATATATATATATATATATATATATATATATATATATATATATATCAACATATCGCACCACTATTCGAACAAAGAAATGGTGGTGGCCATTTTTTGCGTGGGCAATTGATATGTGCTCTGTTCAAGGATGGTTTTTGTTTTGAAAGATGGGACACAATATGCCTTATTTAGAATTTAGAAGACAGTGTGCGTCTTTTAAAATCATTTGGAACATTAGCATCTAAAGCAGGTCCACCGTCTTCTAGTCAAAAAGATGTAATAGACAGCATACGCTTAGACAAAAAGGATCACATAATTATAAAGGGAGAATCAAAATACTGCCGATGCAAACACTGCAACGGACGCACAATATTCATATGCAAAAAATGCAACGTTTCTCTCCACCCAAACAAGTGTTTTGCCGAATTTCATAATAAATAAATTATTAAATATATATATTACTACTTTAAATAAATACTGTTTAACATTTTCTAAAATTTTCCCAAAACTTGTACGAGTATGTATGTCAATTTGTTAGCTAACTGCCCACTGGCATCTTAAGTTGCCGGGTTAAAACACACCCTTACCCAACTTTTTCTGCAAAGTCGCTGAACAAAGTATGTTCCTTAGCCAGAAAAGAACATGTGTTCCAAATTTCATCCCGAAATTAAAAAAAAAGTTCTGGGCATTAATGGGTTAATCTAAGCCGAAGTTGTACACAGAAAGAAAAATATCGTACTAAATTCAAGTTTTTTCTGCTTACCTTAAGTAGGATTCGAACTTAACACAAGTCGAGCCGGTATTACGTAGTACTCTCAGCTACTGTCAGAGTATGTAATTTCATGTGTGTATATCTTAGCTTTTAGCTGTCGTTGTTTATATGCTGATCTAAAATAAAATTTAAATGAAAACAAGGAAGTAAAAATATTAAATTTAATTAGCTAATAAAAATATTAATTCAAGTTTATTCCAGAATTAAATAAGTATAAATAAGTCTGATTCGGGATTGATTCAATAACGCAGCAGGCTAGAGACTTACCGCCGTATTCTAAGCCCTATTACAAAATAAAAATAATAACTAAATTGATTATTAGGCTAAGGTTCGTAACGTTGTATTCAGAAAAGAATTGGGTATGATTAATATTCCAAGGAACAATGGAAAAATTAACATCAACTTAATTTTTCAACGTACACAGCAGAACAGAGTAGCGCCACTTTCGGAAGCCGCTACACTTCCATCGTCAGTGCTCACGTGTATTTGCTATCACCACTTGTCAGGTGGCTCTGTTGAATGTGATTTTAATTCTTATATATACAACTTTTTCGCGAAAATTGAATACGAGAATTAAATCACTCTCAAGCTGATATTAAAGTGCACTTTCCCAGCGTTGCCATCGGTTTATTTTTCTTCATTCCCATTTTTCTGATTTTTGTTCTACTCAAGACAAACTTTTTTGGTTTGATTTTATACTTAAGTATATATGAACATGTAAACATGTGAAAAGCTCAAGCCAGTAGCTAATTGTTTTATTAATATGATTATTTCGAACGTATTTGCTTTGTGAATCTAAATTGATTATTAGGCTAAGGTGATAGCAAATACACGTGGTGATAGCAAATACACGTGAGCACTGACGATGGAAGTGTAGCGGCTTCCGAAAGTGGCGCTACTCTGTTCTGCTGTGTACGTTGAAAAATTAAGTTGATGTTAATTTTTCCATTGTTCCTTGGAATATTAATCATACCCAATTCTTTTCTGAATATAACGTTACGAACCTTAGCCTAATAATCAATTTAGATTCACAAAGCAAATACGTTCGAAATAATCATATTAATAAAAAATAATAACAATTGACAATTTTTACATTGCTTAACATATAAAAATTGTTATTTGTTATAATTTTGTCAATTGTCATAAAGATCAGAATGAAGGGGTCGAGGTAAAAAAACTGTGTACACACACAGAAAAGTTTCATTTTAAAATTGTCATAAAGGAGATATTGTTCAGCTTAAGTTTGGAGTTAATATCTTAAAAGTGGTTGGCAGCTGATGTTTTTGATCTGATAAAAAGAGTTTTTCCAAGTAAATTCTCCTATCTAAGAGGTAAAAACAGTTTACTAAATTATGGGTTTTCGCTTGCAGTTCATTAGATATTCGACAAAAATATTTAAAATTTTAGATTTTTCCCTCCTTGGTTCACGGTTTTGCTAATGCGGAAGTCAAAACTTTTTCGATTGCTAAAACTTTTTTTCGTTGAGTACTAACAAAATTTTTAATATTCTGAAAAAAGTTTGTTCAAAAATCACTACGTAGTCAGTCAAAAGCTATACGCAGTTTATATTAAAATTAAAAATAAATAAATTTTTCCTCGTTTTTTTTTGCAGACAAATTTGCGTTAATTATTTCGTAATTATAAATATTTATTGCACTAATACTTACCCCATATTTATACCTATTTGAAAGGTAATACCATAAAGCAGATAGCTGCAAAATTACTTTTCAAAATTTGCATTATAGAATTAGCCAAAGTGTTTCAAAATAGAAAATTTTTTATTGCAAATATCAGCTTTAAGGCGCGTTTCCCCAAATCACAAGGCTGTAATCGCAAAGTGTATTAACTCATCTTGAGACATAATGTGCCCTTAAACATTTTCCAAAGAATTATCTGCGCCCGGCAAAAAGTAGGAAAAAACAGCGAAAATACTGCAAAATCCCATTTTTAAGATTTTCTGGAATTTGTTTGGGAATTTCGGGACTTCCAGAGGCAAATCTTATTCTTTTTCTTCCTTAATATTAGTACATAGGTTCTACTCTCTACTGTTGTGTACGTTGAAAAATTAAGTTGATGTTAATTTTTCCCTTGTTTGTCGGAATATTAATCATGCGCAATTCTTTCTGAATATAACGTTACGAACCTTAGCTTTATAATAAATTTGGATTAATTTTTTTAATTATTTGACTTACGTGATGTGTATTAGCATAGTCATCAGAAACATTTGTGTTGTAGTTATCGCGCTAACTACTGCAGCCACAATTGAGATATACAATAATAGAAATACCAGCTCAGCTCAAAGTAGTTCTATTTCTGGTGAAACATCAAGGTTTTAACACGCGGTTGTCAAAGGATGGAAGCGATCCAAAGAACTGATTTGATTCTACAATTCCGAATCACGGGATCTACAAAAACTAGTCCCATTTGGCATTCCTAAAGCGGTCCATCCATTAGACACTATTATTGCATATGTCATTGTATATATGACTGCCGTTTTGACCAATACTATGCAATAAATGGCACAATATTTTCAAACAAAATATTGCCCAATTTTCCTGACTGTGAAAAAGAAACGTAAAACTGAACAATGTTGTCACCACATTACACAATTTTCTTTATAGTACAATAAAAATCCAAAGTCTTTTGATTTTTGCCAATATATTGTGTCACCTTAGAATAAGACATACACATTGGCGATATTATTATAACATACGAGAAATTGGTACATTATATAGCATTATATAGCAAGTAGGTGTGCCGCTCAATCAAATTTATTTTGGCAAGAAGTATTTGTGAAAAGCTTGTATTTGTCCAATGCCGTATGAATAATATTCAGTCTGTTATGTTGAAATATTTCTTATACGTACATATTCGGGCAATAATAGTTGCATATATTTTGGGGTAGTTAATTATGGTATTGTGGCACGCTACGTATGCTTACTATATATGTAAATAAATACCTATGTGAACTCAATTATCATACGCAGTACAAGTTTAGTTTTTTCGAGTTTACTACATTTAGCATCTTTTTTAGCTTCTTGGCCTTTTTTAGCCTTTATAATTTTGAATTTATCCTTAAGAAGGCTAAATTTAATTTACCCATTTGTCATTTTCTCATTTTTCAACATTTCATAATAATAATTTTTAATATTTAATTAATGGAAAATAATGTTGAATGTGAGAAGTATTTTAATTAAATAATTAAGTCAGAAAAATTAAAGTAACCTTAAGGTGGACTTATAAAATTATGAATTAGAATTTCATTTTAATTAAAAACTATCACAGCTGAGAGATATAAAACTTTGGAACTCTCAAGGTCAATCAACAACTAAACGATATTTATTTCAGTTGTAAAAACTTTCAAATCTCTTGAAGAAGCAAAATTTTTGAGTAGCTCCAACATGCGAAATTCAGAATTATTTAATATATTTAAAGCAGGTAGGTCGAACATTATATTTTTGTAATATAATCTGTGTGAAACAAAGCTTTCTTCGCAGTGTTGGTAAGCACATTTTAAGTGATGAAGAATTTAAGGGACTTTAAGAGCCTATTTAACCAAATATCAATTTATATTTAAAAGTTATTTTTCATGCAAAAATGAATGAAAATTATCTTTAAATATGAACTGATATTTAAATAGCGTTAGTAAAATAAGCTCTGAGAGGCTCCAAGACCGAATCAACAAAAAAAGTAAAATCGGTGTAGCAATTTTGCTATAATTAATTTCGGCCACAAATACTAAAATATTTCATATAGTGCAATGCAGCAATGATCAAGCACAGAAGCTCTTGCATAACTATTTTCTATTAACGGATAACAAATATTGATTTAAATTTTTTGAGAAGCAATTATAATTGAAGAAGATAAATTGGAATGTACATGTGTTTGTATGTGAAATTAATATTATTATTATATGTTTTCAAATATGGTCGAAAAATTGCATTACAATAATGTGATCTTGCAATAACTTGAAATTATCATTAATAAAAACTAAAATTTAATACAAACATTTTTCAGCCTTTTTAGCTTCTTATTTTAGGCGATCTAGCTTTTTCTATCCTTTTGTAAAAGCATATTTAGCTCCTTTTTTCCCTGCAGCTCCTACCAACTCTGCTTATAGGGAACAAACACCAAAAAACCTTAAATAAACAATTTAAATCAAGATCCAAAGTAACAAGATCATAATGACATTTTTGTTTTTTGAAAATCGGCTCATATGCGCGTTCACTGCGAATAGTCCGATTACTTTAAGGTGCAAAATATAATGTTCAAAGCTGTATACATTGGTTCGAATTGTAAAAAAGGGAAATCTTTAATTTTGAAACTTGCGATCGGATCACAAAACAAAGTATGTAAAAATCATAGAGGAGGACTTGTTGCCTATTTCGTAATTATATCCGGTAACAGCATAGATATTTTTGAACTCTATTCTTTTGAAATATTGAAAAGAAACAATTTTAGTTTTGAAAATTTTTTAAGAAAACTGCCGAGCAATTAAGTTCTATTTTAAGTTATTATTGTTTTATATGATTGTTAACATTAATTAGTTTATGACAAGCAAACTCCTATTTACATTTAATTATCACACTATTAGCATTCACAAAAATTACAACATGGCTGCATTTAAAAATATATATTGTTAAAAAGTTCTGACTACAATCATAGTGTACGTAAAAATGCAACTATAGTATGGTTCTACAAAAATAAAATATAACAAGAACCAAACTATTATAAATCAGTTTGCTTGCAAGCAAGCTATGGTTAAAAAACAGACATGACTATCTGCTTTTAAAAAAGTTTTTGCTCTCACTCTTGGCTGAATACTTTCTGTCAGTTTTTTATTTTATTTTTAAGTTGTGAAAAAATAAAAAGCAAAGTAAACAGATAATAAAAGCTAAAAATTAAAGAATAAAACATGTCAACAATTATGTATGTGAAAATAAATAGCGTAACCAAAAATTTTATCTTTTGTTTCAGTTTCAACCAGTTCAACCAGTTAAAAAATTTTATTTTTCATTTTATTTATTGTAAGAAATAAATATTTTAACTGCTGTCAATTTTTAATCAAAATATGGTTAAGAAAACAATATATATTTGGCTATTTAGGACCAAATTATTTTTAGGGTGCTGTTGGCTGAGTGGTTAGCGCGTTTGACTACAAACCCTGAGGTCTTGAGTTCAAGATTACTTTCAGGCAAGCCAACAACATCATGCATTTTTCTTATGTGCATTGGTGTGTTATTGTGTTGGTTGTTGTTGGACTGTTAAAGTGATGAAGGCATAACACTGATCACTTCGGCAGTACCGGTAGCGATTAATACTAGCATATCCTAATGCACTTCACAGCACCCTCCGTTGGTATTGTAGCAGATCCGTCAGCGAAGTAAAGAGAACTAATAAAATGGCTATACAGCTTAAAAACATCGCGATGCCTCTACTTGACACCAGAGAGGCTTGCAACACTGCTCTACAAGAACGCGCAATAGCAGGGTTGTAAATGAATTAAGCTTTCTATCTTTCTCCCACTTCACCACCTGTTCTCTCTACTCTATCCCTTTCCCAAAGAAGGTAACACATTGATTAATTAACTGGTAGGCCTTAATTGCCTGATTGTGTTACTTCTCTTAAAAAAAAATATATATATAATATGATAAGCTTAAATCATAATTCATTTGCATCCAATTAAAATTAAGGTTGTGCGACATAATATTATCATTATGTAAGACAACAATATTATATTTAGAAAGCATTTATTTTCATAATAGTATGCTATGACACCAACCATTTAATTAAATCATAGTATGTTGCTCTCGGAGTATGATTGCCTTGACCATGTTTTTCTTTGCGTGTGGTTAGAAGATATTCAGAATACATATTATCATTTACAAATTCCTTGCTGTATATATCCAAGATTATTTTTAGTGTCTTTACACAGAATAAATTATGATAAGTTTTTTTTTAACAAACATGTTTTCGGAACTGATCAAGGCGAATTGATACTAGGTGGCCGCAAGAGCTCAGCTGTTTACGTAAATGTTTACACATTTGGCCTGTCAGCAGTGTTAAGGTATTAGCTTTCTTGACAGCTCAAATGTAAATTCTCCACGGCGAATTCTCTTGCGACTACCTGGTGATGATCTACCTTGGAACTGATTTTAAGTTTTTATTATTGTCTCTATTTTGTTTGATAAATAATTTTGTTTGACTTATTATTTAATTTCATTTTTGTTATCGCCAATGTTGGCAGCCTGATATAGCTATGAAATTGTTTGATTTGTTTTTTTAATTTTTGTGAAAAAACTGCTTAATTTAAAAAAATTTTTGATTTAAGAAATCTGAATTTTTTTCAAACAAATTATTACAAATTTTGCATTTGACTTTACATATTTCTTTATAGGACCCAAATTGAACAAATTTACATTTGATTAAAGGAATTTGGTGTTTGAAGTGAAAAATTCATTTTTTCTGTGTAAGAGAAAGGATGTCAGAGTGATGAGACTTAAGTATATTGGATACTTGCGTGCTCTTACCTGCATTTTGTAAGAGTATATCCTTAGCCAGAGACTATCTCCTGTTCAGCGTTTTGTAGTACAGCCGGGAAGATTCCATCCGGTGCTGGTGATTTTTAGGGTTTAAAAGAATTAATGTCCATTTCCACCTTACTGTCATCTCTATTACAGCATGGCTATAGAATTTTAAATTTATAGTCCCTTATTAATGATACTTATGGAAGGTTTATGAAAAAAAATTTTATGTAAAAATCTTTTTCATAAACCTATTATAAACATTTGATAATATATTCAAAGTTATTTACTGTCAGGCCCACTATGTCGACATGTTCTTTCTTTCGCCACAATTACATTTAAAACAAAAACAAATTCTAAAATTTTGTTTTTGTTTTATATGTTATTATAAGAAAGAAAGAATCGTGTCGACATAGTGGGCCTGACAGTTAATCTTTCGATCAAATAATTTTTTATTTAAGAAAGAAATTCTGAAGCATGTAAATATTGAACATTCAAAGAAAAATTCAAAGAAAAATAAGACCGAAATGAAAAAAAGCTTAAAATAGTTGAACATGCTAAGAAATGACAGTTATGGTGTTTTCTATTCTACAAAAAAATGTGACATTTTTTACTTTTTATTAAAAAATTAACATTCCTTTAAATGAAAAATTTGCCTTCGTAAGGGATGATACAATAATTTCTAATAAATCCACTTCTTCGAAACATGATTATATTGCAAATTTTTATTAAAAAGGGCAAATAGTGCAACACACTTTTGTAGAAAAGAAAACGCCATTAGTGAAGTTCCGAACATTTAGAAAAAGTTCATTAATAAGTGCGACTCGCCACAAGATGGAGACAATCTGTCAATTAAGCTGAATAAAATTAGTAGCATTTTCGCTACAGTGTTGTTGCCACTGTCAGTGGTAGTGTAGGTAAAGGACTCTGACGAGTAGACTTGATAGTCACGAAACAGCTGTCAGTTCAACCCTCCGTACATACAAATTTTTCATTGAATGTTCAATATTTACATGTTTTAGAAGTTCTTTCATAAATAAAAAATAATTTGATCGAAAGATTAAATTAAAAAGAACTTAAGCCAAACTAATGAAATAACTTTGGATAAAAACCATACAGTTCAACTAAAAATTCATAACAAATTTGATAATTTATTATGAGCAAGGCGCTAATTTTTTTTGTAAATAGAGAAATATAACTCATAAAAAATACGGATGTAATCAGTGTTAATAAAATACATGTATAAAAAATATATTTAAGAAATTATTATTTTTATATATCTTTAAGAAAGATCGTGAGCATGAGCATGCAATTTATTGATGGCGTCACACCCGTTCATAAACGTGAACTAAAACAACGCGGTATTGCATGAGCAGGCATGAGAAGTGAAGTTTTTCACAATCCAATCTCTACCATAAACTATGTATGTGACGACTCTAGTAAAAACTAGAACTTGTAATCTTTTATTGTTTATTTAAAACATGGGGGAGAATACTTAAGTGTTCTTGAGTAGCTGTGTATATGAGTATGTAAAGTAATATAATACATGTAGTTATATTGCATTACATTTGTTGTTCATCGCTCTCATAAAACTGTCATCATAGTTTTAAAACAGTTCATTTAAACTTTTGTTTGTTGCTTTTCTCTTATCCACTACACAAGTGGGATTAACAAAGTTTCCCATTGCATTTGAGTGAAGTAATAATAATAATAAATTTCATAATGCTCGTAGAAAAATTATTTAATGCATTTTCACACTTTCTGCTTATGTCATTTATTTTATGAATTAACAAAGTATGTGTTGTCAACATACAATTTTAAATGGAAATTATTGAATCTTGAATATATAAGAGATTCATTTTGAGTTTCTTAATAACTAAAATGGGATTTGTATGTGTTTGAAACGAAATGTTTTGCTATAACCCAAAGTGTTGTAAAAGCAAAAAGTGGTTACATTTTTGTAAATACAGTTGCAACGATAATTTATTTGATTGTTCTCCAACTTCTTCCCTTGAGGTATAGATGTGTACCTAAGCCTTGTGATTTCATGACGCCAAAAGGACCAGTGACCTCTAAAACTGGTATCACGGGAGCCGACTGCAGCTCGTACGATATGTCGCTACTTTAGGGGCTTAACATTTGATGCGACGAGATATCAGGCTGCAGGACATATGCTCATACTACTAATATGGGGCACATTTGCTTTGGAACATTTATTAATAATAACCTCCAATGTCTTACTATCTCGTTAGGATACGCCCGTCTTTTGCCCATTAGCCAGGATGTGATATGAACACATTGGCGTAGCTATGTCTCTTTTCTAGGGGTAAAAAAGCTCAATTTGCGGAGCCTTCACCTTCTTACTTTCGTTGGAGTAGAACTAAGGGACCGTTATTAAAACCGCTGTTGATGTCACATATCAGTAGAGCATCACAAAATAGTTTGGGCTTAGAAACTGCTTTATATATCAAATTAATCTCTTTTGTGTTTATTTCCACTTGCGACCAGCTATTCTCTTACACGTTTATACATAGCCTACATTTGTGGTAGTTTTCACGATAGTTTGCTATCTAGAAAAAAGGCAACCTAAACTTAAAGTGCTACCTATCTAACACAAATATGATGCTGCATTATATTTCCTTAGGTAATATTGTATGCCTCCACAATATATAAAAATTTTTTTAAATGGCTTAAGTCGTCTATATACATTGTTTGACTGAAGAAAAGCATATTGATATACAATCGGAACTGATATTACGTTTATTTATCATCACTTATATCACTTGTTTCCCTGCTGAAAATTTGGTGACAATTGATCCAAAAGTACTCGTCCTATGACTTGAGAAAATGAGACTGGTACCAAAAATAAGGAGTAGTGAATGATGAAAAAAGACATCTTGTGTAAATGGTCACATATTAGCCATTTTCAGTCAATTTAGTTGGTATTCCGGCTAGTATTGTAGTAAACGGCACTGAACAAATTCGATGCACCTGGATCTAAGGCCTATCACATAGTATCTATAAAATATTAATTCTCTCACTTCAATGAGACTGCCATTCCACTCAGGAACCTGTTTCGTAACTATATTCAAATATTAACTCCAGCTTAACTGGTATTTATAACATTGAAATATAAGCTCCCCTGTAGTCGAGTGGGTAGTGTACTAGCCTGTCATGCCGAGGTTGTTGGTTCGAATTCCATCAAAGACACCGCTTAAAAATAAAATAAAATTTCTAGTTGGATTTGTAGCATTAAAAAAATAAATTAATCGATAATTACAGCTGAATTTTAGAATAACATTTACATATAATCCATATTATTCAACACCGATTAGGACTCCATAATATAGTTCAGAGACAAGTTACAAGGTGCATACAAAGTATCAATTAACCCCATCCTAGGCCATCCCCATGTAAAAGTGGCTGGTCCGCTTCTTAGGAAGTGTTAGAACTCGGACTGGTCCCTACCACCTGGGGACCGGTCACGTGACTTGTTTTGTGTCAGTTCCATTTACCGTAGGGTTATTTATACTCCTATGACTTTTTCGTATTATTCGATTTTTCTCGTGTAGGTTGGGGGCTCAAAACTTTCTATCTTGTTGGTTCACGAAAGAGTACTATTTCGGTCTATTTTTAGGAAAACAATTCGGTCTATTTTTAGGAAAACAAAACAATATAAATTTTTTGAGGACTTTAGATACGTTCACTTAAAAATTGAGAAATATTCTGAATAAACACTCGCAAAAAACTTTAAATTGAAAGCAGAAGTATTTTTTTAATTACATATTTTCCACTGATAAAGGGCGTATGAGATTCGGCATATGCTATGCTTTGCCGCAAATCCGTTTATAGCGGACTTACTTGTTTTTTATGGTGGTTAGATAAGTTTACCAACCAAAATATAGACTATTCTGTCTTATCTTAAATAGCTAAAAAATATCAATAAACAATAGAAAAATACTACTAAAATATTTCCTTCAATCTTTGTTTTCATACCACAGACATATAACAAATATGACTTTTTTCCATTTGTTGCTATAACAGCATCTATTTTCTGATAATATATTATGGTTACGAAATCTTTTAAATTCTATTTTATTTAAAAATTATAGGTGGGTGCAAATAATAAATTTTAAATCTTTTGTAAATAAACACAATTTCGTAAAGACATTCATTTATAATATATTGCTGTAAATATGTATGTATTTGTAATTATGTCAGTGTTAAAATACATGTGTACGCCATTATATTGTATAGTATGGTACATTGTAAGTTGTGTTCATGTTTAGTTTGCAAGGGGGAAGGATATAAATGTTAAGGCTGGTTTACCATCAAACTAAAATGTGCACATATGAAACACAAGTACGATACATCCATCCATCCATCAAACACTCATACAAACAATAAACATAAAATCTTCATACTAAAGTTTGATGTACAATTTACCCTACATGTGTAAATAAACAGATACTACATGTTACATTCATTCATCATATCTACATACGTACATCTGAAAACATACATATACATATATATATATATATATATATATATATATATATATATATATATATATATATATATATATATATATATATATATATATATATATATATATATATATATATATATATATATATATATATATATATATATACATTAGGGTGGCAGTAAAAACTCGTTTTAGAAATTTGTACAAAGCTGTGCGGACTATTGTGGCACATTTTAGCTAAATTGGCTAACTCTCAGGCGTGCCCCATTGAGTTAAAAATTCAAATTTTATAAAATATACTAAAAGTAGAGTAAATTTATATAAAAAGATATTTCATTAAGCATATGTCAAAATTTGGACCATATCGGACAACTGCGAGGCTTGTTTCCTAGGCGTCAAATTTAAAATTTTATAAAATTTACCAATATTAAGAACAATATTTCAGTAAGCGTATGTCAAAATTTACGACAAATCGGAGAGCTGTGAGGCTTTACGCTTAAAGGTAAAAAAAAGATTACAAACAATAAATCGCAGCGGCACACATAGTTTTTTTTAATTTTTTATTAAGTTTTATGTCCCATACTTAAAAATTTTTTTAATGTTAAATACGCCTTCTGTAAATTAAAGTAACGATATATGTTTCATAAATATTGGTGGACAGAGATACTTAAAAGTGTACCACAAAATATTGTATGGCCTATTTATAAATAAACCTTTTAAAAGGAAAAAAGTATTTTAAAAATCCCCAACAAAAAGCTAAGGGTGTCTTGCTTCCTTGCATTATTATTTTTGTTTTGGTTTTATAAATGTCGATAATTGCGCAGAAGAATAACTTACGACGATGACCCGAGATTATATGAGACTTTTGAGAGAAGTTTTAGAACGTCAAATGAAGGTGTATACGAGTTTTCAGCGTATTATCTCCTATTCCGAGATTTACCCATTTTTATGGCTTATTTGATAAAGCTAATAATCTTGACATTTTCATAAAAGTCTAGAATTTATTTCTAATTGCTTGAAAATTTAAATGTTTCTCCTGGTGTTTTACATAAAAGTGCTGAGCACATATTTTAGGTTTTTTTTTACCTTAATCGGAAGGACTATGAGATTTTCTGTACCGAGTCACTATAACTATATGCAAAAGGTGGAGAAAGTTAGTTCGCCCTAAAATTAATTTCAGATGTAAGGTATCAAATCGCCGATACATGGATGTATTTTTTGATGCACTCTACCAGAATCAGTTGTTCGAACCTTGTTACTTTGAAAATATATAATTTTGATTGAAAGAAAATCTGGTAAGTTCATATTAAAAACAAAAATCATAAAAAGTAAATGTGTTGAGCCCCCAAAGAGCCTCTAAGTCTGTAAAAGTTTTATTTTTGGATTCTACAATTACACAGGCCAACAAAATGAAATTTTTTATGTAAGGTCTAAGGTCTCGTTGTCAATTTGTATACACTTGCTACTGAGCATCAATGCCTATAAATTAATTTTTTCGAATTGCCTCTGTATCTCGAGATTTTTTGTTATAAAGAAAAAAGAGGATGCTGCATCTCATAATTTGTATTTACTCGAGAACAAGTTTTTCGATTCAATAAAAAAAAAACACATCAAAATAATCTTTAAATTACGTACTTATTAATTTTTTAACAGTCTTGTAGTTTCAGAGATATTCAAAAAGGTTATCAAAAAACATAAATTTTTAAAAAAAATTTGAAAAAATTTTTTTTTAAAGACTCATTAAAATTTTAGCCTGTAGAGAATTATAAATTTTATTCTTAATTGTGATAACTTCATATGTTACAAATAAAATGAGCCAAATTTATTATAATCATTTCATAAATTCTGAATTTATTCACAATTGAATAGTTGCACATATTTTACAGATTTATTTTATTTTTATTTATTTTAAATTGGCTTATAAAAATTAAAAAAAGGTGTTAAGAAAATCGTTTTGTTTGGGATTTCCTATTATATTTTAATTTAGGGCAATCTCTTTGTAAGCTGCAGGAGTAGTCTCTCCTCCATGTTATTGATGTTTTGGTGCAATCGTTCACCTTGTTCCTCACTATAATCACTCAGATTGTCAGTAAATTTTTCTAAATGACTATGCAAATAATGCAATTTTACACTCATATTTGCTCTTAGTCGTTGGAAATCTTGAAGCATTTTGCCTACTATTTCAGGATATTCCTCTGCTTTATTATTTCTGAGAAAATTCCTTACAACTGATTCAAAGCTTTTCAATGCTTGAAATTCTAATTGATTCATATACTTCGTGAATTCTGCATTGTTTATAAGTTTACGAATTTGTGGTCTATCGAAAACGTCTGCTTTCTATACTGAGACCAGAGAAATATTTGCAAATATATTTGAAGCAATCTCCGTTCGTATTGAAAGCTTTCCCAGACTGTTTAATAAATCCAAGTTTGATATGTACTTATCAGAGGTTCATGAACGATGTTGTTTCCTTTTCCTACAGTCATATTTGTTCTCAACGGCCACTCTTTTGTATTCCAGTGTTCGTTTTTCTCACGGCTATGCTACAGACAAAGAGGGGAGAGATATTTAGTGTATCCATTGTTGTGTATCCATGTTGACACAGTAAAAAGTTCACCATTTTGAAATCTACACACACTTACCACTGGTGTTGGTTGAATGAAATTTTGTCTAAAACGAGTTTAATATTTTCATATTCTTAAGTTTTGTTGAGTGTCCAATTGGAATCGAAGCCAATTTATTTCCATTATTTAGTAAAACGCATTTTAAACTTCTTTTGGAACTACATATCAATAATAAGTCGCCAGTCTGTTGGGTGATATACAGGAAGGCCGATTAAATTAAAAAGACTAGGAATATCGTTACGGAGAACGATGTCATTGGTATCAGTGAAAACTGTAAGAATTTCGTGCTCTCTATTTCTATAAGTTGTAATTGATACGCTTGGCTGGAGACAACCTTTTTCTCTAAGTGTTGATGCGAGAAGCTCCGATAATTCCGAGAAGCTTCGTTAAGTTCACTCTGAAAAAAACCTTTAAATGTTGTGGTGCAATTTTTGAAGTTAATATCACTTTCATGACTTTCACAATCCAGCATTTCAAAATCCTCGCACGCTTTGTGTAACAAGGAAGTTACTATAGGTATTGGTACAGTTTGACTGTGCGATGTTTGTGGCTTAGCGGATATACGTTTGGGCAAACCCAAGAACGTTTTTTATGTCGGTTCATACCTTTTACTCTAACTGCACAAAAATAACAATCATCCAGGTGGTTTCTTGGCTCGCCCCATATCACAGGTATTCCAAAGGGAAGCTTTTTGCACTTTCCTTGACTCAAAAGTCGTATTGCCTCAACACAAGTTTTGCAAACTTTATGCGGGACGCAGCATTTATCCTGGTTGCCTATTTGCATCCAAAAATATGCATGATACGCTTTTTCTATAAAGCGAGTTATATTTTTTCGCCAGTTTTCTTTGCAAAATTTACCACATATATAGCAAAAGTGGTTGGGGTTATTATCACAAACTTTTCGTAAGGACCTTATACTTCTCTTGTAAATTGTATAAGTTCAGATATTAATTTTGAAATTATTATTATGCTAATTTGATGTTTTTCTTTACAGTTAATTGGAAGGGACAGCAAAATCATGATATAAAATTTTGCAACTAAAGTGGTTCTTCAAAAGTACACAGAAATAATTATATGTAAAAATGTCGCTGACGAGTAGTTTTTTTCTTCGTCATCAAAAAGGTTGCATACAAAGCTATAGAAATTGTTCAAACATTTGAGAATAAATTCTAGATTTTATTAAAAATGTACTGTTTGTTGAGGTATTTATCAGAGTGTGCAATATTCCCGTCCTGGGAAGTCCCGTGAATAACCCTACTGATATTTGCAAATTTTTCTCTGGTCTCAGTATAGAAAAGTTGAAAGCAGGCATTTTCGGTGGACCACTAATTCTTGGAAATCCCGCACAAAACAATCTGCTTTACAGCTTTTTTAATTTTTTAAGTCATTTTAAAGTCAATAGAAATAAAAAATAGTCTGGAAAATATGTGCTACCACTCAATTGTGAATAAATTCAGAATTTATGAAATGATTATAATACATTCCGCTCATTTTATTTGTAACATATGAAGTTATCACAATTAAGAATAAAATTTAAAATTTTCTTCAGGTTAATATTTTAATGAGTCTTTAAAAATTTCTTTTTTCAAATTTTTTTGAAAAAATTTACGTTTTTTGATAAAACTTTCAGAATATCTCCAAAACTATAAGACTGTTAAAAAATTAAGTAGGACGTAATTTAACGGTTATTTTGTTTTCGATCCTTACGTGTTTTTTTAATTTAATCGAAGAATTAGTTCTCGAGTAAATGCAAATTATGTAATGCAGATCCTTTTTTTCTTTATAGCGGAAAATATCGAGATACAGAGGCAATTCAAAAAAAGTAATTTATAGGCAATGGAGCTGAGTAACATATATACGCAAATTGACTAAGGAAACACAGACCTTATAAATCGTGTTGATCTATATTATTGATTACTTTGTATGGGGACTACCCCTTCTCTCGCACCTACCCCATCAATTGTTACCTTACTTTGTATCTTGTATTCAAATTAACTGATGCATATTAGAATTAATTATCTTGTATGGGTAGTAGCCTTTTCCCTAGTCCTAGACTACTCAAATTTTGTTATACTTCGCATTTTAATCTAAAACAAGCCATACCATATATGAATACTCCAACTGCTATAGCTTTCATGATATAATATTCCTACGGTAAATGGAACTGACACAAAACAAGTCACGTGACCGGTCCCCAGGTGGTAGGGACCAGTCCGAGTTCTAACACTTCCTATGAAGCGGACTAGCCACTTTTACATGGGGATGGCATAGGATGGGGTTAATTGATACTTTGTATGCACCTTGTAACTTGTCTCTGAACTATCTTATGGAGTCCTAATCGGTGTAGAATAATATAGATTATATATAAATATTTTCTAAAATTCAGCTGTAATTATTGATGAATTTATTTTTTTATTGTTACAAATCCAAGTAGAAATTGTATTTTATTTTTAAGCGGTGTCTTTGATAGGATTCGAAGCGACAACCTCCGGCATGAAAGGCTAGTATACTACCCACTTGACCATAGGGGCACTTATATTTGAATGTTATAAATACCAGTTAAGCTGGAGTTAATACCTGAATATAGTTACGGAACAGGCACCTGAGTAGCATGGCAGTCTCATTGAAGGGAGATAATTAATATTATATTGATACTATGTGATAGGCCTTAGATCCATGTGCATCGAATTTGTTCAGTGCCGTTTACTACAATACTAGCCGGAGTACCAACCAAATTGACTGAAAATGGTTAATATGTGACCATTTACACAATATGTCTTTTTTCGCCATTCACTTCTCCTTATTTTTGGTACCAGTCTCATTTTCTCAAGTCATAGGACGAGTACTTTTGGATCATTTGTCACCAAATTTTCCGCAGGGATATTTATTTAGCATAGGCTTATCACTGCCCTATTTTATATCCATCAGATGGTGAAGTCATGGGAACGCAATATGTGTATAGAGCTTCAAGTGACAATTTAGCACATCATTTTATACTAATAGGGAGAAAATTAAAGTTCTTTGAACAATAATGTTTGAGTACTTTCATTAAAATTAAAAATCTTTTGCGGGTGGGTGCGGGCGGGTACAAAAATATATATAGGGTTAAAGAGGATACTTTTACCTTTTCTTGGATGGTTTACTTTTCTTTGATCTTTTAAAGTTCTATTCCTCTAAAATTTTAATTTGCCAAAAACATTGTAGTTTGCAAACTATTTTAAATAATATTTTATAACTCCTTAAGTATAAACAGTAAAATGGTCAACTATACAATTTCTTAAAGGCTACAATCCCATTAACTTCGCATTAAAGACCGTATTAATTTATCGATGATAGTTTGCGTTAAATGGTCATTTCTTTCTGACCAAATATAAACAAATCACATTTTTTCTAAAACTATATGAAGTAGACGTGTTTAACAGCATGCCTCGCCTACAATTACAAATATTTTGATCTAATTGTTTGGCTATCTTAGTTAAGATATGCTTACTATTAAATGGCTATGTTTACTATTAAATGTATATTTTGGCCTAAGAATTCAATTTCTGAGCCACAGCAAAGATGTAAAAATTCCTGTTAGTTTTCTGCTTGTGGAGCATGTCTCACCGAATTCGGCAGAAAATATTTGCTGGTGACTTTAATAGTTGGTAGTTAAAGAGAATAAAATTTTTGTTATTTAGTTAAAAATTCTAGTTTTATTCTAAAATTATAATTTTTAATTCATTCACTAATAATTGTAATTTTATTTTAAAAAAATTTCTTGCTTGATTGTTTAGCTAACACTTTTTCTTGAGCTATTCAAATTTTTAAGAACGATATCTTGTAAAAAAGTCTTAAACTTAAAATGAGGTTTTTGTGTGTATGCACTGTATGATACAGACTGTAACATTCTGATCATCATAATATCTTTAAAAACATGTCCAGCGGGCTATGAAGAGCACCAAACGATAACTTTTTAAGTATATGGTGATGTTTCAAGAATGTCTCGTATATTACCATCGCTCCAAATGAAGCGATTAAATATCATATTGTAAGCATGATTCTTCTTTCTTTAAGATTTAAGAAATTAAAAATGCGCGAGGGATTTCTAACACCCGAATTGTTATCATTTTAATTATTCTAGCGCCATCTGAGCTATATGTGCATATCTAGCTCTTCCTCAATTCATGTATCAGTGTTCACTTAAACTAAGCACTACTTTAAAAACTAAGTGCACTAGCTGTTTTTCAATCGGTTCCACTGTGCATAGTTAAGACTACTTTTTTTATTACTACTAATATCTTACTACTAGTTGTTTCCTCCTTTAGCGTGAATAAGGTAGAGAATAATTTAAATTTAACGAGCTTAAAATAGTATAGACTTGCTATATTTGTTTTAAATTTAATTTTTTGGAGGGAAATCTTTCTTGTTATGTTTTAACTGTACATAGTTAAGTTTACAAAAATATTTATTATGCAAATTGTTCAACACTTTTGATATGTTCTCATATGCAAGAAATATTACATGTGTAGACAAATTTGGATGTTAAAAGTTTCGTGACTTGTTTGATTTAAAAAAAGAATATTATTTAAATATTGTGATAAAATAGATGAATATATAATTTTTTCACTGAAGTAAAGGTTTTTGATGAAATAAATAATGCAAAATGCCGAAAATAAACTTAAACAGAGAAAACTTCTTGGTAGTAGTTGTGAAGAATATTTAGAGGTAATGCAGTGTGGAAATTTGGGATGGGCAAGTGAAAAAAAATATATCGATATCGATATATTTTTAAATATCGATCAGCTTCGATTTATATCGAATAAAAATATCGATATATTGAAATTTCGATATTTTTAATTCATACGTAGTTCCCAATTTTTTTTTAATAAAACAAAAAATTCTTATAAATAATTTTTATAAATAATTAAGCTGGAAAGAGTTAATTTCCAAGATCCTTATAGGCTTTTTACACCTGCATACATTTCACAGGAACGCATGGAAAATGTTGAAAATGTGAAACATGGATTTACATTTGCAACATCTAACATCTACCATCTGCAAAATGGCAGATACATATATGAAAAGTCACAATATTCGTAATAAACTAAAAAATGTAAATTTATTAATAAAAACAAGAAATTAATTGTTTGTAATATAAAATGAGAAAAGCAATAATTAGTGCAGTGCTTTTAATTAATAAAAATCCATCTTAGAGGAAGGAGATAAAACTTTATGATATATTTAATTATTGTTGCATAAATTTTCACACACACATCTGAAAAGTCTTCACATCAGGGATTTCAAAATTGGTACAATTGTACCACTCTGAGTACAATTCAGATTTTAAAAGTACAATGGTTTACCAATGGCTTATATAGTACAATTAATAATTTTTGTGTTTATTGCATCTCGTCCATTGTAATAAAATATTTTATATTTTTTGTCCACTAGTACTTATGCGACTTTTTATATGAATTAAATTTTAGTTTTGCGAAGTATTGAAATCAAAGTTCGCCTTAAAAATAGAAATATTGAAAGTGGTCCAATAATGTTAACTCACGAATCGTAGCCTCTGCTAATTTAAAGGTCTTGCTAATCATGATACATACCCTGCAAAAAATGTGACTATTTTAGGACCAGGAGTAGTTACAAAGTGGTCCAAATGCATGCAATAAATATGGTCCATTTAACATTGCGATGTCCTAGGACTGGACTATGTGGTCAAGCTTTGCATTACATCGGGCTACCCCTAAAACTAACCCTATGTAACTACTCCATGGAGCACCTACATGAGTCTAGTTTTGAAACTAGTCCATGTCACTACTTGATGGAGCACTAAAGTGTTCGTGTTTTAACGATTGGTTATGTTATTTGCAATCGTTGAAACGCGAACACTTGTCGCTTAACTACAAACTCTTGTTTGCAAATGACATGGTCCATGACTGCATTACATAGGACCATGTTCTAACTACTCGATTTCAACTAAAATGGACCACGTGGTCCAATAATTTTTGCAGGGTATGAGCAATTCAAAGCAAGCGTGCATATTGTTCTATCCCGTATTTAGTATTTAAATAGTATTTGATACTTTGAACAGATTATGTATCAGAACGGTAATATTTTTTCCCCCCGAAAAGTTCATTTTAAAATTCGCTCGTATTAAATTGCGATATACTTTACACTTTTATTTTTCACAAAAACTTCTGTTATTTTATACATTTTATTTTAATTTATTTTATTTTAAATATCAAAATTTGAAAGAAAATCAAACAATATGAAATAAAATTTTTTTTAAAACATGTACCATTCATGTGTAAAATTTTATGAATTTTTTGTTAGAAAGTTTTAAGTACAATTTTATGCATGCATACAATAACATGAAATATGAAAATAAGGACTACTTTGAATTGTCCAATATTAAAGTCTGAAAAGTCTGAAAATGTATTTGCATTGTATAAAAGGTGAATATTTTGGAGCTTTATTGAGAATATATCGTTCTACCTACCTTCCAATAGCTATTATGTCCAAATTAATGATATATTTTCGATAAGAAATTGGATTTGCTAAATCTGACTTAAGCACAGGCCGATTTCATAAACGCTACAATGCATTGCAGTGATGCGACTTTACATTGTTTACAACAACAAAGTACATACAACTTTGTATCACTGCAATGCATTGTGGCGTTTATGAAATCGGCCACACTTTCATTTTTGCCACGGATATATGTATAGAAAAGTGATATATTTTCTGTACTTAATACATGTTACTAGTGTTTTGGTACAATTAATTTTTAAAAAGTACAATTTTAGACAGCAATTGGTACAATTTTAATATCTCATGTGCCATCCCTGGTTCACCAGGCTTTAATTTCGTTTCAATTTAATGTAATTTTTCTAGTGGTGACACCAAAATTATCGAAAAATGTAAGATTATACAAAATGAGATAGGAACATCTTTTATAGATGTAGAATGATGTAGATTTTTGCCCATGTATAATTCTTATGGGAAAATGTTGTCATCTCCGCAAATTGATGGTAGATGTTAGATGTTGGCAAGTGGAAAAAGCCTCTTACTGTTCCACCAATATTTCATGGAACATACATCAACAAAATTACACTCAAAGAATGATAATTTTGCGAATATACAAAATATTACAAATGTTTTTAAAAATTGCACGAAAAAAATATCTAATTTTATACTGTCGATATATTTGGAAAAAATATCGATATAGCGAAATTAAAAATATCTACGATATTTACCGATATATTTTTAAGAAAACATCGGTATATCGATATATCGATATTTTTTGCCCATCCCTAGTGGAAACGTAGTAATTTGTTTTACTTTCCTTTTAAAGCAAAACTTTTTCAATATGAAAATAAGGCATACAACAAAATTATTGTTATCACCCGCAGGTGGCCAGTGATGTGTATATGAATAAAATAGTTTACTTGAATCAATTGGAAATCAAAACCTTCCCTCAAGCCGTTTTTCTAAAACAAATTTGGTAGGGAATTTTATATTTTTGGTAATGATAATTTGTTTTTGCAAATTTGTCAGAAAAAGCGTAATAGTACTTCCGAAAATAACCATTATTCCTTAATGTTATTTATTTTTATAACAAATCAAATTTCAGAAGGGTTTTTTAACGGCGGCGAAAAAGTGACATTAAATTTTAAGTATGACTGTGATATTTTCCATTAATTATACAATTTTTATTTAAATTATATATTTAAATGTCGTGCTGTCCAGTTTTACAATTTATTTTAGTGATGTAAAATATACAATAAATCGTAAGTCAAGCTTAAAAAATTAATATTATGTAAATAATAACCATCTATTGTAATTTGTTGCTAGAATTTATAAGAATAAAATTCCCCTGAAGACGTCGGAAACAAGCCGATGAAACGTTGAGAAATAATATGAAATAAATTTTTCTATTTGCATCTTAAGTAAAAAAATTCTGACCATAATTAGGCCAAAATAATGAACAAAATGATAATTTTTAATATTGCAAAAACAATAATACTGCATAACAATATGGCAACTTTTGTCTGATGATTGACTTTTATCACGTGATGATTACTAATATTACGTCGCTGATTTCAGTTTTTTGTAACAGCTTTTATTTACGAGATATAGCTTTCACGAAAAAATCGCTGTGTTACGGCCCTTTTCGCAATATACGATTAAGAGTTAACATGGACCTTAACGGCAAGTTTCGTATGTCCCACTTGCCATCAAAATCCTCGTTAGCTTTTAATCTCACATTGTGAAAAGGGCCGTAAGTGTGTTAATGTTGCTTGTAATTAAGAAACTATTAAGTTTTCTTGTTGGAGCATTCCCACAGAAAAAATTATCACCAAAAAATTTTCAAACAAAAGTTTGTCTATAAATAAATTTAATTTTCAGCAAATGTTTATTACATAAGCAATAAATTGTTTTTTTGACTCTTATATGGGACGTAAACACAAAAAACAACAAGAAAAACTGTGTCGAAAAAAACAACACCGATTACGACATACACGCAAGTAACAACAACAAGGATAGCAAAAGGAATGCGACTGTACCAAGTTTGTTTATTGAAGATTTATTAGTGAATCAATTCGTTAATGCCGTTGGGTTAATTCTCATTAATTTTTTATAGTGTTTAGATAAACACTCAGGCTTGAACACATTTGACAAAGTGAAGTTTCATAAATGCCTAATGGATGATATATTACAAAAAATCCAGTATATATTTTTGTTTGATTAAATAAACTCTTTTGTTTAATATTTGTTAGAATTTTTAGACTAATTGTTTTATAAATTTAGACCAAAATGTTGATTGATATTTTCCAAAAAGTCCAGTAAATCTTTTTGTTTGATCTAGTAAATTGTTCTGTTTGCAATTGTAAATATTTTTAGACAATTTGTTTTATAGATTTAAACAATTTGTTCACTGAAAGTTAACACGTTTTTTTCAATGAAATTGTTGAGATATTTTTGTCTATATTTACAAATTTGCTTGTAGGTCCGTTCCTAGATAAAATATTTACTATTTCATTGAATTCCTTTATAGAAAATGATATTTAGTTTTTTCTGTGCAGAATAGCTCTCTGTCTTCACCTTTAGCAAGAAAATCATATAAGAGAAAGTTTTTTCATTATAAGAGTTAAATAAATTTGAATTATCTCTAAATTTATAGTGTTTTATTATAAAAAAACACCTGTATCATATATTTTTAACTAGACCTTATACAGAAATTTCAATCATGGAATTAAAATCGTCATCAAAAATTGTGCTAATATAATGTAACATAACCCAATCATCAGAAATGCTGTTGTGCATTGCTTTTACAGCATCGACATACTTTGAATCCCCTGAACAATTCGTATGCTTTGAGTTGTGACTGTTTCTGTTTTAATGTGCGATATGTACATTAGGGCTATAACCAAATTTTTGGCATAGTACCACGGAATGGCCAAGAATGTTTTAGTAATGAAAACACCTGTCTCCCGTCGTTTTGCTAAAAAAAACCTCACGAAGGGAAGCAAATTTCTAAAACCTTCCAACGAATTTTGAACCGCGATTAATTGTAAACCGTACACAGAAAAATTTATGATAGCTTTTTTTTACACAAACTGTTCTTGAAACTGATTTTAAATCTTTATTATTGTCTCTATTTAGTTTGATAAATAATTTTATTTGACTTATTATTTCATTTCATTTACCTACCGCCAATGTTGGAAACCTGATAAAATTATGAAATTCTTTGATTTATTTTTTAAATTTCTCTAAAACATTTTTTGATTGAAACAATTTGTTTATTGAAAAAATCAGATTTTTTTTTCAATTTACAAGTTTCATTATAGGATCTAAATTGAACAAATTTACATTTTATTCAGGGAATTTGGTATTTGAAATGAAAAATTAGTTTTTTCTGTGTAGGAAAATTTTAAAATCTAAAGCAGTGGATAAATTCCAAAATAGCATTTAAGTGATACGTATAGCAATATATACAAATATCAGGTGTGTATTTCTTATAATTTCCGTGAGAAAAAATGGTTATTTTCAAACATCAACCCGATCCCTGCGTGAACTTTTTTAACGGTCCGAAAAAATTTTCATATTTTTTATTAATAATTTTTAATGTTCTACACGACTATACTATGCCGTTTTTGATACTCGCAAAAAGTATGAAAAATGTACA
This sequence comes from Panzeria rudis, assembly GCA_956483635.1. Classification (NCBI taxonomy): domain Eukaryota; kingdom Metazoa; phylum Arthropoda; class Insecta; order Diptera; family Tachinidae; genus Panzeria; species Panzeria rudis. Next base: position 108,881,344 of record OY101447.1, read on the forward strand.
TACAATCGACTCTTGATAATTTGAGACTCGTTAATTTTAGCTATTTCCCAAGTCCCTTTAAAAACATACAATAAATTGATAAAATCCATGTAATATGGTCCCCTCGGCAATCTGAAATTATTTGAATGGCCAACATGCTGTAATTTTTGGCTGTACGCTCTATAATTTGAATTATTTTAATGTGCTGTGTTTTTTAATATATAAAATTTGTTCAAGTTTATATACATTTATACAATGAAATGTCATCCTGCTCGCCGACGTTCTGTAATTTGAAGTTTGGTTGTTCTATCCTTTATAATTTGAAGTGATATTGTCAATGTGGCCATATTTTTGCTTTATTTTTAAATCAAACTCTTGTTGATTTTTGAGAATTTAAACTGTCGTTAAAATGAACTCTCGATTATTTTTCTCTGGTCAATTTAATTTGAAATTATCGAGAATCGACTGTGTATTCTAGTCAAAAAGACTTATGTGATGCTTCCACAATACAGACAAGCGATTTGAGTAAAAAATATGTATGGAAATCGCAAAAAAAACTGAGTGTTTTTCATATAAATTTTAGGCAATAAATGCTTGTTTGCATTGTGGAAACAACACATTAAAATGAAAACAAACCAAAGTAAAAGCAAAAGTTTTGCCACAAAATCTTTACAGTATACATACCACAAAAAGCTAATGGAGCAAATATTCGTCGCAGAGCTATTAAACGTGACTCTTTTTCGTCATTTTGACGATTTTTTAGATCAAACTTACCAATATGACGACTGACGATTTTTCGTTCGGTACCCCGTATACTTTGACGATTTGTTGTGGTCACTACTTTTTTTCTTAATATTTCAAATAAAACGTTCGATCTAATTAATAAAAATATATATTTTGTTTTGGGTTTGATATACATCTGCACATTGTACATATCGTCTCTACCATGTCAATCCAAAATGCAAAATTCGTTTTTTAGATTCGTTATACAGGACCGATAGGAACACAACGTTTCAAAATGCTGAAATTCTCACTAATACAGGGTGTTTTTTTTAGAGGTATAGAACTTCGAATTGAAATAAAACACAAGAAAATCGTTTTAATGTCCATCAATTTGGCTTTATTGGAAGGATAATTTTATGCCATTAATGTTTAAATATGATTTCGGGCATGTGGCCGCCGCGGCTGGCTCGAATAAAGCCAATTCTACAGGTCCAATTTTCAACCACTTTTTCGAGCATATGGGGCCGTATGTTGGCAATAACGCCACGAATGTTGGCTTCCAAGTCCCCTAACGTTTCTGGTTTGTTGGCGTCACACGATCTTGGTGGCCAATTGACAGGTCCATTCCGCGAAATTATGCGCTCATCGAATGTTTCCTTAAATAAATCGATTGTGACGTGCGCTGTGTGGCATGTAGCGCCGTCTTGTTGGAACCACAACTCATCCACATTCATGCCATCCAATTCGGGAACAAAATAGTCGGTTATCATGGCTCTATACCGGTCTCCATTAACGGTAACTGACTCTCCAGCATTATTTCGGAAGAAGTATGGCCCAATGACTCCACCAGCCCATAGAGCACACCAAACAGTCAGTTTTTGTGGATGTAATGGCGTCTCAAGGGTCTCATGTGGATTCTCTTCACTCCAAATGCGGCAATTTTGCTTGTTGACGTAGCCATTCAACCAAAAATGAGCCTCATCACTGAACAAAATTTTGCGATGAAAATCAGCATCGAGATCAATCTCATTTTCGGCCCATACACCAAAATCACGACGCATTGCATGGTCATGATGAAATGGCAAACCAAACTAAATATTAATCACTTGACAGCTGACAAAATGGCCGCCAGTTAAAAAAGTGATGCCAACTTAAAGTTCTATACCTCAATAAAAAACACCCAATATATTCTTTAGTGGTGAGTTGTTGACGGGAATATTAAACGATTCAACCAACGATTTTATAGTATTTTTTTAAATGGTTTGTGGCCTCAATAACTAAACAATTTAGTAAATTTTTCAATTGTGACTACAACTCAAATTGCATGTATGAATTTCTGTCTTTGTGAACCGAAGATAGATGGCCAAATGTGCTTATATCGCTAATTGGGCTATAACGTGAACATTTTCTATGAAATTTTATAATAGAGACAATAAATATAGATAAAATGGACTATATCCATATTCTGACTATAAATCAGGGTTGGAAAAAACCCTGATTTTTAAAATGAAACCAACCCGGAGGGGGTTTCCTCGGGTTTTTTTTTGGGTTTCATTGGGCTTTATTGGGTTTTATTGGTTTTTAAGTGATCTAATAATTGATCTAAGATATGTTGTCAAATTAGCCCTTTTCGGTATAGAATTAGCAAGAAAATCTTCAATAATGTTATCGCATCGTTAAACAACGTTCAGTTGTATAATGAAGCTTTAAGTCCCCAACAAATTTTGCTCCCAGTTCAACAAACTCTAAATGCTTTACAAAGTGACTCCTCTACAATTGCAACTGTCGTTGAAATTTGGTGTAATTTGTTGAACAATGCTATACTACTGTTAAAACAAGATTTTGTTAAAAAAGCTAATGAAAAGCTTACTTACTCTAGCTTATTATTTGGCGAATATGGAGCATTCCAAATATATGGGCAAACTAACTAGTAAAGAAAATGAGAAGGTAGCAGAACAACGCATAAGTCAGAAACACTCTCATTTCTAGCACCCTGTTTGGCATTTAAAATTAAAGATGCAGAAAATTTCCAGAATCCTTATTTAAGGAAGAAGTGCTTATCAAATTAAATGAAAAACAATAGCGGAAAATATTAAAAGCCAAAAATTAATAATTAGGGATGTAGCCGATACCGATATTTCGGCAATACTTAAGCTTTGCCGATATATCGATATCGGCGATATTTTACTGTCGATACGACGATCTTTTTAAAGCTTTTCTTAACAAATAATTCGTTTTTGGTAAATTTTTTCGTGAATTCAAATTCAGTTCGTAGCTTTTTAAATCTCATTAATATCAATCTTATGCTGTTTAAAAAAATTAAAAAAAAAATTATTATTTTTTTGTTTTTGTTAATTTTACTATGAACTCAATTCGTATTTCTTAATGTTATTCCCAGCAATAAAATAGACTTCAAAGAATAGGGCAGATTTGGATAATTTCTAAAGATTTTGACATATAATTGTCATTGCAAGAAGTTATCTTATTCGATTCCCAATCACCGAATTGGAAGCGATGTTAAGAAAAATTTCCTTTTTGGCGTTCTATAATGAAATTTTCTACGGGGAAAAAGATAAAAAATACCCATTTCGCAACTTATTTCTTTTTATGCGAATTTAAACGCACAACAGTGTTTTATGTAAATTTAAGTGAATAGCTATAAAATTTTAGATGAATATTAGTACAAAAATTTTCTTTTAAAAATCGATTTTCTAAAAAGCGTGGCGAGTATTTTCTAAAACTAGATGGGAATTAAACATTTTTTTATGTTTTAAATAAGTTTTTACTTGCTTTCCTACTAATTATCTGAATACAGGTGCTTATCATTTCAACAAGCAGCGTTGGCTTTTTGCTTTTTAGCCTCGAAATTGCTCCATAAACGTGTGTACTTTTTAAAGCAGTGCTTAATTAAAAAATACGCCTAACCAAGGCTTAATATATTACCATAATTTTTTAAAAACTGCTTTAATCTCTTTCTCCCACATCATGGCAACATTGTTAGTTGTCTGACTATACATACGTTTTGATACAACAAATTTTTATTGAAGAAATAAAATCTTAAAATTTCAATATATATCTATTTGTTGTTTTACTAATATTCTATTTTATAACTGCCTTATAAAAAAGATATTGTGTTTATTAAAGGTTTATTTGACAATTCCTGTATAGTTAGTTGCCAAATAAGCTGTTAATATATATAAAATATTTTATAAATAAGCTCGTAAATGTTTAAATTTCTTTAAATTGTGCATGTTCAGGCAATCAGTATTATTCCTCTACCCTTTTACCTTTTTATATATTCTTTGTCTTACTTTTTCTTAATTCGATATAATTGTTATTATTATTACTACTATCATTTATTACATTGCTTTACCATTTATTATCACTCATTATAATTGAAAGATAACTCAATAGAGAGAAATATAAGTAATAATTCTTAGAAATTAAGTCAGTCTACTTTTATATTCGGGCAGTAAGCTATCCTCATAGTAAGGAACGTGGATAAAAGAAAATTAATTAAATTAAATAAATTTATTGAATCTTGAAAAACGAAAAAATATTGTTTTATTTTAAATATATAAATTAAGAAAAGTGCGACTTTACCTTGCACACGAAGGGTTCCGTGCGAATACACACATGTGCCACTTTCTTCGTTTTTTGCTTTTACGTTTAATTTTGGTTTTATTATTTTTTGAAGTTTTTTTTTGTTGATTTAGCGATTTTTTTTGGTTTTGGCGCTTTTTTCATTTTGGTATTTTTTTATTTTAACGTTTTTTCGCTTTTTGACGATATATTTAGTTTTAGCGATTTATTTTAGTTTTAGCGCTTTTTGTCAGTTTTGGCGCTTTTTTCGGTTTTTGGTGATTTTTTTAATTTTAGCGATTTTTTTTGGTTTTGACACTTTTTTCATTTTGGCGATTTTTTCGGTTTAGCTTTAGCGTTTTTTTGTTATGGCACTTTTTTGTTTTGGTGATTTGTTTTCATTTTTGGATTTTTTTTAGTTTCTTGACGATATTTTTAGTTTTAGCGATTTTTTTGGTTTTAGTGTTTTTTTTTCGTTTTGACGACGTTTTTTTTAACGTTTTTTTAGTTTTTGGCGATCTTTTTAGTTTTGGTGACTTTTTGCGTCTTAGCGATTTTTTTTAATTTTGGTGCTTTTTTTCTTTAAGCGCTTTTTTCATTTTGGCGATTTTTCGTTTGCGGTTTCCAAAATACAGCAAGTTGTCTAAATTACATAGTCAAAATTACATTAACTGATAGAACACCCTTTAATTTATATTGTTTTAAATATCGATGTTAATTGGTGTAGTCTATTCTACAGATTATACCAATTAACATTAATTGTGGAAATTTAAAGTGTGGTAAATTTGAGTGTCTGTATATTACATTAGTATTTCAACATTTTTCAATACTCGCTGTAGAGCACCCTTTAATTTTTAACTGGCATATATTTGTTGTTGTAGCGGTCAAAGTTTTACATATTATGTGAAAATTTCAGATCCATAGCTCTTACGGTTCCTGAGAAAACAGCCTGTGACAGACATACAGACAGACGGACAACATAGCGAAAACAATAGGGTTCCTTTACACTTTTGGTGTACGGAACCCTAAAAAACAAACGAAAAAGTAATAAGTTAATTTGCATAAACATTCAACTGCTTAAAGCAAAAAAAAAAAAATAAAGGAAAAGCCAAAGGAAAGGATTAATCATACCATCTGGTCGGAATATTTTTAACAAGAAAACGATAAAATTGTATTCTATAACAGCAAATTCTTATAACAATTCAGATTCGAACAAGAAAGCGATAATATCCATCTCTATCACACTAACATAATTTGTTTGGCCGATTTCCATTCTCACCCAGCAAAAAATTAGTGCTTGCTACAAGCATTTTTTTAAGTGAGACAGCAAAACGGAATCACTTGCAATCGCGCTTTTATAATGCATGATTTTTGTTAGTGCTTCCAAGAAGCACTATCGTCAGTGAGATCACTTAAATCTTATTTATGTTGCTTTGCTTATATTTTGTTTGCATTTTAAAATTATCGCCAAAAGCACTACTTAAGGTACGGTCACACTTGGCAAATATTTGCCAAAAAAAAGGTAACCACTACTTTTGCTCAGGCTCGGTGTGATATAACTTGGTTTTTAAAACACAAAATAAAATTAATTATGCTGCAAAAATCTATTTTTGTTATATTTTTAATAAATACGAACCCATATTTTAAAAAATATTAGAATTAAAGGAAATACAATTTTAGCTTGTCTATTGGTGACTTTTTTTCGGCAAATATTTGCCAAGTGTGACGGTACCCTTAGTGTTCATGTCTATTTGTTCGTGCTCTTTTGCAAACATTAGTGCATTTGTGGTAGCATTTAGTGCTTTTGAATGTCGATTTTTTTGCTGGGATAAGCCCTTGCCATATTTTATTTTTGGAATGTTATTTTATATTCGGCTTTGTAGAGTTTTGACGTTGGGAGTAATTTATATCATGGCACCATTCGTTTCAAGTGGTCTAAAAATAAATAAGGACATAAAATTACCTATCCTAACATCAGCGAATAATACTAACAATCAATCATTGTATATTATTTTCTCTGTGTGTATACTATCATTATATTTAATTTTAGCTTTTCTATATTATAATGCAGAAATTATTTTCTATGCTACAGTTTCCAAGTTTCATCATTTATCATCATTAAAAATATGTAATATTCTATTAAAAATGCAAAATTGCTTTAGTCACTTTTATCGAATATATAAAAAGTGTTAACGAAAAAATCATTATCACTACTACCCACGCTAAATAGACTTCAATACATAATCAAATACTACACCTTTCAGAAGCAAGCAATAATGCTGCCAATGTCTGTCCTTAAACTGATGACAAACCAAACTCATTTCTATGCCAATGGCAAGAAATTACAAAAGAGTTTGTCGACATCACTGGCAGCCACATGCAAGAAGGGTCATTAAATGTAGCATGAAGTTGCCGGAGTAATGAAAATTGAAAGTAAACGCCTGGTAGATTATTATATTAAGAAAAGGAACTGGAAAGTAAAATGAAGACGATAATGGTGATGGCGATGAAACTGCTCACTGGTAAATTAGAGTTTGTATAAATATTCATGCCTTACAAAAACATTATACTTAAAAATATAAAAAACTTAATTATTTTGAATGATGGACGTAATAAAAACATATTTTTCTTTTATATTCCTATCATAAATTATATTTTTTATACCCTTTTTATTTCTAAGAATGCGAATCAATAAGTTTGAGTTTACTGTCAGCCAAGAGGACTAAATTTTTTTTAGCAATTATAACATCATTATGGGCAATAATAAACTAATGACAGATTTGTCCACTTTAATCTTAAGAATTTAAAAAGCTTTTGTTGTAAACAAAAATATAAGTAGTTAACACTTAAGGTACGGTCATACTTGGTAAATATTTGCGGGAAAAAATGTGACCAACAGACAAGCTAAAATTGCATTTTCTTTAATTCCAATTTTTTTTTAAATATGGGTTCGCATTTATTAAAAATTATAAAAAAAATGGCATTTTGCGGCATAATTAACTTTATTTTGTGATTTAAAAACTAAATTAAATCACACTAGCCCTGAGCAAAAGTTGTGGTTAAGTTTTTTGGAAAATATTTGCCAAGTGTAACCGTACCTTTAAAGTTAATGCTGGTATAATTTTCTTTCCAAATATTTCTTGTAGTCACTGCTACACTAGCTCAACCACACACATCTTTACATATGCGATGGTTACTGTTTATGTGGTTAACTGTACCAATTCTGATACTTGAAAGTTAGCAGGTGATATTGCTCAATTGAAAATAGTCCATGCAACATTTTACGAAAAAAACTCTGATAGTTACTATTTTCGTAGAATGTACTAAACTTTCGCAAATAATACGAAAAAAATTTCGGCAATATTCTTTTTTTTAATTTACGAAAGTAAAGAAAACTTTTCGTAAACATTTTTCCTTGTTAAAAAATATATCTATAAATATAATAAAATTGTAAAAGGGGCGTGTCTGTACATGAAATATTTTTTGAAAATTTTTATGGTGGCGTAAACAGTAATCGATGTAGAACACAACACTAAATTTTGAATTTTTTTCTGTTTTTCTTTCTGAACACGCATCACGCAAAAACCACTAAACGGATTTTTTTGAAATTTGGTGTGGAGGTACTTTAGAGTCCTGGTTCTAACTTAAGCTACATTTAACGCGATAACATATTTTATTTCTAAGTTAATATAGAAAAAATGGGGAAATATACCAAATTTTACTTATATAAATGTTGCTGGAAACTAGAAATATGTTTTTGTTCCTTTTAACGTTGGTAGTAGCACTGTTTATTTTGTATAACGGTAACTTTAAACAATATGTAACGAAGTCTATATTATTACATTCTACAGACACCTTACAGCAGTGTTCGAAAATAAACCGAACGTTATTTTGTGTACTGTATACACAAGCAGAAACGATATCTATTTTTTTTAGCCTTTGTGTATATTTACACAACGCGAACACAACACATAACAATTTTTTAATGCAAGTAACAAACATTATGTAGCGTTTTCTTTTTTGTTAAAAAACAGTACAATTGTAGTGGTTGCGTACTACATACATTATATTTTAGCGTTTTATAGTGTTCTTTTTTCATCATATACAACTACGCAATCAAGTATACATGCACGAGAGCCAAGCGAATACTAATGCTAAATACACAAAATATACATTAAGAATAATGTTCTGTGCCGAACACAACGAAGTGTACTGTTTTTCAACGAAAAATAGAACACTATTAAATGTTCTTATTTTTATATTGAGTTTGTTAAAAACAGTATTTTCGTTGCGTACAAGATCACTAACAGAAATACCGTTCTTCTTTTTTTGTGTATTTCCTATTACAACCACTATTTGCGTTTGTGTATTACAATATTCTACAGTACAGAACATTAAAGTACATTATACAAGGTAAATTTTCGAACACTGCCTTATAGTCATAAAGCGAACTTTTCAACGTGAGAAGCGGGCACATATAGTTTGAAATAAAAAACTTAACTAAAATTGTTTCTTATAAGTTGACAAATTTTTCAGATGTAGGTAAATAAAACAAACTATTCAGGTATGTGATGGAAATCGATTTTGAAAACCAAGCACTTTTAAATGATCATGCAAGAAACATATTGCTCTCCCTCCTTGTATGCTTAATGTTTATTTCAGGTTTTCTTTTATTCCATTTCTCATTATTAATAAAAACCGTTATCTCTGCAAAGATTATACTTTTTTTTTGCTTTTTATTGAATTTAAAAAAAATATTCGGCTAAAGTATTTTGCTGTCTATAATAGAATGGATAGCAAATAATTTAATGTCTTATTATGTTCTTATGAGTTTATCTTTATGTTATTTATATTAATTAAATCAACAAAAAGTTTTATTTTTTCGAATTTTTTAAATTTTCGTACTCGGTCACAGCCATCGGTCACACACGTCTCATTTTAAAAATAGTTTTTATACAAGAAATATAATTTAGTTCAAACAGTAAATGCATAGTACAATTAAAAACACTTTGAACAAAAACTATTGTGTACCTTATAGTCAAAATTGTACATAATTTATGCTGAAAGTCATAATTCTTTAAAACTAATGGCGTTTTCTTTTCTAGAAAAAGTGTAAATTTTTTTTACTTTTTATTAAAGAAATTGGCACTTGGCATTCCTTTAAAGCAAAAATTTTGATTTCGTAGAGGATGATAGAATAGTTTATAATAAATTCACTTTCTCGAAAAATGATTATATTGCAAATTTTCATTAAAAAGTGCAAACAATGCAACATTTTTTTGGAGAAAAGAAAACGCCATAAGATTTGTTAGGTTACACCCGTCGCATCTTTCTGACCACAATTCTGAGCAGAAGTCGTTTTTATCAGTGTCTAACCGTTATTCAACGACTTTAAGCTTAATGTCCTTGCGAGCCGCAACGATTTTACAAGTAAAAATTTTATATTCTTGATTTATAACAAAAAATGTGTGTAAAATGGTCACACCCGGCTAAATAGAATTACTCTGATATAACTCTTTTGTAATAAAGAAATATTTTTATAATATATGTGATAAAATTGTTTTAATAAAGAAATATTATTAAAAAACACCTTTCAAAATTGCTTCGCTTTCGGAATCGATTTCCATCACATACCTGATTAGCTCTTATAAAATAGGCAGAAAGCGGCTCAGTGGGTAGAGTAAAGGCCCTGAAATATGAATGTTGCGAGTTAATTTTTAAATTATATTCGTACCCTTTGTATATGTTACGAAAGAATTTCTTGATGCTAAATTACGAAATATTTCGCAATATGTACAAACGTTTTCGTGAATATGTTGCATAAAATTTTTTCAGTGTACGAGGCATTTTTGAAAGATTTTATTTACAATTTGGAACGATTTTACGTCATCCCACTTAAAATGTATTTGAGAAACGATATGGTGAACATAAATTTCGTCAGTCAACAGGCAACCACATAAATGTTTGCTGTTGAGTGACAGTCAGCGGCCATGTTGGTTTTTGACTGTTGGTGCGAACAAAAAAGTGTCAGTCAAGTGTAACCTGACCGGACATTCCGCTTTATGCGGGACTATACCGCTTTTAAGATTTCAATCCCAAATTTTGAAAATGACATAAGCCACCAACGAAATGAAATAACTCCCCAAACAGAAATGAAATAATATCCTAGTTAATGGGGACTTATTTCATATGAAATAAAACCTAAATTTTTAAAATAAAATAAATCCCTAATATACTACATTTAACATTATGTGCTACGAAATAAGGCACAAGGCTTATGAAATTTCTCCTCCGGGTATGTCGAATAGTTGCTGCACTTATTGCAGATTGTCTCAATAGCAGGCCTTCGGCCGGGCTTAAGGGTGTTCTCTTCTGTGTAAGTCAAATAGCGGCTTCGGTGATTAAAAATTTCCTGTTTAGCCGGCCTTCGGCCGGGCTTAAGCATTTTCTTCTCTCCGTATGTTTAACAATAGCTTCGCAGACTAAATATTTCCTGCCTAGACAGAGTTTGCCTTAAGACGACTAGCTATGTCATGCGACCTTTTGCCTAAAGGTTAACTATGCAAAAAAGCTCCACTCATCGAAGCCACTTTTCGACATACATACATAGAGAGATATTTTTTAAGTCCGGCCGAAGGCCGTCGACATAAAACAATTTTATTCAGCGAAGCTGCTATTCGACAAACACAGAGGAGAAAATTCTTAAGTCCGGCCGAAGGCCTGCAAGGCATAAAGTCTTTATTAATCAACCCGAATTTGAAATGAAATAAGTCCCCAAACATTTTTTTTTGATTTATTTCATTACAGACTTTTGGAAGGTTATTCCATATGAAATAAGTCCCCAAAATCAAAATGATATAAGTCCCCAAGAAAAAAGTAATAATAGGTCGCCAAAAAACGTTGTTGTTGCTTTCTGCATATTTTTTTGGGGACTTATTTCATATTTCTTTTGGGGACTTTTTTCGTGGGGACTTATTTCATGGCGCCGAAGTGACGTTGCTAAAAAAAGATTAGAATTGATTCATGTTATTAGCGAAATTTTTGGTTCATGTAAAAAGCATATAAAATAATGCAATTTGGCATCAATAACTCAAAATGGGCAAAAATGGACATACCCGTTTATCCAAGAAAAGCACAGATTTCTAAAAAAGCATATGTTGGGAGCACAAAATTAAAGCTTGCTTGCTTTATATGCAAATTTACTGCAAAACTAACTACTTTCGTTTCTTTTTAAGTTGTTCAACTTACTTATTTAGAGAAAAAAAAAGAATAAACATTTAAAAAATATGTTGAATTTAAGTTCCTGAAGCGAAGACCAATTTTATATAAATTTCATTTAAACAAAAAGAAACTAAATAAAGCAGCAATTTAAAAAACTATTTGTAACGGCCCCTTTCACAATTTATGATTAAGAGTTAACGTGGGCTTTAACGAAAAGTTTCTTATGCCGAACTTGCTGTTAAAGTCCATGTTAACTTTTAGTCGTACATTATGCAAAGAGCTGTAATAATTATTTAAAATAGTTAATTAATTATATTAATCTAAATTTGATATTCGTCTATTCAATGAAGTAGGGGTAAATGAAGAAGGGGTAAATTTAAGTATACTAATCTAGGGTTAAATAATATTTTAGGATATAGAAGGTTTTGCATTCGTAAAAATTAGCTGTGGTAAGATAAATAAATAAATAAATTACGATAAAATTGAAAAAAAAATTTTACTTTAAAATGTATACCATAGATCATTAGTTTACGCAATACTTGGCCATCAATTATATACTATCAACCTAATTCATAAAAATTTTTTTTATTTACAACAGGCTTATAAGACATCATCGGGCCGTATTTTTTCCAAAATGAGGCCGGTCAGGCAGTTACTGTGAATGGTGTTCGCTAACGTGAGATGATAACGAACTTTTTATGGCCCGAATTGGAAGATATGGATGTGGACAATATATGGTTTCAACGGGACGGTGCCCCTTGCCACACAGCTAACGAAACAATGGCTCTTTTGCGCGACAAATTTAATGGCCGTGTTATCCCACGTGGTGGCGATGTCAGTTGGCCTCCAAGATCATGTGATTTGACACCGTTGGACTTCTTTCCTTGGGGTTATTTGAAAGAAAAGCCAGCAACAATTCAAGAGCTAAAGGATGAGATAATTCGCCACATTAACGGCATAGAACCTCAATTATGCCTCAGCGTCATCGAAAATTTGGACCATCGAATGGAGGTGTACCGCCATTTGGCCGATATTTTGTTCCATACATAATTGAACCATACCATATTATCATAATAAAAAGAAATGACAATAATATCCTAAATAGTTTTTGTTTTATTCAAAATCAACATCGGCCCTTAAAATTTAACCACCCTTTATATTAAATTTTCTTCATAACTCCCCCGGCGAAGGCGAAATTATATAAAAGGTAAAATATTTTGAAAATCAATAAAGACATATTCAATATCTATTGGAGTAGCTAGAAAATTTGGGAGGGGGCTAAGCCCCATATTGGAGTAATCAAAATTACTCTAATATTTTAAAGTTTTTTGGGCGGATAGAACGATTATAGCGGTGGCTTAATCCCAAAAAGGGCCTAGTTACGACAGTATCAAAAACAAATTATTTTGATATACATATCGAGCCTTAACCGCAAAAAAAGCTTAAGCGACATGCTTTTCGAAAATCTTTTTTGACGAAAAACTTTGATTTACGATAATTCGGACTATCTGTCAAAGTTTTAAAGTCATATTAGGTACCGTTACGGAAATACTGCAAAAGAACTTTTAGCTTAAATGCATTTTCCACTTAAATTTTTAATTTATTTACATTTTTTCCAACTGCAAAGTGGCGCTTAATCTAAAATTCTCTTTTACAAATACACAGAAAAAATTATATCTTTTTTTTAACCAAAAATTTTTTAAACTTATTTTAAATCTTTATTATTTTCTCTGTTTTGTTTGATAAATAATTTGGTTTGACTTATTATTTCATTTCATTTTGCCACCGCCAATGTTGGCAGCCTGGTAAAATTATGATATTCTTTGATTTATTTTTTAAATTTCTGTAAAACAATTTTTGATTGAAACCATTGTTTATTAAGAAAATCAGTACACGTTGTCTTATTGAAAATTTATTAAAACAATTAACATTACATATAACAGTCCACTACAAACGCATATAGCCAATATTCAATTTAAATAAAGATAATTAAAAAATACTTCTGTAAAATTTAATTTTTGGTGCTTAAGCTTCTTTGGCGGCACGATATGTTCTGTTATTACACACATAACATAAATAGTACCCCTCGTATTCATGCAGAATTGACCATGAACAATTTTCAGTGGCTGGAATATTTGACAGCAATTTATAATTTCATGTGAAATTAACTAAAAAACTTTGGTTTTATGTTCAGTTTTTTTTCTGTTCATCTCGCACAAAAGTTCAAAACTTTTACTTCCGTTATGCTCTAATTGTAGAACTAATGCAAGCAAGTGTTCACACAGCATCAACATCTTCACCATTGGCAGTCGCTTAAGTGCAACGCAAATATCATTATAAAGTTCATTAGTGGCACCAGCTAAGTTGTAAGTTTATTTACATCATGTTTTTTTTTTTGCAAAATAACTTTTTGAAGCTTTTACGAATTTAATGTTTGGTTTTTATACGAAGCTCTAATTTTCTAGGCAAAGGAAAGTTTTTGTCATTAATTCGAAGTATGTTTTAAACATTAAAAGATTTGTTTCAATTCAATCAATTCAATTGATTGCGGTCTATATTAATTGCAGTATGAATAGATAATATTAAGCGTATATGTTTTCAATTTATTCATTGTATCTTCTATATTTTATGAATTTCCAATAATTATTCATATCAGGTGGTCGATTTTCGTTCTATGAAAAGGTGTAATGAAAAGTATTTTCACCTTTTCTCACCTATTTTAATGAAAAAATTAAAACAAATATCAATATTTTTGCACATAAACAAATATTTAGAACGAATCAAAAAAGTTTCACAATTACACAGCATTGTCGGTTCTGCACGTAGAGCAAATATATGGCTGTGGCATGGTTGCGTCAACAATGTCATGTTTCCCGATATAGCTTATGATTGCGGCAAATAAATTATTATTGTTGTAAATAATTGTGAATCTTTATTAGTTTACGACAAAAAACTTATGCTTACATTTAATCATGACAGAAAAAAACCTCTATATGCTATTTTTGTATACAAATATAATATGATTAGTTTAAATCATAGAGTATTTACATTTAATTAAACATTAGGTTATATGAATCTTATTAGTGTTTTATAAGACCACAATATTATATTTAAAACTGATTTATTTTCATAATAGTATGATTTGACTCCACCAAATAATTCAATCATAGTATGTTACCTCAACCATGCTTTTTCTTTGCGTATGGTTTTGTGTAACATTGAAAATAACTATCAATATCTTTTCATATGAAAAAATAAATCACACAGAAAATTTATAAGTCAAAGCAACATTTACTACCTGTGTAACGATGTCGAAAGATTCTTTCTTTTCTACTATTATATTTAAAAAAAATTTAAAATTTTTGTTTTAAAATCAAATATAAGAGTAAACTTAATAGCTAAAAAATAAATTTTTTGTTATTATATATTTATGAAGAGAAGAATGTTAACCTTGCAAAAGATAATTATGGATTTAAGTGTGCAATCAATATGAATATGTTTATGGCCTACTAATCTTAAAATATTTTTTACAACCAATAAAGATTTTTATTCTAAGAATAGTACTGTTTTGGATAAAAAGCTTTATATTTTGGCGGTTCGACCATAGTTACAAGCGATATATTAGTTTAGGTTGCACAGGTTCCCAGTTTAATAGGTCGTAGTTTGATATGGCTGCTACATCCTGCAGCAGTGGGCTGCCCAGTGAAGCCACCCTTAGCTCAGAGAGAGACAGAGAAGATGCTTTACATTTTCTTCCTCCTCCTCATTATGAAACTTTTACAGAAGTCACTATACGATAGATTCAATCTCCATAGGGCCTTCAACACCTGCTTCGATAGTAAAATGTTGCAACCTTACCGCGACAAGCTGAAAGCTTATAAAAAAGCCTTACAAATCGCCAAAAGAGACTCATGGAGGAATAGACAATACTAGATATTCTGCAAGGCTTAGAAGTGCTCTGGCCTTAAAACACTCCTGTCTAACTTTCGTCAAAAGGACGGATGGATCCTGGTCAGAGTCCTCTGCAGAGTCACTAGATTTACTTTTTAAAAAATACTTTCCCGGCTGTACGGATACGGCCGATGTGTAGGATCGTCAAGACTGGGATAGTTAGCATGCCTACCTTGAGGAACACTCTAGTGAAACAGCACTACATGAAGTGGTAAAGTTCGTAGAGAGATCCCTTGAACATAAACAGTATGCTCTGGCTGCCTTCTTAGACATAGAAGGCGCCTTTAACAATGTATCGGTGGCAGCCATTCAACAGGCTCTCCGGGATGTCGATGTTGATGATCAGCAACTGTATTATCAGGGTTGAGGGAAAGAAACGTCAGTGCAAAACTAGGCAGCATCGAAAAGTCAAAATAGGCAAGCAGAGGAACACCACAGGGTGGGGTGATCTCTCCTCTGCTCTGTATTCTCGTTATTAATTCAATTCTTTTCACACTAGACGCTGCGGGGGTCAAGTTTGTGGCTTACGCGAATGATGTGGTGTTAATGGTATCAGGGATGTTCACAGACGTGATAATAAGTGATGTCATATCCAATGCTTTGGGCATACTCAGGTTGTGGTCTATGAGTGAACCTAAATAAAACTGAACTGGTACTATTTACTACAAAAACCAAAGTTCAGAACTTTAGACTCCCCCGGCTTCAGAATCAGGTACTGTCCCTATCGGACAACGCAAAATATCTATCAATTGTTCGTCCCATATTGACTTACGGATCGGTAGTATGGTGGACCAACACAAGCCAGAAATACGTGGTAGACTAGCTTTACAGAATACAGAGATCTGCTTGCATCAGGATTACAGGGTGTTTACTTACTAGTCATTCAGAGGCTCTGAATGCTATACTAAACGTAATTCCGATTGACTGCATCCTGGAGCAGTGCGACAAGACTAGCGGCATCTGGAAGGTGGAGATCAAGGAATTATGGTCATGCCAGAATCTTAGATCAATTACCTCTGACACTGAGGAATCTCTCTGATTACATGATATCTCATCTGGACTTCGATATCACCTTTAAAGTCCTTATCCATCCAGACGGGAGTGGAAGGGAGGTAATATAGAAAAATACTTCAACTTCAGGGTGTATACTGATGGATCAAGAATGATCTGCGGTGTAGACTATCCTTCCGATTTCCCAACGAAGGCAGTGTATTTCAGGCTAAAAGACTAGCTATAAGGGAGGCGGGCAGAGTGTTAATTGATAGGAGTGTTCAAGGGAGAGCCGGCACTTCGTCAACAGTCAGGCGGCACTTCTGTCCCTAAGGTAACACACTACTTCTTCTACTTTATATTAGCCAGTGCCAGGACGTGCTATCCAGATTAGGTGGTAAGGCAGACGTCACCCTCATCTAGGTTCCTGCACATAGCAACTTTCTTGGCAATGAGCAGGCGGATGAGCTGGCCAGGGCTGGCTCTGTAGTTTTTGCTTTTTACATTTTAAGGGAATTTTGATCATAATTACGCTTTGTAATCTTTAATATTTTAGCAAACTTTTGATGAAATTTTCAGATTTCTTCCGAGTTCTTAATATTCCAGTTACAGTTTTAGCGAGTTTTAATTAATTTTGAGGCTTCTTTAAATTTTAGCTATTTTTGCGAATTTTCGCGATATTGGCACTCATTCTTCTTTAAAATTTTGCGAGCTTTCTTCTTTCATCTACATTTTTACAATAGAAGTGAATTTGTCCTTTGTACACATGGACAACTTTATTAATATATTTTGCGGCGTGTAGCATTGTTAAAGTTTGCATGGTTGTGTGTAGAAACGCGTATTGCAAATTAGCCTACTTAAATTTATATTATTCATATTATTTTCATGCAATTCACAATCCTTTTATATTTGAACTAAATATCTATAATTCTCAAGTTTATTATTTCGGCTTTTTAGTTCATTGTTTGAATTAATGTAAGCTCAAATTATTATTAAGAGTGGAGTGTTCGCATATTCAATCAGATTAGCAGAACGGATCAGTGCTACTGATTTCGACAGGCCGCTACACCGTCTCATCCGCATTGTTGTTGTTTTTTACCACTTATGGAGGTGGATGGATAAGAAAACATCATTATTCAACTAGATCTTGCTCTTCAGAAATTCCAAATATTAGAAAAAAATTTTGAACAACACGTACCAATAGCATTTTAAATTTCGGCTGTTTTTATAGTTAGGGGACCATAAGACATCAAAAAATATACTGATTAGAAGAATTTTAGTTTTGCTCAAACGGATGTAATAAGTACCAATTTGTAAGGCTGCCTAAAATTTAAAATAATTTTTCTTCGAAAATAGTATCATAACCTTTTAGTAAAGTGTTTTTATGTTTTTAACCCATAGAGTTTTTACTCCAAATTTTGGATATGTTATGCATAAAAAATTAAAGACGAAGTTTTTGAGATATTTCAAAATTTATTTTATTTTTGCAAACTTCTGTTAAGAAACTGTAGTGGTATTCAGTGTTTGGTGCAAATGGTCTTACGAAAGAGCAAATGCAAAATATCGTAGCTTTCTTGTAAAGTTCAACAGCAAAATACACAGAGTTGCCGTTAGATTTCACAAAAAAGTTACGATATTATGCATTTGCTCTTTCGCAAGATCATTTGCATCAAACAATGAATACTGCTTGTATATTTTTTGTATTCGTTTTTGTAACCTTACGACTTAAGCTTTGAGGTATTTTATTAAAATTTTCTAAAAAATCGAGCTTTTACCCACGATAATTCGAAAACTGCAGCGAAATTGGAAAAATTAAAACCGATACACAGCACGCAGGTACGTGAAATATTGGTCTAAAAAGTCTTATTCTGATCCTCTGACATGCATGCGACAACCGATTAGAAAATTTTTTTAATTAGTCAGCTATATCAGCATATAAAGAACAACAGATAAAAGACAAGGTACACGCACATGAATTTACTCTGAGATCTTACTGAGAGCAAGTAAGATTTTCGGACTTGATTCAAGCTTTTTTTACTTGACTTAAGAATTATTATATATTAATTATAAGAAATGCGACGATTGATTTTTTAAGGTAATTCCGTTTTTTATAGTGCATCCTCTCTCGATTATGTGGATACAAATGTGAATGCGAGTGTTATTTTTACTTCGTAATTTGATTTTTTGTTCTTGCATTGAATTGTGCATGATAATAAATGTGGCTCGGTAGCTTAGTGGTTAGTGTTCTAGCCTACCATGCGGAGATCGAGGAATCGATTCCTGATTCAATACGCAAGCAAAAAGTATTTAATAAAAGTAAATTTGTAGTGTAATATAGTTTCCAATTGTGTTTGTACCACTTAATATATAAATAAATATAAAAACAACATAAAATAATTTCAAATAAAAAATTTATCCAAGTGTAGGTGAAATTGTGATATAAAGAGCAAAATGTTTTTTAATTATATACATATAAAAAAGACATGAGGTTAAGGCATTTAAGATTCGCAAAAAGAAGCTCATGCCTCCAGACCTACCAAGTGTGACATCCCATACAAAAATCATGTAATACGCAAGCAGGTTGGTGAGGGAGAGTACCGAAATCTTTCCCTTACAAACCTGCTTCCGGTAGAATGATATTTTTGCTGGGAAAGATTTTAATAGTTTAAAAGTTTTATTTGTATGTAACTATTACAGAATCTATCCTTCGCACCATGGAAAAATTAAACTTGCCCAACATTTGATTAATTTTTGCTCATATAATTTTTTTTAGGTAGTTTTGGCAATTTGATCAACTTCCTTAAATTCAAAATTAATTTTGTTTGAGTAAAAGTTTCTGCATGGTGAAATTATTTTTTCATTACAAAATTGCTTAGCAAATTTTGTATTTTAAGCACATCATCAACATAATTGCAAAATTTTTCTCACTTTTCTTTACACAATTGTTCTCCTTTAATAAGCATCTGGACTTGTTTGTACGTCTGTTTGCGTTGAGATAGTTACTTTGGCATTAAATATGTATTAAGTCTCTACTTTCATATCTATTTTAAACTTCAAACTAAATACAAGGATAGTGAAAACTACCCACTAAACATGATATAAATATATGTTGCTGTGCTAAAAGTGTAGCAAAATTACTTCTCCTAGTGGACTGGTGAGTAGTTGGCTATAAGTCATACTGCTGCTGCATATTATGGCAAATTACAGTAAATATTAATGTAAATAGAAAGTTTTCATTTCAATGAAAATACACCCCAGAATGCTTTTACGGTGTATCAAATTTGAGAATTGTGACTTTTGTTGAATTGATAATTTATGTTTAGGGGAGACTTTGAATTTTTACACACATCATCACAGGTTTGCCATCCTATTAGAAAATTCTTCAATTTTATTTTTCCATCCTAAAAAGTATAGATATATGGGATCCATAGAGGCGCACCTAAAATAATTCTTTCATTCGCTTCATTTATAATCTTATTATATATTATGACCACAAAATATTCACATCTAATATATATATAAAAAATTAATCTGTGTTTGTTTGGCCCTTATAGGAAGCCAGACAGTAGGACTTATCGTTTTGAAATGTTGGAACTGTTTTACTGACGGTCGGGAAATTCAAAAAGGGTAATTTATTATTTTTTAATTTCAATATATCTGCACAAATACAATAGTGAGACTCTATAAAGTTGAAGTGCGGTCCTCTGAGAACTAAGTGCGTTTTCAAGCAAAATCTGTTATTATAAGACGGATAAAAATTAAGTATTACATATAAATATACATATAATTTTTCGACCTTTATTTAAAATATAAATTAGTTTTTATAGAATTGTTTCTATTCAGGCTTCTAAGGTCATTAAAATTTGATTTAAATGCAAATAAAAGACAATTTTATTTCATTTATTCATATCCGACGTTTCGTTGGGATTTTCCAACATCTTCAGGGATAATAGTTTTTATTGAAATCTGGTAACATTCATAAATAAATAAAAAAGAACAATTTTAATGTAATGACAATAGCGATAATACAACAATTAATATTTTACTTAAACTTACATATTTACTCTCTTAATAAAATTTGCACTTAAATTTTGTTAATGTAATTTGACGCGACATGACTACATACGACATAAAACACATAATTTAAAAAATAATTGCAAAAATAATTAAAAATTGGTAAATATCACAGTATAAGCTTATTCTTAACGTTCTAATATCACAGCTGGAGTTACACTAAAGTTTAACCTAATACAATGCTATAAGTAGCATTAGTGTTGTCTTTGTCAGTCTTGCTGTTCATTGCTATATCCATTTTTTGTTGAATACTTAAGCTTTCCAAAGTGTATCTTTTATTGTATTTTCTTTCTTTGTGTAATATTTTTACATTTTCCAGATCAGCTGTGTGAGAATAATCCAAACAATGTTGCGCTAATGCAGTTGATTGTCGTCCTTTTTTAATGTCAGTCTCATGCTCAGCTACTCTTACCCCCAAATTTCTTTTTGTTGTCCCGATATAAACTTGTTTGCAGCTTTCGTTTGAGTTTCCATTGCATTTGATTTCATATACAACATTACTTTGGTCTTTTTTGTTTATTTTTGTTTTAAGATTTGTGAACAGTGTATTTGTTGTTTTGCTTGGTTTGTGAGCAAAAATAATTCCTTCCTCATTAATTATCTCTTTTATTTTATTATTCTCAGTGAGCTTTGGAATATAAGGTAAGCTTACAAATTTAGTGTTGCCAGATGTTGGTTTTGTGTTATTGTTTTTCGTTATGTGGTGTATTGATTTATCTATTAAACTATTTGTCAAGTTTGCCGGATAATTATTGTTTTTTAATATTTCTTTAATTTTCTTAATATTTTTATTTTTGAATTTGTCGTGACTTAAATTTACCACTTTATTAATAAAATTCAATAAAACATAAGACAAATACAATTTTGAATTTTATTAATAAAGTGGTAAATTTAAGTCACGACAAATTCAAAAATAAAAATATTAAGAAAATTAAAGAAATATTAAAAAACAATAATTATCCGGCAAACTTGACAAATAGTTTAATAGATAAATCAATACACCACATAACGAAAAACAATAACACAAAACCAACATCTGGCAACACTAAATTTGTAAGCTTACCTTATATTCCAAAGCTCACTGAGAATAATAAAATAAAAGAGATAATTAATGAGGAAGGAATTATTTTTGCTCACAAACCAAACAAAACAACAAATACACTGTTCACAAATCTTAAAACAAAAATAAACAAAAAAGACCAAAGTAATGTTGTATATGAAATCAAATGCAATGGAAACTCAAACGAAAGCTGCAAACAAGTTTATATCGGGACAACAAAAAGAAATTTGGGGGTAAGAGTAGCTGAGCATGAGACTGACATTAAAAAAGGACGACAATCAACTGCATTAGCGCAACATTGTTTGGATTATTCTCACACAGCTGATCTGGAAAATGTAAAAATATTACACAAAGAAAGAAAATACAATAAAAGATACACTTTGGAAAGCTTAAGTATTCAACAAAAAATGGACATAGCAATGAACAGCAAGACTGACAAAGACAACACTAATGCTACTTATAGCATTGTATTAGGTTAAACTTTAGTGTAACTCCAGCTGTGATATTAGAACGTTAAGAATAAGCTTATACTGTGATATTTACCAATTTTTAATTATTTTTGCAATTATTTTTTAAATTATGTGTTTTATGTCGTATGTAGTCATGTCGCGTCAAATTACATTAACAAAATTTAAGTGCAAATTTTATTAAGAGAGTAAATATGTAAGTTTAAGTAAAATATTAATTGTTGTATTATCGCTATTGTCATTACATTAAAATTGTTCTTTTTTATTTATTTATGAATGTTACCAGATTTCAATAAAAACTATTATCCCTGAAGATGTTGGAAAATCCCAACGAAACGTCGGATATGAATAAATGAAATAAAATTGTCTTTTATTTGCATTTAAATCAAATTTTAATGACCTTAGAAGCCTGAATAGAAACAATTCTATAAAAACTAATTTATAAGTATTACATATTTTATATATGCATGACAATAATAGTTATACTCTCAAAATTTGATGTAAGTTACTCTGAGAATTAAATGCGATTTCTGGCAAAAGCTTGGAGTTGTACGAGGGGTGAGACTGCTACCTCCCACTAATTAATTATTAACTTTTCTATATCTGCACAACTCTCTCAATTTGATTTACGTTGCTTTAAAAGTAAGTGCGTTTTCAAGCAAAAGCGTAGTAGTATAAGAATTAGGAGAGGCGTACACCCATGCAAAGTAATTTGTAATTATTCTATATCTGGAGAACCACCAGAGATGGACTTTATAAATTTGATGTAGGTTACACTGGAAATATTTTTTGCCTTTAAACAAAAATATGGTGGTATGGGAGTGGGAAGAAATGTACGAATCATACAAAGTATTTGTTAATTTTCCTATATCTCCACAATGTTCGGGTAGCGAAACACACCGGGTGTGACTAGTACTCTGCCAACGATTAATAAGTTAAGCCGTACTTAACAGGCATTATACTTAGTTATTTTTGAGGTCACATATATTTCATAAACAAAACTTTTTCCATTCTTAATTTTCTAGCTTAGAGACAATTTTGCTGCTTATTAATCGATGCAAATCATTTCAGTCTTTGAACTTTTGTGGGCAACCTTGAAGACAACAGCCATAAACGAGCCCAAAAGAAGGATTGATAGTTAACAAAAAAATAAAAAATTCCGAAGTATATTGCATTCTATTTCAGTATAAAACACCAAAACTTTGTTATTATTATAGTTATTCCATTGGTGTTAATATGCAGTAGTGATGAGCGATACTGTGATTAAAAAAACGTCATGGACAGTGAACCTGATTTAAAAATCAATGTTACTTATAACTGTGACTGTGATCAATGTTTTCAGTTCTCCTATAGCAGATTTAAAGGCGCCTTAAAAAATACTTTGAATTCTAAAAAGAAATACTAATAAGGAAGAAGAGATAACACAAGAAATAGCAACATTACTCTTTTATTGTATTGTAAGCAAGAAAACGTTATTACCCGTCAGCGTTACCACTGAAAAAATTTTCTTACCGAATTTTCTACAAAAATCTACCAAAACCGTTTAAAATCAACTTCTTAAAATTTATTGATTGCGTTTTTTAAAACATTCTCTTAGTCTTTAAAAAAGTTTTTGAGTTTTATTGGATTTATCGCACACACATATTCTGACTTTTATTCCTATCGTTTTCGTTTTACTATCTTTCGATTCCGTTCGCTTTGTATTTCAATTTCATAGCGATAAAGTTGTCATACCCAGAGAAGGACCTTTAAACTTTTTATGCGGAAAGTTAGCACTTTCTTAAAAAATTACACTGAATTAATGCAAATGTAGACAGATCGATTTATTCTTATTATGAAAATAAATATGTAAATCTAGAATCGGGATTTTCGTCAGATTTATAAACTGAAAAATGTAAACGTAAATGCAATCGATAAAAAATGTGCATCATGCTATTTAATATATCAATTAAGTAGTGCGTCAGATAATCATCAAGGAATAGCAAAAAGTCGTTAAGAAAAAGACAAAAAACTCAAAAAATACTTAGTCGGGCCTATGGACTCACTGGTAGCAATGCTAGCCAGTCAGTCCAAAGGTCTCGTGCTCGATTCTCGATATAGACCATGGGTATTTTTTTGCAGACAAGCTACATAAATCGCATCGCGTGTTGTGTTTGTGAATTTAAAAATATATAAAATAAAAAGAATGTTATATGAATGTGAAAATTTGTTTAATTATTTGCTTTTTATTGTGTAGAGAAAAATTCTTCATTTTTTAACCTTTACAGTGAAAATTTGTATTATTGAGATACTGAATTTATTATAAGTTATATCAACACTTATCAGGGTAAAATGTTACCTTAAAAGAACGCGAATGTGCAATTTGTGGATAAAAGTTTAAAGAATTTTCATAGTTTGCCTAGAAAAGAAAACGATATAGGCCTACGAAAATTTATTACATATTCTGCCAGATCGAGGAAATTTTTTTGATTTTATTTATTTAATTTTTTACAAGCTGTATTGAAAATCTTTTTTAATAATTATGCGTAAATATATTCTCAAACCTACCAAAAAATATTTAGCCTACCAGCCTGCCAAATGAAAAAATTCCTATCAAATGTGGTAGGAACCTACCAATAATGGCTAACAGCGTTGCTGCACAAACAGTGAAATATCATAACTTTTTGTATGTAACAAATAGAAAAGAACGAGTTTGCAAGTAGCAGTTGGTTGACAATTTTTGTCACAACTGCCCAGAAAAACTATCCGTCTACCGGAAGCAGGTTTGTAAGGGAGAGTTTTTTGTACTCTCCCATACCAACCTGCTTCGGAAATACATGATTTTTGTATAGGATGTCCCACTTGGTAGGTCTTGAGGTATGAGCTTCTTTCTGCGCATCCTAGATGCATTAACCTCATGTCTTTTTTATATGTATGTAATAAAAAAACAATTTTTTTCTTTAAGCCTAGTACGCAGTTCTGAAGAAGTATGTGTAAAAAAACAAACTGAAATTCAGGTTTGAACAATTTTCAGGCTAGTTTCTGTTTGGTTGTACCCAGCTGAAAAGAAAAATCAACAAAATTTTCATTTAATACAGGGATTGCATATCAAGAAATTTAGAAAAATTTAGTGTTTTTGTAGTCTTTGAAATAATTTTTCATATATTATACGTTGTAATTTATAAAATTAAGTGAATTTACGCGAATAAAAACAAATTTGTCTACACAACAATTATTCCGTGTAGAAATAAATACAAAATTTTAAACCTGAAATTCAGGCGGATCTGCATATTTTACAAATACAATTGGAAAATTCGCATCAATATTTGTATCCACGTATGCCAGAGAGGATGCACTATAAAAAATGTGCGTTGAATAAAAAACTTCTGGTTTAAAAAAACTTAAAAAACCGTAAATAGCCGACCATTTTTGTAGTGTGTGCGGTAAATTTCTTTACTCTCATACGTTATTACATCCTTGTAATGCAAAGGGGATGTAATGTATGATTTGCATATATCCGAATCACTTCTGTTTAATCTTACTGCTTACATGTACCAAAGGTACAGAAATATTGCTCATCTCTCATATACAGTATTAAAATAATGTTTAAACGCTGTACCAACTTATAATGGAAATGCTACAGCATATTCATATCTCTTCGACACTTTTGTAGTCAAATATTTTTCAACAAAATAAAACTTGACCTACAAATCAGAGGACTATCCCGTGGTTTCTGAATTATTACACCTTTATTATAGCAAAAATTACAAAAAGCGCTTGAAGCAGCCTATAGGTACCGCTACGTTTACTTAATACTTTATCAATACATTAAATAATGGTACTCATACGCCCCCGTGGCAGATTTTATACGCACTAAAAGTGAGCCCAAACTTCAGTTTGTGAACTGGGTTGCCAGACTTTTTCCGACCTATTTCACCAAAATGATTTTTAAAATCGCCAAAAGTCACCAAAATCAATTTTATGTAGTTTTTCTTAATATATATTTGATAATAAATTAGTTTTTATATAATATTTTTTTTAATATAAATTTTTATAAAATAGTCGTCCAAAAATTTAGCAGAACATCGCCAAAATTAGGAATAAAATCGACAAAAATTAATTCTTGTAAAATTTTCTCGTCCAAATTCAAAAGCCATTAATGACTATAATTAATATGAGAAAAATCATCGAAATCACATTGTTTTAATTTCTTGCAGACGAGTTTTGGTGGGATCTATTTTTGAAAATACTCCTTCAACAAATTAATTTTCCAGAATTACAAAAATGTTTAAGTTCAATTTTGTTAAAAAATAGCCATAAAAATCGCCAACAAATTTATTTATCGCCAGAAAAATCGTCATGTCGCCAAATCAAAAATTTAGACGCCAAACAAGTTGAAAAACCGCCACGCTTGGCGAGAAATCGCAATATGTGACAACCCTGTTTGTGAAGTGTTCATAATGTACATTCTGCTCTCTCTTCTCTTCTTTTATTGCTTTTGATTTTTTGAGAAAACTAAAATTTTTATTCTCTTTTGTAAAAACACACAACACGAACAGCGTTGTCAGATATGGCGATTTCTCGCCAAACATGGCGATTCTTTAACTTGTTTGGCGACAAAATTTTTGACTTGGCGACATGGCGACTTTTCTGGCGATAAATAAATTTGTTTGCTATTTTTTGGGCTATTTTTCAACAAAATTTAACTTAAAAATTTTTATAATTCGGGAAAATTACTTTGTTGAAAAAGTATATTCGAAAATACATCCCACCAAAACTTATATAGGATAAATTAAAACAGTATGATTTTGAAGCCTTTTCATATTTAATTACAGTCATTAATGGATTTTGAATTTTGATGAAAAAAATTGGCAAATAGTTTTTTGCGATTTTATTTCTACTTTTGGCGATTTTCTGCTAAATTTTTATGCGAATATTTTATAAAAACTTAGATTAAAAAAACTATTATGTAAAATCAAATTTACTATAAAATATGTATTAAGAAAAACTACATAAAACAGGGTTTGGTGACTTTTGGCGATTTTTAGAAGCGATTTGGCTAAATAGGTCAGAAAAAATCTGACAACCCTGAACATGAATACCGACGAACGGCAATGTTTATTGTTGTGTCGAAGCAAATTTCAATTGTATGAGAAGCAAATTTCAACTGTGAAAATTGTGTCAGTGTACTGCATACAGCAAAATTTCACGAATACTGCCATAATGCAGGTTATGCATTTTGACCGTGAGTGTTGCGCTTTATTCACAACCCGGGGCTATCAGGCCTTTTTTCCAAAAAATCTAAAAAAATAAATTCGACGAAATCGTCATTCGTCAAAAAATTGTCATGTTAATAAATGTATAAAATCTAGTTCAAGATATAGGGAACAATGAATTATTATTATTTCCAATGAATTATTACTTTTTTTCATTACTATCTTATTAAAACCCAGCAAAAATTATGTAATGTGTTGCAATTACTAAACAACTTATTTTCCAACAGAAACTCCATACAATCTGCTTTATTTTATATTCGTTAAATCAATAACTTACTAGTAAATAAACGAGCCATTTATTATTACCTTATTGGCATATTAGTGGTAGATGCGCTTATATCTCGTTTCAAAAATTTTAGTTTTCTTTATGAAATTTTCTCTAATTCACTTTCAAACTTTCATTCATGTCTACACACTGAAATTTTTTTATGAAATTTAAAAGAAAATGTGAAACTAAGCTGCAGCAAACATCAGATTGGCCATTACGAATTACAAAACAAAAGAGAATTTCGAAAAGCATGAAAGTGTGTACCCCTTCCCATTTTTCTTCCCCTCTCACCCAAAAACTAAGACTTTCTGAAAAAAAAGTTTCATAGTGCGAACCGAGACCTTCATACAGTAGTTCAATACGTGGCGAGACAAAGTGGATTTTATTAATCGTGGACATGTTCGTAAGAACAAGTTTTAAGGCCGTATAGAAATAGTAAAAATACTTAAAACGCAACAACAACTTAAAATGGAATGAGTTCAGTGCTCAGCAGAGACATTTAAATTTTATTTAGTTTTCTAAATTTCGCGAAAATTACGAAGATTCGCAGAAACTTGCTAACATAAAAAAGATATCAAGGTCTAATATTGATTAAAAATCGGAATAACTTTAAAAAAGCCAAGAGCAGACAAAAAAATCACGTTTATCGCGACAATAGCGAAAAATCACGAAAATTGCAAAATAGCAAAAAAGCATTGTTATTGCTTGCTAAAACTGTAATAAGTGCTAAAAACTTGGAAAATATTGCGAAAATGGCGAAAATTCGCAAGAAATCACTAACATGAGAGTCTGGTATTGATTAAAAATCATTAAACTGAAAAAAGTTAAGTATTGACAAAAAGCATTAGTTGCGAAAATAGCGAAAGTTTGCGAAAAAATATGTTGGTTTCTTGCTTCCTGTCCTCTTTCTGTGAGTTTGAATAATTTTAATAAATAGTTTTTGATTCTAAAAATCTGTTGAAATTTTTCGTCACTTTGCCCCGAAAAATACAATGATTACCAGATTTTCAGTAGCAAGAAAAAGTATAACAAAAACGCGTTTGCACAAAAAGTTCTTCTATAGAACTCCCTGGCCTAAATATTTCATAGATGGGTGTTATATGTAAATATAAAAATTTTGAAATTGAAGAAAATATTTATTTTATTTTTGAAAAATAATTTCTATTCAAGAAATAACAGTTTGATTGAATTAATTCTTGTGTATTTTTCTTTAAGAAAATTCTGAGAAAAATTATTTAAATTGTTTATTAGGCTAAGCTTGGTAATGTTGAATTCAGAAAGAGTTTGGCATGATTTATATTCCAAGGAAGAAGGGAAAAATTAACATCAACTTTATTTTTCAATGTTCACTACAGAACAGAGTAGCGGCACTTTCGGAAGCCGCTACACTTCCATCGTCAGTGTTCACGTGTATTTATATTAATTTATAATAATACCCGTAATATTTATTAACAACCTTATTCTAATAAAATATGTCAAAGTTCATTGTCGTATAAATAAAGCAATTTTCTTGTAAATAAAACTGTCATGGTATTCCTTTGTGCTTGTGACAATATTAAGCTTAAAAACTTTCCACATCCTGGGGAAATTTTTATGTCAAAAACAATAATTAATTTATTATTTGCCATATTGGCTGATATTTCGGCCTGTAGCGTGCTACAGGCCGAAATATCAGCCATAAAAAGAGCAACTAACTGGATGAGGTACTATAGGATATATTATGAGGATATCCAAATTTGTACGGACAGCAAAGCTGCGATCAAGTCTCTATCGGGTGTTTACACGACATCCACTTTGGTGTATGAATGCCGGATGTCTCTAAATGAGATAGCGAGACATCAAACCTAGAGATAATCTGGGTCCCAGGGCATAGCAATGTGCCCGGAAATATTGCTGCGGACGAATTAGCCAAATCCGGGCCGCTAAACTGCTGCAAATCTCATATTCAGCAGGAACTTTTTGGGATCGTGCAGACCAGATGGTCAAACGAGGTCACCTGCTCGATTTCGAGGTTTATATGGCCACAATACGATTGTAGTAGATCTGCAATCCTGGAAGGGATACCTCGGTGACAAATACGTACACTTGTGGCGGTAATTACAGGGCACTGTTTTATTGGTGCGCACGCTAGGAGATTGAATCTACCGTATAATGATTTCTGTAGAAGTTGTCATAATGAGGAGGAGGAAGAAAATGTAGAGCACCTCCTCTGTCTATGCCCCGCTCTTTCCAATCAAAGGGTGGCTTCACTGAGCAGCCCGCTGCTTCAGGCTCTAGAAGCCTTATCAAACTGCGACATCAGACAGATAAACTCTTTCATTCGATCGTCGGGTTGGTTCAACACTGATCCGAATAGGGAAACGTAGTAAGGGGGTCTCTACTTATTTTCACATTCCCGCTTCAGGTAACCAACGGGACCTAAAGGGACCTAAGTGGGCTGGTTTTTAAATCTTTAAACTTGCAACCTGTACAACCTAACCTAACGTAACATAATATATAAGATGAGATTGTCAAATTCAATCGCAGAGAGAATTATGTTACGTGTAGACTTTAATTAGTATTATCTGAATGTTATATAAATTTTTATGAGAGTGTTGTTATAAGAAATTTTGTAGCAACGATCTTATAAGATGAACTGTCAAAAAACACACGTACATGGAATAAAATTGGAGTGCGTGTATGAGTGCTTATTAAAATAAACGAAAAGCAATATTTTTGATAAAAGTTCTGTGTTAAATAAATGAGTAAATGTGTTTATAAATTAAAATTTGTGCGAAAAATGAAAATTAAAATAGCTAGTTATGCAAAAGTAGTACATTTTATCTCGGTGAGCATTTGCATAAAATGAAATCTTACTGAAAAAGTGAAATTACGTTTACCAATACTGACTTCTTATACCACAGGCAATATCTGTGCTATAGCCATTTAGCATCTGCTTGTGATTGAGATTCCACTAGTGACCTCAGAACTACTGACTTACTATTGACTACGTGTTTCTTATGGGACCACATTTAGACATTGTCACCAGAGATTCAGTAGTGCATTTTAATGATTCTAGTCAACAACTATGAAACTTAGATTATATTTCTTTGAATATTTTTAATTTTATGTGCAGCCGTATGTATTCAAAACGAGACAAAAATCTTTTTTTCGCCCTCAAAAACTTCTCTTTCCATTAAAGGCAAAATAAAAAGTGTAGACTATTCGTTGCGAATGTCACCAAAAAGTCACGAAACTTGGGCCCTGGCTTCCTTCAGCGAAGTTACGAGAGGTCCGCATACATATACACACACTAACATACATAAATGCATCCATTCGGACACCATCGTAAAAATAGTCAGAATAGATTCCCATGACCTTAAAACTTCAAGATCCCATGAGAACTCGTTTCTCGAAAATCGGGATGAAATTTGCAACTTCCGAATTTCAAAAGCGGGAAGTTAAGAAAATTAAATTCAGCCTTCATCAGTTTTCATATAATTTTAATATGTACTATACATTGTATAGCAGTTTGTTTTTAGTTGTAAACAGTGTTGGTACTTCTACACTTGAGTAAAAATGTATGAACTATTTGTTCATAAAATTTTTTTGAGTTATGTATTTCTTTTTAACTACGCCGAAAAACAATACATAATTTTAATTTTTTACATAATTTCAATGAATGACATTCATGGGCTTAGATTCAATAATTTTTTTCAAAAGTACGTTGATTCAATGTACGTATCCGTTGTTTCAATGAAACTATTCACTGAAGTTCTGCAAAACGATTCATTGGAGGCATTCATTGTTGTTATTCTTTAGCAAAATTAATGAACCAGTTCATTAAATTGACGTACTAGTACATTAGGTCAAAACTAATGAACAATTCGTTGAAACAATGAACTTTTGAATTTAAGGTACATAAATTCAATTCAATTCAATTGATTCAGTGTTGTATACTGTACATATGTCAATAACATTTTTAAATCAAAAATGTAATTTCAGCTTGGCAAATTATATTTGAGCTTGTAGCTTGACAGCACCTAAAATATCTTGACAATCAAGCTCATTCAAGCCTGTCTGGCAAGCCTGCAATGCAACACTACTTTCGCAGTCTAATATTTATTGGTGTAAAATAATTTTTTTCGCAAGAATTTGAATTTTTAGCTGAAAAGATTTTTACCGCCGAAATTAATTACAGCACCTCTTGCTATTACGCACATTTAAAAAGAATTATTCCAAAAGTATAAAAATATAGAAATATGGCCACTAACTTCGAAGATTTTTTAAATTTACGAGTTCGCAATTACATCTTTCATATTAAATTCTCAAAAGCAGCAAGTAAATCGATAAGAAAAAAATATATTCAAATACAATGTTATTTGTTATGTGCTTTAATAAGGTGACAAATTTGTTATATATTTTCCATGGCATTATTTTTCAAAATAGTAAATACACAGAAATTATCATTCACCTCAGTTTTGCTATAGTTTTGTCATTGGCTTTGCCTTTCAAAGTTTTTAAAATTTATATGATATAGAAAATAATTTTATAAAATATTTGAAATTTTGTTTTTGTTCTGTTACGTGTAGACTTCAAATTAGTGTTATCGTAATGTTATAATAATTGTTATGAGAGCGTTGTTATAATAAATATTATCACAACAGTCTAATGATATGAAATGTCAAAAAATATGAAAATAAATAAATTATGTGTTTGTTTTTATTGAAATAAATTAAAATCAAAATTTTTAATAAAATTTCTGTGAGTTTGTGTATCTAAAATTGTTCAATTGATTTTTTAATTAAAATTTGTTTGAAAAATAATAAATAAAAATAAAATAATAAAAATTACGCAAAAATATTGCATTTTAACTCAATGAGCATTTGTAGCAAATGAAGTCTCTTAACAAAATTAAAAATACGTTGTCCTGTTGTATGACATGAAGAGAAATTTCGACATTTTAGTTTTCTTGTTCTGCCGACGTTCTCTCTCATGTTATATCAAAGTTAATGTCTCGTGAAGACGCAGTGTTATATAAATTTTAATTTGATGACATGATTTACACAATTAGGGACTAAATGTTTTTTTGAAAATCAAAATCGGCTACTTACGTATAATGAAAAGGGAAACTAATTTTCTTTGGAATCGCTTTTGATTTTCTTTATAGTCACTTTTATTTATTATATGTAAAAGAAACTCTTTTACATTGTGACCAGCATTAAGTTCCCGTAAAAGAACTACAAACTTTAAAAAAAATTTAACTCAACACTAACATTTTAATCCTATTAACTTTTCCAACTCTGCAGCAAAATGCAATCAATGAAAACAATAAAAATAGTAAAAACAAATTAAAAGTATGGGAAGAATGTGATTAGAATTTTGTTGCTCAAATAGATTTACTTGCCGAATAATGGAATTTGGGAGAAAGAAGAACAAATTGCATAGTGAATTTCTATGAAGATGAAATCACAAGCAATTTTTACGTTTTTCGTTCATAAATAAAATTCGTAATATTTTTGTACTTCTCTGACTGTCACAGGAAAGAGCATATTTTTCATTATGAATTTAATAATGACTACCTAGGAGAAGGATTATTTTGGTATTGAATTCAAATAAATTTACTTTCATTGTGTATACTCATTCTAAGAAAGCATTTAAGTTTAGTTCACTCTGCATATATGGTTTTAAAATTGGTTTTGAATATATAGAAGTGAAAAATATCTTAATATTTAGGGAGATTTAATAAGAAAAATTAAAGCATTTGATATGGGAGTAAATGTCTGTATGATAGAGGGTTTTGAAATTTTTGTTTAAAAATTACAATTAGAATACAACTTTTCTTAGCGCCACTCAAGACTGCTAATGCAGTTCAACTATACATACTCTGAATATAAATTGGTATTTTTGTTTTCTTTATAGTAGTTATTTCTGTGGTATTTTGAAAAAACATTTTGCGAATAATTTTCAAATATTCAGGAGAGGTAATATAGAACGAAAGTGCTGCAGCAAACCTCTTGTCTATGAGTTTAAATAAAAGTGAAAATTACAAAAAAAAAAAATTAAGCTATTTTCATCAAGATTTTATTTAGAATTTTTCGATTTTCAACATATTTAAAATTAATCGAAAGTAATTATACACGCAGTGAAACTTCATATAAAAATCGTTGAAAACATGGATATCTTAACATTTTTCGGTAGTAATTTTTTTTAAGAGAAGTAACACAATCAGGCAATTAATGCCTACCAGTTAATTAATTAATGTGTTAACTTCTTTGGGAAAGGGTTAGTGTAGAGAGAGAGAGAGAGAGAGAGAGAGATAGCACGCTTAATTAATTTACAACTCTGCTATAGCGGGTTTTTTATAGTAGTGTTGCAAGCCCCTCTGGTGTCAAGTAGAGGCATTGAGTTGTTTAAGCTGTATAGCCATTTTACTAGTTCTTTTACTTCGCCGACGGTTCTTCTACGATACCGACCAAACCAAACCAAAATTTTACTTCGTTGGTGATTCATGTTGATTCAACATGATTTTACAATGAATGACCCTCAAAGAAAATTTTTCCTTGTGAAATAATTATATTTAATGTTGATTTAATATTCCAGTACAGTTAAATCAAAAGGAAGTTGATGTTTAATAACGAAGAATCATTTTGAGTCAACGTTATTGAAACAACACGAAGAATCATGTTGAATCAAAATTATTTCAAGTTGAAAGAAAATGAATTTAATGAAGTTACATAATTATTTTACTTAAGGGATTGGTTATTAACGGACTGGTCAGCGCTTCGCTCTGTATGAGTAATTTTTGACCCTTTCTTAAAAAGGGGCAAGAAACTCCTATTAGACGGTCAGATAGCGGGCTGAAATATCATACAAAAAACTCCTCATAAAATATTATTTTAAGACAATAAATTTCTAAACTCAACTGAAACGCCAGAAAGTAAATTTTTTTTGGATTCGGTATTACGATCAACGCCCTTATACCTCGTTTGACCATAAACTTAAAAAAAATCAATATTTTTCAACTTGGAATATGGTTCAATATTGAAGTCAACGTGACTTGACTTTCGTCCTTGAATCAATATGGCTTTTATTGATTTTTTCTCTGGGTGTATCACATAACAGAGAATTTAAATTTTTTTCTGGAAATAGCAAGAAGCATTTTCTATAAAAAAATTAAAGAAACTCTTTCCTTCTGCTCTTCCTTTTAATTTCTTTGTTTCATTTCAGCTTCATTCTTAATATTTTTTTTTATTTCCTTTCGTAATATTTTCCATAATTTATTAGCTTGCTGCGGTGTGTTCCTACAAAATGAAAAATGATATAAAATGCATAAAATTTTTTTCTGTAAACTATGTTTAAAAATTGTAAAATGAATGTTGCACTATTCTTGCATGAATTGAACATTTTTCTACTTATTTTCTAACTGCAATATTATTTTGTAAAGAAGAAATAAAGTTTATACCGACATAAATCTCTTGCGGTTTAGTTTATCACGAAATGAAAAAGTAGTTTGCGAATAAGTGCAACATAACGATGCAGTAAATGACAGTTTTGCTTTCATTTCTAAATACCCAAATGCGATATTTAAATTTTCAAGTTTGTCATAATTATTGTATAGAGAGTTCTTAATGCTATTCAACTGAAATTAAAAGCAATTTGTTTAATTCAGACAGTGATGTTATATGTAGGGAACAATCCCTATTCGTAGGGATTTTTGAGTAAAAAAATGACTGTAGGGAAAAAAGGACAGATGTTTTCAAATCACTAAAATGTAGGGATTTTTAAAAATGCTAGTTTTTTCATTATTTTATTACAGCATTTTTAGATTTCGGCCGATTTCGGTCCATTATGGCTTACAATTTTTGTAATTGCATGAACTGTTCAATAAAATTATAAAACTATGGATTTGTTTTATTATTTGTGGTACATAACAGTTGCCGAAATGACAAAAATTGGTTAAAAAAGTAAAAAATTTTATAAAATTTTGACAATGTTCGACGCGTATTTTTGTAGATATATAACTCATTTTATTCGAAGAAAGCCTTTGAGTCTGTGTGGCGCTTTAAAGGCGAATGTGCATCGAAAAACACTAATGTACCGTCGTTATCCTGACAATGGCGGAAAAAATTTTTTCGTGTTTACACAGCCTAATTAGTAATACCTTTAAAAAGGGCATTAGAAAATTTTAAGCTTTCCAAAAATAAAAGTTTGTAAGACAGTGCTATTCATATAAAAGTGTATATCTTTATATGTGATGATCCCGATAAAAAGGGAATTTGTCTTCCGTAGGTCGAAAGTTAGGTACATTTCCTAAAACGAGATAAAATTCTGAAAATAATGCAATATTTTTACCTCGAAATTCTAATAATTTATATAACAACTTTAAATAAATTTTATATATCAATGGCTTAACATAAAAAGGCGTATCTCGATTTTTTTGAAATCGGTCTTTTAACGTTTTCTAGTAGTCAACGTGTCATTACATCCTTCTTAAAGACCTAAGAAAGTTGCAGCTCAGTTTTTTCCTTCTCCTGTAAAATATCAATAATTCGAGGCAAGCTTTTTTCGTATTAAGCCATATACGTATATGTACATTAAACACAAAGGAGTTTATTTGCATTCATATATTATAATTTAAAAGTTGTAGGGATTTTTGTAAAGATAATTTTTTGGACGCGTAGGGAAAAGTAGGGCTTTTTATCGGGCTGTGTAAAGACTTTTAAAAAAAGTATATAACATCACTGGATTCAGGAGATATGCAGGGGAGTTAGCGACTAATATCCTGTTATAAAAAATAATGCATCGGGGTCGTTTTATCATTACATCTTAAGTCAAAATTTCGTGTTTGGAGATATTAACGATTTAATGTAAAATCTTTTGTGCTGTAAAAAAATAAACCATGATAAAATTTAAAAAAAAATTGGAATATTTGAAGACGGATTGCACCCAAATGTGGATTGTAAGAAGACGAACCAGAATATGACCATAAATCGATTTTGTCTTAACCCCACTTAAGATGTTATGATAAAACGACACAGATATATAATAGATATTTTCTTTTAACGAACTCGCTTCTATACAGAAAACTCTAAAATTTAGTTTTTACTAAAGTTTAAACTATGATACATATCGTCGCCATATTAATCTTATGATGTATTTGCCGATTATTTTTTACTCTCAAAAATAATGCAACCGTATTCATAAAGAAAATCCCAGTTTTTTGTTTCCTTTTAGGCTGTTTGTTTTGTTCTATAAAAATATAAATTTTTTTTTATACATAACTATATATGTCAATATTAAAATTATTTAAAAAAAATTTAATATATTCGAGATATTCTCAGCAATTTATTTAAAAAAATGTTTGATATAAAAATTATATTATTGTGGGGTATGTTCTGTATTTCATGCGGAAGTAAAATGTGTGGAATTATTAAAGCATTGTTGTTATAAATATTAATTCACAACAACAATGCTTTGATAATTCCGCACATTTTAATTCCACATGAAATACAGAACATGGCAGTGTATCATGGCTTAAACTATTTTAAATTAGTAATGCAGCAATTCCATGAAAAATCAATCACTTTTTGATGATAGTCCTCCGTTCGACAAAACTTGGTACGTTTGTTCAGTTAGATCTTATGCGAGAAATTTAAATATATTTTTTAATTGTCATAACTTTCGTTCTAGTGATGTTAATTAAAAATAAATTTTTTTAATGTTAAAGACTAAGCAATAACTAAAAAACATTTTTTTCTTAAATATTTTTCTTTAATTTATTTTTTTAATAAAAATAAATTTTTGTTTTTTACATTTTAAGAAAAGTTCATCTCTAATTGTTTTATTTTTCTTTGTGGATATTATGCATTTCATTTTTAATCAACCCTATTAGTTTCAAAATGGTGACAAATCTAGTTTACGGGTTATAGATAAAAACTTATAAACACAAAGGAAAAAAGTGGATATCAATAACTATCAAATGAAATACATCTCTAAGACTGACAGTATGAATTGATTACAAGTAGATGATATTCAACTCTTGACTGCAAACCACCGACTTTGGTCGAGTGGTCTAAGCGGTAAAGAGCTCTGATGAGATTAGCGGGAGCTATCGAAACCTCAGTTCAACCCTTCGCGCAGTAAACATTTTCTTTGTCTACATGCTTCACATTTATCTCTAAATAAAAATATAAACTAATTAAAAAATTAAATTAAAACCGAAGTCTAGCCAAAGGCAATTCAATATCTTTGGAAATAATATATTATAATACTAAGGACTAAGCAAGAATTAAGAAGTAGGAAATCTTCTGATATTAAAAAAAATTAAAATAAAATTTGGAAAAAAACATTTTTTTAAATAAAAATGTTTCTTACTGGGACGAGTTTTATTTTTTTTTTAGCAAAATTGGCATAGGGTCTTCTTATTATACTGTAGAAGTTTGATAATAGGATCTTGATAAGTTTAAAAGTTATGCAAATATCTTTACATGCCCCCACCTTTTGGTAATTATTATAGAGAATCGCTATAAGATATTGTGTAAATTTTACGTTTAAAGTATTAGGTTAACAGAGCACTTTTGTGTAAAACTCCATGAGAAATATTTTCATGGAACATGTTACCCTCTAGTGCTTAGCTGTATGGGTCTTATTTGACCCTGCCTTAAAAAGAGACAAAAAAGATCTCCTTCACCGGCAATATAGCGGGATCAAATATCCCACTAAAAGTATCTCATAAAATTTTATTATTAGTGTTTGAATACAATAAAGCTCTAAACTTAACTGGAACGCGAGAAATCAGTACAAATTTAAAATATGATTGAACGTTGATTTTGTACTTATTCACAATTAGCTTGTAATGATTTCTGGCGTTCCAGTTGAGTTTGGAGCTTTATTGTCTTTAAAGACTTATAATAAATTTTTATGAGAAATATTTCTGTAGGAAATTTTAGCCCGCTATATTACCGTCAAACTGGAGTTTTTTTGCCGCCATTTAAGAAATAGTAAAAGAAGTCTCATATAGAGACGCACTAGGGTGTTAAAATGTTCTATGAAAATACTTCATGTGGGGTTTTTCTTAAAAGTGCTTTACATACCTAATACCATAAGCGTAAGGTTTACACTATATCTTATATCGATTCTCTATCTCAGTGTTCCCAGGAGCTGGAGGGAAAAATAAGCTAAATTAGTCACTTTAAAAGACTAGAAAAGGCTAAATCGCACAAAAGTAAAAGCTAAAAAAGGCTTGAAGAGGTTGCTCCCCTTTTTCATCATAGTTTGGGAAGGGTCCAATTTGATTACAAAAACTTGAAAGAAAATTACCGTTAAGCCGTTTTAATATTTTTTGTATACCACAAGGCTTCGAAATTAATCAGACCACAATGATGAAAAATATATATAAAAAAAAGTTTATACAAACTTATAAAAAATTTAAGATGGCAAAAACTTACCATTTTCCTCACATATAGTACAAATAAAATAAGCTTCATCTTATGAAAATTGATGGAAAATTATTGAGTTTATTCACAATAAAGTAAAATTGCTTTTTGAAGAGGCCGCTCTACTGATGTTGTCATAACTTAGGAAGGGGTAGTCCATTTTTGCTGGCATGCATGGCATCCATGGACTTTATTTCCATTTTCAACAGAAAATAATGTCCATCAAGATATGGAAATAAAGTCCATGAAAATAGTATTGCACAGTAAAGATTTACTGCATAGTCGGCCTTCGGCCGGGCCCAAGACTTTTCTCCTTTGAGTATGTCGAATAATGGCTTCGCTAAGCAAAGAGTTTCTGCCAAACAAAAAATATTTACTCAGAAATGGAAATAAAGTACATTATTTCCTCTTTTATGTGGAAATAATGTTCATGGACATTATTTCCATTGACGTTATTGCATGCCACCCCAATGTTATTACCAAAACCACTAGAAAGCTTGAAACAAAAATATTTTTTTAAGTGGTTTTAATATATTTTTATGTTTTTAATTGTTCCGCTATGATGTAAAAAAATTTTTTTAAGCAAAATAGAAACATTGAGAAATTTATTATTTGACATATTGTCATAATTTTATTAATAATTTTATAAATTTCATTTAAAACAAAATAGGATAATTTTTATTTATTAAAAATTTATAGTATATCGAAAATGGTCAAAAACTTGCAATTTTTATTAACCTCTCGTCAAGGCACATATACTACAAATGAGATAAGCATTATTTCATGAAAATCGATAGATAAATATCGATTTTATTGGTAATAAAGTGAAGTCACCTGATTTTTGACAAAATTTCGAATTTTTACACTGAAGAACAAAATCAATATTTTTTTAATAACAAGGCTCTAACGACTGATGCCACCAAAAAATATACATATATATACGTCTATCGTCGTTTTGCAAGCTTACATATGGGATTCATTTTAGCGGAAAAATGCCTCTATAGGCAAAACCTATTTAAGATTTACGATATTTTCAAGCAAAATATTATTATTTCTGGTAAATAAATCTAACTTGATCTACGTATAATCTATGGCCTACCTCCCCCCCGCAAGCCTTAAATAGCATAGCTATAAAAATATTTCATTTACAGACCCGCCCTTTTACAGTTTTATTATTTCTATAGATTTTTAATGATACGTATTCCCAATTTATTTAACAATTTCGGTATCCATTTGTTCCTATTAAAAATCTTAACCTTAATTGTTGTTTAAAACTTTTAAGTTATTTTTCTGGCATATAATCAATACAAATTGAAACCAATATATAGCCTCATACAATTTTCTTACTTATAAACGGTTTTTACAGAATTATTACTTAATTACCCAAGTTATTTGTTTCTGTTA
The DNA here is from genome assembly GCA_956483635.1 of Panzeria rudis. Lineage (NCBI taxonomy): Eukaryota > Metazoa > Arthropoda > Insecta > Diptera > Tachinidae > Panzeria > Panzeria rudis. Next base: position 108,921,735 of record OY101447.1, read on the forward strand.
TTGTGGTGTAGTACCCATATATTTGCTCTTCTTCGCTTTATCACTTCATGTTCTAAATGTTTATGTATACTATAGTGCATTAGAATGGTTGTAAAAAATAAAATTTGGATTTCTTCAAGTACCATAAACGTATGGTGGGAATTTATAAATAGCTATGTCAAAAAAATTTCAGGACAATCAATTAAGATTAAAATGTGTCGCACATCCACCGAATTTTGTGCAAATGCTCTTTTTCTGTTTTTTATGTTTCATAACTTAATAAATATTATATATAAAAAAAATTCTTCAAAAAAGTTATTGCCTGAAAAGTTTTCAACTGCTTTTATCTAATTTTTTTTTTATCTAATTCGATTTTGTCTAAATGGCATATTTAACAAAATTAACAGCAATATCGAAGTAGCTCATAATAATTAAAATTTCAGAATGATTACACTAATTTACAAACTTCGGTAAACTTATTCGTTACTTAAAACTGAAAGTTGTTGCTTTAGTTATTTGGCCCGCTGAGCGCGAATCTGCAGTCTATTGTTTTTATTAGCTCTAGTTTTAGAAATATGACTTATTCAAAATAAAACTAAAGAAAAAAATATCAAGATTTTGGGACCGATCTCTCCGAATCGAACCAAAAACCTGGTATGATAGTTAAGTCTTGTAGAACTAACATTTCACCAAAAACATTAGAGGACTATTTCTAGTGGTTCCCAAATTATGAGCATTTAATCTGTATATGTATATAAAAATGAATCTGTGTTTGAATATTTGTTTATTTGTTTATTGCTTGTTTGTTTGTTCCTTATAGGAAGCCCAACTTTAAGACCAATCGAGTTTAAATTTTGGAACTATCTTACTTACGATCCCGAAATAAAAATACGCTATTTTAATTTTTTAAAAATTTGGAGGAAATGGTACCAACATAACGGATCCATTTATAATTTCAATATATCAGCACAACTACATTAGTGAGTCTCTTTAAATTTTACATGGGTCACTATTAAAATAAAGTGCGAAGCCCAACAAAATGTTGGTGGTATATGTGGGTGGAGAAGGGTACCTCCTATACAAAGTAAAAAATAATTTTCCTATATCTGCAGAGCAACAATAATTTATGTGGATACCTCAGAAAAAAAGTGAAAGTTCCAACAAAATTTTGGTGGTATAGGAGGGTGGAAAGGTACCTCATACAAAATAATTATTAGTTTTCCTATATCTACAGAGCTACATTAGTGAAGCTCTCAAAATTTAGTGTGGTTAACTTTTAGAACAAACTGAGAGTTCCAAAAAAACGTAGAAGTATAGGAAAGGGAAGAAGGGTACCGTCCCACACAAAGTAATTATTAATTTTCCTATACCTGCAGAACTACAATAGTAAGACTCTCTGAATTTGGTGTGGATACTTCTTAAAATAAAGTAAAAGTTCTAACAAAGTCTTGGAGGTATAGGAGAAGGCAGAAGGGTACCCCCTTGGGATGGGCACAAATATCGATATATCGACATTTTCCTAAAAATATGTATATCGATATGTATCGTTTAAATTTTTAATTGCAATATATCGATATATCAATATTTTTTCCAAAAAATATCGACAGTGTTAAATGCGATATTTTTTAGCTTTGCTTTTGTTTTTCGGCCAATTTTTGTTTTAAATTTTGACACAATCTTCATTAAATAGAATATTACTAACAAAATCTTTTTTTATTTTGCTTTTGTGTAATCGAAAATTATCTCTCTTTGAGTATTATGTAATATACTTATATCGAAATATCAATATTTTTAATTGATATATATCGATGCCGATCGATACTTATATATTATATTTTATACTTATAGATATATTTTTTGATTTGCCCATCCTTATACCCCCATATCAAGTAATTATTAATTTTCCTATATCTGGAGACCTACAGCAGGGATACTTTGTAAATTTGAAGTGGATAACTCCTGGAGCAAAGTGGAAGTTCGAAAAAAAGACTTGGCAATATAGGAGGGGTAGAAAGGTACAGCTCACATTAAGTAATTATTAATTTTCCTAGATCTGCAGAACTACAACAGTAAGGCTCTTTATATTTGACGTGAATAACTCTTAGAACAAAATGCAAAGCTAAATAAAATCTTGATGGTATAGGAGAGGGGAGACGGGTAACCCCCATATAAAGTAATTATTAATTTTCTTATATCTGCGGAAGTACAATAGTGATGCTATCTACATTTAATTTGAGCAGCTCTTGGCACAAAGTGAAAGCCCAAACAAAATCTTTGTGGTATAGCATGCGGGAGATGGGTACTCCCATACAATGTAATTACTAATTTTCTTATATCCGAAGAACCACCAAAGTGAGACTCTCTAAATTTGTTGTAGATTAAACTGTGAAGAAATTGCGATTTTCAACAAAAGCCTGTTGATATAGGGGGTTGTGGAGACACGCAGCCCCCATACAGAATAATTTGTTATTATCCTATGTCTGGAGAGCCCCCATAGAGAGACTGGCTAAATTTGATTTAGGTTACACTGAGAACAAATTGCTATTTTAAACAAAGTCCTGGTGGCATAGGACGGAAGACACGGAGGTACAAAATAATTATGTTTTAATTTTTCTATATCTTCACAACATAGCGAAACACACCGGCTGGGGCTAGTGAGTTGTAAAAAGCAGAAAAGATCATTTGCTTAAACTTCGATGGGCGTGCGTCACGTCTTACAGCATGTTTATAGAACGCGTTGCAATCAAGACGTGTACGAATGGCATACGGACGAATATGTAATAATTTGCGTCTGTAGAAAACGTTCCTTATTTTTCGTCTCGAGCTACGTAGTTTCGCGCATATATAGTTGCTCCTCTAGAATCAATTTTATTTGTTTACTTTTTCTCATACGAAATTAGTGTTTTTTTTCCAAATAATGGTAACCCTTTTAATGGTGCACACTACTTGCTTGTAAACAAAAAAACTGATTTTAGCTAGATTTTTATTTTGCATTTAATTCAAACTAATTTCTTCGACCTTCTTAGTTAATTATTAATATATATTAATCGAGCTTAAGGTCTTCTTTTTTATAAAAAAATTTTTAATGATCCAATTATAATATTGTTATTAATATTTATTGACAATTAAACATATTTCCCTGAAGAAGCCACACAAAGAAGTGGCGAAATATTGGATCATTAAAAACTTTTTATAAAAAAGAAGACCCTAAGCTCGATTAATATATATAAATTTTTATTTTGCATATAAAAAAAATTAAATGATAACAAGCTCAACACAAATAGACAAAATAAAGTTGTTTAATTCAAATAATAATAGTTTTCTAGTTTGTGATGTGAAAGTGATGTTATTTTATGAATTAATTGTTAAGACGAATGCAATTTTGTAATTGGCAATTTTTGGCGTCTGTGACGTCACAGTTCGTCCTCTATAACAAAAAAAAAACTGACAGACGTTACGTCTTTTACAAAAGGGCAATCACATTCGCGATATATAACCGCAAACATGGTCGACGTTTTTACGTTTTATACACGTTTGAAAGGCGTATTATGTTCTGATGCTAAACATGCTATTAGTCTTGGCTGATTGACTGATTTTTTTTGCTTAGTTTTTTATAAATACCCACAGATTTGATGTATGAGACTTGAAGAAATCCCAATTTTATTTTTTTACAACCACTCTAATAGTGCATGCACTTCTACATAGAGCAACATTAAATGGTATTACGTATCTTACAATTACATTGAAATAACTGCATACAATCAATTGATTTCTACTACGAAGTTAACACTTGTACAAACGTTTTTTCTGCAATAATAACATAGAACCACAAGGAACTGCAAAGCATGCATATTGTTGCTTATAGACACTGATGACTACAAATCACCTTGTAGAGTTATATTTTGTGGGATTAAAATTGGGCTTATGTACGGCATCAGAAGCTGCAAAAGAATCAGGTATATTACAATTTCTTAATCAATAAATACAAGAAAAGTTTGGATAAGAAAATGGTATTAGATGTTTTGGGAAAGTGTAATAGTAAGATACGTTCAAGGATACTGTTTTATTTTTTCTGGATGAATGTATGGCACATTATTTTAGTTACAATGATCAAGTTCTTCTTTATATACCATAAATGTATATTTTTTATATATAATTGTTAGAATAGCGGTCGACTTAAACTATTAACATGGTTTTATTAAAAAAATATTACTACAACCAGAATATAATTTTGAAGTCTCAAGAGCCCACCACCAATCAGGTGTTGGCTTATTTTTCTTTAACATTTTTACAGTTAATAACCGTCTAAAAATATTACAGAAAAAAAAATTGTAACAAGTAGATTATGCACTGATGGTCGGTACTAGATCCATCCCATCGCATCGAGATATATGATCAGGTTTGATAGCTTTGATAGGTCTTCTAGTATGTTATTGCCCAAGAATTTGTGTCCCAAGCGATGCCAGGCCGGGCAATCGCAAAGGCAGTGAAAAACTGTCTCTCCCTTACTTTGTTTATGACAAGTATGGCAGAACGCATTGTAGGAAAGGCCTATTCTGCTAGCATGTCTACCGTTCGCCCAGAGTCCGGTCACTACTTACTGCCCGTTCGTTGTTCATTGCCAGGGAAGTTGTTATGTGCGGGATTCGAGATGAGAGTAGCGTCACTCTGATCACTTATGCTGGATAGCAAATTACACTGATTGACTGAAAAGGAAAGACTGGTGTATAACCTTAGAGATATAAGTAGCGCATGGCTGTCGACAAAGTTGCCGACTTTCCCTTAGATACTCCAGTCAATCAGTACTCTGCTTCAGCCTGAAATATACTGGCTCCATCGGGAATTTGGAAGGAGAGTCTTACGCTAAAGTCCTCCGAGAGACTTCAGAGCCAACACCGCTGATCATTCTTATTCCATCACTGTACACTCTGAAGTCGTAGCTTATTTCTATATTACCTCCCTTCCACTCCCATGTAGATATAGTTAGGACTTTGAAAGCGTTATCAAAGTCCAGATGAGGTGGCATATAATATAAGATCTTGGCCATAAGTTCTTGATCTCCACCTCCCAGATGCAACTAGTCTTGTCGCACTAATTGAGGATACAGCCAATACATGTACGTCAATAGGAATTAAGTTTAGTATAGCATTCAGAGACTCCGAAGGTCTAGTAATTTAGTTGATCTACCACATATTTCTTCTAGTGGTCAATAAGGGACGTACAATTGCTGTACATTTAAGCATATTAGAAATTAGGCCCCATTTGGAACCTAACATCCTACGACAGGAGCAGTAGGCAATCGTTGCCTTTTCAAGCAACTGTTGCACATTTAGTTTCAAGGAGTTAAGAGTCCAGTTATATATATATAGACTAATCAAGCTTTAGGTCAGTTTTAAGTTTTATATAAAAAAACGTATTTATTTGTAACAAGTTTAACATTTCGTCAATGTCTTTGATTAGCTTCCTCAGGAATAAACACGTTTTTTTTGATTAACAAATATTTCAACACTTTTTACATGCATTTGAAAAACATTAATTATTGTCAACTTACTGTGGTCACACAGATATGTTATGTCGTTTTCAAAATTTTTCGGGAGAGCTGTTTAAAGTATCAAAGACTCGCTTCCAATCAGTCGGCAGTTTGTTTTTCTTTAACTTATTTATAGATAATTGTTGTCTTAAAAAAGTTACATACTGACAAAATTGGTGGCAATTTGATTTAGACACCAATGGAGTTCATCACACAAAAAATAAAATTATTTCCTAATTCGACTTAGGCGGTTAAGGGCTGTGATCACCGGTATAATACGTTTATACGCAGTGCTTATCTGCAAATAAGAAACGTAAAGTGCTGCCAAATACTTTTTATTGTTACAATTAAAAAACATACTTGGTAGCACTACATTTTTATTTCCAAAGAAGAAATGCTTACAAAAGAGGTAATAATAAAAAATTAAACTTTTTCAAAACATACTCACATACAAACAAACCAACGAATAAGGAACGGATATAATATATTAGTTCCATTTTTGTTTCCGTTCTTATACATATAATAAACATGTATCTACAAATGTGTGCAACATTAGCCGGATCATGCATCAGAGTGTCAATTTTTTATATTTAGTAAACGTCTCTGGAATCAACTTCCAAATCATTTGCAGACAGCCTACAACGCAATAAAATTTAGGAAATTACTTACAGAACACTTTTCTTAATGATTGTTATCAAATTTGTTTAGTATATTGTCAATTCTTTTATTTATTTATTGTTTTTTAATGCTATAATGTTGGGTTAATAATAGTTATATACGAATATACCATCACTATTGTTGCTGTCTATTTTTGCCACTATCACTATAATTATCATCTAGTATATATATAAAGATTTTTTTTTTATATTTATTATATTATTATTTCATATTTATACTGTTCATTAATTAATATTTTAACTGGTCTAATATAACCTATCTGATTCTAATACTGTAAATCATAAGATATCATATCTTGTTGTGTTAGAAAGTCATTCGTAATAAATAAATAAATAAATAAATAAAATAAATAAATCTGCCTTAAAACTCAATTTCTGATCTGTCGGAATATTTATAATATTCAACGTTTGTAAAGTAAATCTACGTTTATAATTAAGTTCTGTATTCATCACAGAAATAAATATAATAATAATTATAAACGTAGACTTACTTTAGAAATGTTGAATATTGAAAGAATTTCAAGTCAGATACGGTTAATGTTGCACACAGTTATAGATATTTATTACATTAGAACGGAAACAAAAATTAAACTATCTTGGGACCACTTCTGTGGAGTCTAATGTATGATGGACTGCTAAACTTAGCGCTACCAGGACGGGCGGCATTAGTTGGTTATGCTGGTCACCTAGCTCTTGATATAGATAAACCGTGCATTGCTCTAACAGAGATAGTAACAAATGAACAAATGGTTCAATGCGGCGAATAATTAAATGGCTAAGATCGAAAAAGTTAACACTAGCGGCTACGAAGTTACTAGAAGAAGAAGTTTCACACAGCCAAGATTAATAATAGATGGATACGAAATGTCAATTTCCAAAAGCACTGAAGACGACGTCAAACCTTAGGGGGTCCGGTCAAAGAACAATAAGACTAATATCAACAGTAGCATATTCACAAGCCCTTTACGCTGCCCCTGTACGGCGTGACGCCATGCAAAATCGTTGGAGCAATAAAATTAGCTTTAAAGGATACACAGATCTATTGTTCTTCGCGTTACATCTGCACACCGCATAATATCAACTGCAGAACTTCAGTCCTCACCAGTATTCCACCAATCGACTTACTCATAAGAGAAAGGTATGAAATATACCAGAAGTGAAGATTCATGCATCAATCGCCCATAAGAAAACAATAAATTAAAAAAGAAGCAAGTTTAAGATTATTTGAATTTTGGCAAAATTAGTGGGATAGCGTTGCTAAAGAAAGATTTTTCCATTATTTTATCCCTTGTTTGAAAAAATAAAGACTGTCGCAGCATTTGAAATGTGTACCGCGGATGAGGATAACGGAGAAGAAGATATTCTGAATTGACAGCTTTGGGAAAATAGGAGAAGTTCACTCTTTATCTCATGCGGGAAGAACCCAACAGGCGAAGTTCTAATCAACCAAATCCTGGAGAGCAAAGGTAAGTGGCTGCAATGCTCTATTGTAATTGAGCATATTCTGGGAGAAAAAAAGAAAACAACAAAACATCTTAAAAGTCGAACCCCTAATCTTTGATAGGACGGGGGATTAGGAAAAGACACAACTGCAAAAAGCAGTATAAGAACCTCTACCCCGAAGTAATACGAAAGCGGTCTCGGGGTAGAGACTCCTGTGTAGGACCACTAGTTGGTAGCGGGCTAATACTAAGTCCATTTAAAATAAAAATAAAGTACTTATGCGTGGGCACTCGTATATTTATCATTAAATAGTTTTTTTGGGGAATTATTGAATTTACAATTAGTTTTTATTTTCTAACGTGCTTTTTCCCAAATTAATATTTTAGTTTTTAAGTAAAATATTAAAGTTTTATTAAAATACATTGAAATTGTGTATGGAAGAGTGTTATCTAGTTTCTATGCGCATTTCATTTGGACTAATGCAAATCATCAGGCAGCCCTTATCCAAAAATTTTTCAGGCAGTTCCAACAAGATGCTGCCAACTTCTATTTTGCCGTAGAAGCAATGATACGTATTCATTGGTTTTAATGAAGCCAATTTGGAGGAGCGGTCGTTTGTGCCTCCCCGCTCTCAGTTATCTATTCGCAGATATTATATACTAGAAACTGTTGTCAAATTACTGCATAAATTTTTACACCATCTTTCACAATCGACAGAGGCAAGAAATTAAATATATTAGAAGATTGGCTTTCAAGTATGTAAAACTTAATACGGATGACTAGCTATCTATCTATGAAAATTCCTTTTATTTCGAATGCTATTCCTGCAGCTTCTTACAGCGGACTAAATTTTGATTGTTTTTACCTCGTTTATATCCATAAGCAGAACAATTCTTTCTGCATCATTGACCATTGTTGAATCCTTTATGAACAATGTAACCGTATTCAGAGTGTCACCGATGATGCTCATTTTCTCATTGACATTCTTAAAATGTTTCTTTATCTCCTCAGTAATTTTCTTAAATATGTCAGTTGTTGATTCATCCACTGATGATTGTTTCTCAACTAACGGCCCTTTTCACAATGCACGATTAAAAGTTAACATGGACTTTAACGGCAAGCTTTGTATGACGAACTTGCCCTTAAAGTCCACGTTAACTCTTAATTGTACATTGTGAAAAGAACCGTAAATGTTTAATTTTATGCTGGTTCTCTAATACCATGCGCATGTTTTCTTCAACCAATTCCCTACCTTCAGCGTCCACCATTTCAAAGAGCAGATGTAAAAAAGCACCAACAAATTTGAAAGGTGCTGATTGTATGTGAATCTTTTTCTGGTGAGTGGATAATTTGTCTTTACTCTGCAGGAAATGTCGATAGTAAAATTTTACTGATTCACTGTTGACTTTGTCACCAGTACTATTGACTAATTGTACACAGGCAATGTTCTGTGCTATAGACATTTAACATATACTTGTCATTGACATTCTACTACTGACCTCGGAACTGATGACTTACTATAGACTAGGTGGCTCTTATGGGACCATATGGAGACACTGGTACCAGAGATTCACTAGTACATTTTAACGATTCTAGTCTACAACACATATGAAACTTTTTACCAGCTAAGACAAATACATAAATTGGATTTCTTACGAAAATTTTTAGTTTTCCGTTATTCCGCATATATTTTCAACATATCAAAATGAAACCATAAAAAAATCGTTTTCTAGCTGTTAAAAACTTCTCTTCTAATTAAAGCTAAAATAAAAAGTGTAGACGATTCGTTGACAACGTCACCAAAAAGTCAACAAACTTGTCGACAAAAGTGGTGACTTGGAGACACTTGGCCCCTGGCTTTCTTCAGGGTAGATTCTGTGTTTTTTATCCTCTCTTAACTTTGAGTACGATGCAGCATTGCTATTAAAGCTCGGGCAACTTAGGCCACACAGTGTTCCACCTGTCTATGTCTTTTTTTATTTAACTCACTTTCGTAAAATAGATACCGATACCGTAATATGCAGCTGAGCTTCATAACTAACAGACAACTAAAAACAAGATATCGCTATCCAACAAATACAACTGAAAAAATTTGTTTCTTCAAAATTTTTTGCAAATAGTATAAGTAATAATTTAAAAAACTTAAATATTTTTATAATAAGCCAGTAAAAATAATAGCTTGCATATAAGCATGTTTGTAATGGAGAGAAGCAATACTTCTGTGCACAAACTTGCTAGTTGATTTTTATATGGAAAATTCCCACTTGGAAGCACTTTAACTTGACAAATTAGTAATTTGCTAATGATTCGAAAGTCTTTGCAATACCTCATACTTCGATGTAAGCGAGAGGTGTAAGCACAAAAATCAAGAAAGTTCTTACATAAGCGTATCCTTTATTCACATGCTTCAAAAACCTAATTTTTTTACTGGCTATATACTTATGTTTAATTAGAAGTAAACAATTATACAAAAACAAATATTTTGTTGCATAGTGTTAATAATTTTAGGGACAGACACAACACCTTTATACCTTCTAGAACTTTTACCACCCAAAGAATTCTATATATTGTCAATTCATAAATAAGTTTTCAGTGATCTCTTAAAAGTTAAATAAATTTCCAACTGTTAAATATAACAATTGTGATAACGAAAGCAAAGAAGATTTTGTTTGTATTAATTGTACTTAATTACTTGCAATTGTTTGACATCATTAGACACAATTTATTGAGCTGTTGAAGGGTTGCTGTTTTGTCTCTTAATTCCCCACAACTTGCGGTACAACATGTTTTTGTATCTGTGGTTAACCACCTTCAACTTTTCCAGTACGTATGTACATATTTTATTAAATTTGTAAGGCTTTAATTGAGATATAATGAGTTCAAGATTAATTAAGAAGAAAAAGGAAAATTATTTTAGCATAGAATTAATTGTATTGAACAGTTAATACAGTGTTTATTAATTATTTACACACGTATGTTATTTATTTGAAATAAGTTCGAATTAAATAATAATAATATAAAAGCATTGAAGAGGTTAGTAGGTTACAGACATTTATTCTAGACATTAATTATTTCATTCTTCTTTTAATAATTAGTTTGAAAGAACATTTTAAAGAAAGATGTACCTACATATAGCTGAAATGCTTAGATAAGAAAACGTATAACCGGCAAATTAAATGCCAGTTCAGCGGTTATTTTAAAAGACATTATTATTGCTTGAAGTATGTTTATAAACCATTATGATTCGATGTTTCTACTTTAGGACTCTTACTCATCTCTTCTTACCATGAGCGTTAGCCTTGATGGCGCCTTCCAATTGCCACAATCACACAATCTTCTATCAAACAGAAGGAAAAAAGTCCACAACTTTCTATCATTGCTATGCTGTCATTGCTTGAAGTCAAGACTGACCAGGCTTAATTATGGCTAACGCTAAGAATTTTGCATTTAACAAATATGTTTTAAAATTCATCGTTTAAGAAATTTCGTACTTATTGTACGAGGACTACATATTACTTGAGAAGATGCACAGAAGTTTTATCATGCATCTCGCTAGGTTTAAGAATTAACTACAATAGCCTGGTGGTACCTACAACCACAACGGCAGATGTACCATCCTGTAGTTATCCTAATTTCATTCCTTTTTACAGTATGGAGACTCTTAGGACTTTCCGTGCTATGATTGCGAACGTGTTCCTGGTATAGTGGCGAACGAGGTCGGAATCATCCCAGCATCTTACTTAAATAATCGTTGTTAGTTCCCAACAATGGTTTTAGTCGTATTAAAATATGTCGTACTCCTGTGTCTGCTAAACAGTAAGCCATTTTGTTATAGAAATCGCCTTCATGACCAGGCCCCCAGTAAAATTTCGGTTTTTCTGAGGACAACAAAGCATTGAGGGCTCACCTGTGTGGTTTTCATATATTCATATAATAAGCCTTATCCTTCTCTTCAAACATTTCTTAACAGTCGAGAGCTGCACTGTGAAAATTAGAGCCAGCGTTGCAAGAACCATTAATTAATCAAATATTATGTATAAGCTTTTATTAAATAGAAATACTTATACAATAAAGTGTAAAGTAAACTACGGTCATATACATTAAAGTGGGCCAAAAAATCTATTTTGGGGCTTTTTTAAGTATATCGAAAATAATATTGGGGATAATAAAAAAAAATATTATTGTCAGAATTTGAGCGCTTAGTATTAATATTCTATCATCGCAATTTTTGAATTTTTTGTCTATGCAGGTTATTGCCTTTTAACTCCCAAACCGTCAATTCAAACGCAATTGACCTGAACATATCTTGAAGGAAATTAAATGCTCTACGAAAAAGGTCCTCGGGATATTTTTTGTCAGATGAACCGAGAATTTTCGGCATTACATTGCTTGTATTGTCTCTGAGTTTGTGAAGGTAAGCATACTTTTTTGACTAAAACTCTATACTCTGGGAAAATCCCAGAACTCGCTTCCACAATTCCTTATACTGATTTTTAGTTATAGCCGTAACGCTTCTTCTAGAGTAAATTTCTTGTCTTCATTTGGTGTAGGAATATTTTTCAAAATCCTCTTTATGCACCTTGGACTTGCTTCTATTATTGCTTCAATTATCTCAATTTTTGTTTTTTTTTATTTTGTGTTGGTTGAATTTGGTGCAAAACTGAGTCGTTGATGATTATTGGAGAAATTTCTTCAATGATATTCTGAAGTTTTCGTCTTCGAGCTCTTTCACTACATTCGTCAATTGGTTTTGCTGGTCGACCCTGTTTTCCACATTTATTGGCATTTGTAGATAATATTTCGAAAACAAGTTGCTTTGCAACTATTCACGGTGACGTTCGTACATCCTTTTCTTGTTTTTTCAATCTCTTTCCAAATTTATAATATTTTGTTTGTGTTGTTCAATTTCTTCTGTATTGCATATTTTAAAAAAAATTGATTGCTTAGTATATGCAATTCCACATCGTGTACATCATTTTGTTGGAAAAAAATATCAGCGAGATCTCTATAAGTGTATTTAGCCATGTTCAAATTGTAATGAATAACAATTATGAAGACATTACTTTAAATAATCTTACTCGCAAATAAAAAAAACAGGTAGACAGGCAACATTACAATCAAGAAATGAACACATATCCATGCGTACATACGAAGGGTGAGAAAACCACAGTGCAAACAATAGACGTGCGCCCATGCATCCATGAAGTTAGTAACAAAAATATTTTGCATACATTGTTTTTCCAGGAACTTACGTTTTAATTTTTAACGGTTTACAAAACATTTCACGCAAACGAGAAAATTTTTCTCTATGCATAAAGCACAAACTCTTTGACGACATTATCATAAAAAACAAGAAATGTTTGCAGGTCATTTATGATATTGTGTTTTTTTTAATAACTCATAAATAATATGCTGACAGAATTATTTCGCTTACTCAGAAGTCTTTAATTTTTTTGCTAATTACGGTATCCTTTTTGATTTTGTACTTCTACCTGTAAGAGGGCTTGTTTTTACCATAATTAGTTAAGATCTGTTTCTTATTGTGCACAGTTGTGAATATACATATATATTATGCCCAAGCGAATTCCGAGGAAAAAAACTATTTTATATAAATTTACTTTATTTTAAGTAGGCAAAATATTTTTGTGACCAACTGTAAATGATTTAGAAATTGACTAACAATTATTAATTTTCTTTTTAAAAATACGCATATCCATCTAAAAACCGTCTCTCATAAAAGCTATAAAATACGCTTTATATGAAAATATAAAAATGGGTAGGTTTTCAAGCAAATTGTTGCAAAAAATACGCAAAATTTTAAGAAATCGGAATAAAATTATATATAAAATTTTTCTTTTGACGATATTAACATGAAATATAAGTCAAAACAAAATCTACTAAATATGCACGGCCAGCTTAAGTCCTTTCGACACTGTTTAAACATTGAAAATCGGTGCAGAAACAACGCAGTGAAAATCGTTTTTGTCCGTGAAGTCCCAAAAAATCGTTTTTTTATCGATAACTTCCGATTATTAGGGTGTATTTCAATTTTTTAAAATGGCAAAATGATCTACTCAACTAGACCTACAAGACCCACTAAGTCGTTTTTCACGAGTAAAAAAACATGCCATTTTGTAACAGCGTGAAATTAAGCTATTAAGTTATTTAGAAGAATATTAGTTTATAAATCCTTTAAAAAATCGATTATAAAGGAATTACAAACTTTTAGTTGCTTTTCTACTAATTATGTGCATATTTTTAATATAGATTCTTTGGAAGCAATGAAAATGTAGTTCCTTAAAAATTACTTCCAATTTTTCATACTGGGTTAATATTAATTTTAAATATTAATAATCTCTTACACTGTATTATTGTATTAAGAGTGGAGTGTTGGAATATTCATATCAGATTAGCAGAACGGATCAGTACTACTGATTTCGACAGGCCGCTACACCGTCTCATCAGCGTTCTTGTTCACTTTTACCACTTATGAAGGTGGATGCTTTTTACAAGGAAACATCAGCTATTTAACTCATTTTTAACAGCATTCATTTTTATTGCGACTCAACATAGTTTTGACGAAATTTCCCTATCTGATCAATAATCCAACACTCACAAGCTCTTATTATTATTATTTTTTTCGCTTTTGATGAGCATTTTATCAATACATACCTACAATCAAAGCTGTTTGTGTGTTAGTTTTTATGCATGCTCTGTCTGTTTCAGTAATTATTTATTTATTTATTTAATTAATTATTTGTTTCATAATGGTGGGAAATTAAGTCAATTAAGGTCTTTAAAAATTAAATAAAGTCAAAAAAATTTTGGAAATAAAATAATTGACTTCATTTCCATATTCAAATGGAAATAACGTCACCAATGCTTAAAGTATGTCGCATAGAAAACATAGAAGCCTAGTCGCATATAGTTGTCAGAAACATAAGTCGTTTGTCAAAAAAACCTAATTCTAAGAATGTATTAGTAGAACATTTTGAGTTAGTATTGGTTTAAATACAAATTTTCCCACAGCAACAAACCATACTTAGCTTATAGACACATTAGCGATATAGTCCACAATTTGCGTGCAACTATAGGTTGTTACTACATATAATCGAAAAGTACTGTAGTAACAAAAATGCAATATTGTAGAATGAAGGAAATGGTTGAAAGCTTCGCTAAATTTCAACGCAGAAATGTCAACAAAATTAAAAAATACTTGAAAATTACAGAAAGAAAAAACCTAAAATTTATCAAAAAAAGAAATAAAAAAGTGTTTATGTGCGCAAGTTAGGGATGGCCAAAAATGTCGATATATCGATATTTTCTTAAAAATATATCGATATATATCGTCGATATTTTTAATTTCGATATATCGATATTTTTTCCAAATATATCGGCAGTATCAAATTCGATATTTTTTAGCTTTGGTTTTGTTTTTCGTGCAATTTTTAAAAATATTTCGGCACAGTCTTCATCAAATAAAATATTGCTAACAAAATCTTTTGCTTTATTTATAATATTTTGTCTATTCGAAAAATTATCATTCTTTGAGTGTAATTTTTAATAAAAAATTTTATATACTTAAAAAAAGCAATACAGAAAAAATATTTGTTTAACTCTTTTACTCGAATTTAGCAAAAAATATTTGACTTTGTGTCAGAAAAGTTGTTCTGGTGCTCATGGTCGGATCAGGCCGGGTGTACAATGGGGTATAGGGGTGCAGAGTTTGGACTACAAAAGAATGCAAATTTTTTTTATCCGTGGCGAACTTTATAAGTTATGCTCTATTAAGTGGGAGAGCTTAGGAAAATTTGCACCTTAAAAAAATATATATTCTAAAAGTCATAAGCACTTAATTTTATTGCCAGTAGCTAAAAAATTATACAATTATACACAATTTATTTAATTTAATAATCTTTTAAAACAAAAAAGTTATAGATGTCTAAAAATCAAAAGCTTACTAAGAAAATTTTTATTTTAGCAAAATACTGATAATGTCCATTTTGAATCACCCTGTTCACTGTGATAAAGTTGAAATAAAGTTTAAGGCCCTAATTGTGTAAATCACATCACCGAAGTGAAATTTATATTAAAGCAAAAACAAATTTGAAAGGACTTTAAAATTTGTTTTTGTTTTCCATACAAATTTTTCATCAACCATTCAAGCGTTGCTTTACCTTTTAAAATTATTAAAATTTGTATGAAAAATAAAACAAATTTATAAAATATTTGAAATTTTGTTTTTGTTCTCTGTATAAATTTCACTTTGGTGACGTGATTTACACAATTAGGGCCTTAATTTTTGGCTGCCGAGGTACACTAATTAATGTCTTCTTTCGAATGAACTGTAACATTTTACAATCGGTGACCATAAAAAAATGAGTTTTGGCCGCCTTCTCGTAAAATGTTTTTTCCCAGTGTGTGGTGCACCGAACTGTTAATCCAGAGAGTAATATTATTAAGTGAAGCTAAAATACTTCCGATATATCCTCCAAGTTCTTTTAAATAAAGAAAATTCATTAAACTGTACGGAAAACTTGAGCTTAATGCAATTAAATCTTTTATATGAAAATTTTGTTCGCATTTTCTTCAATTTGATTGAAAACTTTATATATATATATATCATGACGCTATTTGTTCCTTTGTGAAGATAATTCTTTGTAAGGATAAATTTTAAGCGACAAACTGTCACCCAATTGTGTATTTTCAATAATAGTTTTCTTTATAAAATAAATAAAAACTTGGCAAATTGTTTTAAATCACTTTTAAGCAAAGAGCTGCATTAAACAGACTTTTTCTATTATTGTTTAACTGGCATTCATTGTCACACATACACATAATTGAAATTAAATACTTTTATTTACTTTTACTTTAGAAAACTCTACGTAGTACACTGGCACTTGAAATGGTATGGTATTCTATTATTAATTTTTTTCTGTCACCAGGGCGACATACCCAGAGCATAAAGTACGATTTTCTTTTCAATTGATACGTTTCAATAACAGTTTTACGTGTGTGGAATATGTATGATTTCTTCAGTTGATGACTAAGCAATGAATACCGCAAATTAAATTTGACTCAGCATAAAGAAGTGTGTTGAATTTAATACAACTCGTACCCATACTCTCACTTGCTAGCAAGACGTGTGTATGAACACGTTACAAATACATATAGAAAATGATACATTCGAGAAAGAAATTTAATTTAAAATTGTTAAAGATAAAGTTTTTAAGTACGGCCAGTGGTACGAGTATTCAATGTTTTACGTATGAGTTTTATAAAGAGATTGTCAAATAGAGATTAGTATAGGTTTCAAGATATATATGACATTAAAAATATGTGATTTTAAATCTATATATTTTCAAATTAAATACTCTTGATAAAATGAAAATATAATTAGAGAGATACCCAGCAAACATATCTTAATTGGAATGCGATTTATAGTTTTATTGTATTTGAACTGTTTCCATTTTCTATCCAGCAAAAAGTACTGCTTTGGATCAGTTTTTTTAGCACATGCTGGCTTATTAACATTTTTGGACTTCGACTTCACTGTTCGCTAAATATGACTTTACTGTATAGTATGAGTAATATTATAGATATAATTGACATAAATATTAACCATACGCCCAACAAAATTTTTAAGTAGTCACAACTCAAACATTTTCTAAATATGTAGTTTGTTTTTTCATAAATTCATTCAGAGAAGAAATATCTAACGATCGGAAAAAATTTTTTCCATCACAGTCTTCATTAACTGGAAAGATATCGCATGATTGCCTTCAGTTTGCTTGCACCACTTGTACAGAATGAACAGTCGTAAGCATTTCCGATTTTTTTAGTTGTGGCTAGAGATGGGCGCGTGTCGTGTTTTTTTCGTGACACGAACACGCTCGACTCAGCATGAAGTGTTCGTGAGAGAAAATCTGATTTGGTTCGTTTTCTTGTCGTGTCGTGTCGTGTTGAGCAAACTTGACACGAAAAAACACGAAACGACTTTCAGATTAAAATATGTATGAATGCAGAAGCTTGCCGCATTAGACTATTGAGCGAAAATCTTGATATGTTACTGTTTCTCAACAAAAATATGTAAATAAAAACACGAATAGAACATGAAATGTTAAAATTGAAGAAAAATATATCTTTGAATATAAAAAATGTAGTTTTTGTTTGTTTTTGGATTTGATTTCGTACGTGTTGTGTCTTGTTTTGAAAATTTTGGGCATGTGTGTTTCGTACGTGTTGGACACCACGGATTCGTGTCGTGTCGTGTTGGAAATTGTCGACACGCGCCCATCTCCAGTTGTGGGTGTCACTGATAATCTATAAAAGCATACCTATTGATAGTGCAAAATTATTGCACAATTTTTTTTACATAGTGGTGAATTGAATAATAGCAGAATTGAATACACCGAACAACATACTTTTCAACTACAAACTATGTATATACCGTCTGAATTATTTTACAGTAGTTGAACAATTACTTAGTAGTAATTAAACAAGTCATTTATTCTCTTATTGGCAGAGTACTAGTATTGCTGCTTGTCATGCAGGGGATAAACAGTTCAACCCCTGTGGAAGCAAAATAAATTTTTGTTTAATTATGTTCATGTTTGTAAGAACAAGTTTTTAGCCCGTAAAATGATAGTTTTGCAGTAGCCTAGTGAGTAAAGCACTTGGCATAAAATAACACAATAACTGAAAATGGCATGAGTTCAATGCTTAGCAAAGACATTTAATTTTTATCGTGTTTTGTATATACAATTCCTTCTAAATACTGAAATTTATAACTTGTTATTTATAATAAATTGTGGTAAGTACTTGCCTCCAATGTCATCGCCATATTAAAGTAGTTGGTTGAAATGCCATAGTAGAAGTAGTGGAGGGTACGGTTTTTAGCTTTTTAACTCATTACTTTGCCATCAAAATTTTTCCTGGGTAGTTATGGTGATGTTAAAATAATTTCCAGTAAAATAATTCTTCAAGAAAGCAATGTTCAGTTTATTGAAACTTTTTTTCTTCTGTAATTGTAGTGCAACGTAGAAATTTTGCACTAAATTGTACATAGAAAAATTGATGATAGGGTTTTATTTTAATAGAGATGAGATTGAATTTGCTTTTAAATTTTACTACTTTTTTGTTTGATTTTCAATTACTCCAGTACAATATTTTAATAGAAAAAATGTGTTTTTTTTCTTATTAAATAATTACGAATTTTAGTTTTTAGTTTTACGCGTTTTGTTGTAGGTCCTATTTGCGTATAATAAATATTTGAAATTATGAATTCAGCAATAAAACACGAATTTTAGTTTTTTCTTTGTATGCTCAAGTTGTTGAAAGTTAAGTGAGAAAATATAAATATAAATTTACTGCTGATTCCGATTTTGCACTAATTGAGTTTAGAGGAGATGTTTGCACTAAATTTGTGTTTAGTGATGGTTAGAAAATTACCACTAAATTTTTTGATGGTTTTTTATCACTAAGCTGGTGAAAAATAGCGCAAAATAAATTTTTGCAGTTTAGTGCAATGCTTGTTTCAATCAACATGATAAAATGTATGCACTAGGGAATTCAATCATTGGGGATTTACTTTAATCGTTCAATTTATTTGCTAAATGATGTTGATAACTATAAACAATTGAAATAGATAATTTTAAATTAATCGAATGTTTAACCAAGCTAAAATTAATTAATTAAACCGATTGAAAAGCATAGTATGTATTAAGGTATTCAATCGGTTCATCCTTAATCGTTTAACCCGATTAACTGTTGGATTATTTGAAAATAGGATATTATCGATTGAGAATTGAATCTGTTAATTTAGTTCGATTAACCGATTAGCCGGCTAAATAAAATTTTATATTCTTTTACAGTATTTGATCATATTTTTTATTTTTTTCATCTTATTTATAATTACATACGGTATTTGTTGTGAAATTATTTTTCATCCAAATTTTTTACGTGGCTAAGAAATATATTCTTTTACTATAAGTGAACTAGAGGAAATTAATAAATTTTTGATTAATAATTTGATGAAACGATTTTGAATTTTAGTGCAAGCTATTTAATTAAAAGTTTGATTTAAGTAGAGACCAGTTCAAGTTTTAAATATACTTATTTTATGCCTCAAATAAGGAATATTTCCTTCAAGTAAGCGGTTTTTAAATACAGTACAAAACTAGAAACCAAGGAATTTGGGAATAAACATTTTTGTAGAATTTTCAGTGCTGAACTATGCTAAGATAAGTTCAACATGACGCTAAGTTGAGTTCGGGATGATTGCTTTTGATTTCTCCAACATCTACCATAAGTGAAATAACTGTTTCTAATTTAGCTTTTATTAAAACTAAAGAAACGACCATGTAAATCATAAATATCCAGCGAAAAAATTCGAGATTTGAGAGCACTAAAAGCAGTTAGAAGCAATGCGTTGCATATTTAAGATCAAATGTAAAAAAACGCTACCAGAAATGCACTATCATTTGCAAAATAGCACGATCACTTATTAGCTTTTGACGATAATTTTAAAATGTAAAAAATTAAAGCAAAGCAACATAAATATTTGAGATTTAATTTCTTTTACTGACGGTAGTGCTTCTTGGAAGCACTAACGTAAGCGAGACCCATAAAATATGTTTACGATTGTATACACGAATACTACACACACTTACAGTATGCGTGTATACACAAACAGCACTTATAAAAATAAGAAAGTAATTTTAAAATAGAGTATTTGTAAAAATAAGTTTATGTTAACTTCGTGCTGGTGGTTTGCAACAGTGTTTTTGGCTTAGTGGTTGGTCCGTTGGATTTTAAATCTGAAGGTGCTTAGTTCGCTACTAGTTGAAATTAAAATAAAAAGCAGTAAATAAAAATACAAAATTAATAATTAAAAAAAAGAAATAATAAGCCTTCAACCTGACGTTAGCAAATTTGTGAACACGTTCATCCACCATCCTCGCCAATCCTCAGCGAACTATTTGTTCCATATATTTTCAGTTTTAGTGCTGAAATGTTTGATGATTTTCAGCACTAATATAAGCATTTTGTGTAAACAGAAACTATTGCTTCTAAGCGGCTCAATGCGAACAAACATCAGGCATTATAAAAGGCAATTACAAAAGGTAATTGCAAGTGAATCCGCTCTGCTATTTCTCTTACAAATATGTTTCCAGCAAGGACTAATTTTTGTTGGGTATATGAAGCAGTATACAGTAACTAATAAAAGGTTCTCACTTAGTCGTTTTTTTATTGTATTCATATACATGGATTTTTTTCCTGTCTAATTTAGTTTAAAAAATTTTATGTTTGGTATGTTATTGTTTATTTTAACTAATACTTTTTAGTATTTTTTTCGTTTATTTTATTTATTGTATCTTCAATAAAATTGAACTATCAATAAGTAATCAAATCTTAGCTCTAGAATTTTAATTTTTAAATCCAGCCAATGCCAGGCAAAATTATTTGTTTCTTAGTTTGGTTATTAGATTCTTTTTACGTCTATCGTGCTCGGCTGAGAGCAAGAGTATCCTTCATTCTCAGCCGAGCGTGTCCTCTAAAGTTAATGATGTTGAGGACTAGGGGATTTCGGTGCAGCTCAAGTTTTTTTATGTGTCTTGCCTCATGTTTTGAAAACACAGTCTTAACCACCGGGACAATTAGAGCTTTATGAATGCGCTGGTGTCTGGCATACCAGGGGGCGTCTGTAATCGTACGGAGTATTTTATTTTGTCGCCTTTGAATTGTTTTTACGTCTGATACCGAAGAAGTGCCGCATAACTGGATACCGTACGACATATTGGTTTTAGAATGGAGTTGTATAGAAGAAATTTACAATTCAGGCTTAGTGTAGAACTCCTTCTAATGTGCTAATTTATTTGAGCCGCTTTTAATTTAAATTGGGCCACCTTTGCATTTTTGTGGGGTTTCCATGTTAGACGACGATCAAGATGAACACCGAGATATTTAACATTGTTTTGGGGTATATTTTGGTTATTGATTTTCATAGCCGGTCATGTTTATGTAGACATTTAATATGTAGACATTTTTGTTCGTTAATTTTTATCCGCCATTGCTTTATCCATTTTTCCAAATGAGGTACATATGGTTTTTGAAAGTCTGTACATAAGACAAAAGGTTCGTAACTGTTCAAAAATATGATTGAAGTCTACTGACGATTTGGTAAATCAACAGTAAAATACATATAGACAATGCTTAACCATCAGAAAATAAATTTCATTTACATTAATTTTGTTAGAAAGAAATTCTAAAACCCCTAAGGCAAAGACAATTTTTACTGTATGGAAAGTTGAATTGACACCATGATGTTTCGAGACCAACCGTGATCTCATCATCAGAAATCTTGTCCGCTAAGATCTCACTGCCAATCGCTACAGCTGCAGTCGAAAATATCCTCTTACTTTAATTAATTCGACTGAGGCACCCTATAAAACGATATTTAAGTACTTAACTGTAGCTGTCGTGATTGGTAGTGATGTCTAAAGTCGAGGCTACGCGATGAGCGACAAAGCGGTAATCGGCAGAACGCTAAGTTTGAGCTACATGTGGCTTATTACTGAGCAGTTAGTTGTTAAAATGCAATTGCCAATAAGAAAAACAATTTTATGTATCATAAAATTTGGATGTAATTATTGTGCAATTTTATGTAAAGAATATTTTAATATCTTTTTCAAAGGAATGTGTAGTAATATTTTTTATCTAAAAGTTACCCGATAAATATTACTGGAAAATTAAGCAAACACACATATTAACTGAATGTTTTTGAAAATAGCTAAGAAATTCTCGCCCGGGAACTTATATTGAAAACAAAAACAGATTTGCATATCTTATTGTTTGAAATGTAATATTGACAGATGATTTTCAATTTGAGGAGAAATCGAGAGCCATTGATAATATATATAGAAAGCTCACGTGCTGTCAATAAAATTATGACAAATCTCTTAACATATACGAGAACTATGAATTCAACTTATGTGAGCGAGAATGTTTTTTTCATTTCAACACATTACAGAGAGAGAGAGAGAGAGAGAGAGAGAGCATACATTTTGCACTTGAATATCCATTAATTTGCAATTTTTTTATACGCACAATCACTTTTTAGTTATAATTAATTTTTTCCCACTGTTTTATTTAAATTTGGGTTTTCTTTTAATTGAGAGGCTTAGTGCAATAACTCGGTAAGTCACAAAAACAAAATTACAACTTTAAAACTGTATAGGTTTTAGAATTTACTACTGTAATTGCGCAACAGAATTATTTGCAGAATACTAGAATTTATCCAAAAATGCCTCTAGTTTGCAAATTTAAAGTGTCTCTATATATAAGTGCCTGTATATTATATTAGTATTTCAACATGTTTCGTTGCTCGCTTTAGAACACCCTTCAATTTTTAGCTGCCATATATTTGTTGTTGTAGCGGCCAAAGTTTTACATATTCCGTGAAAATTTCAGGTCCGTAGCTCTAACGGTTCCCGAGAAAACAGCATGTGACAGGCAGACGGACAGACAGAAAGACAGTCAGGCAGACGGACAGCGTAGCGAAAACAATAGGGTTTCATTACACTTTTGCTGTACGGAGCCCTAAAAATGTAGTTAGATGGTTTTTTATTTATATAACTATATATATTACACATATACATATTACGTAAAAATAGGTTAACAAAAAATTTTGTACAATAAAATAACAAAAAACTGTTTGTCTAAAAGAATCATTGCAGTTTGGTAAAAATAAATTTCCTTGGAAACAAGCATATCGTCATTCATCGTTTATGTTACACTTTGTTGAATTTAAAGAAGCAATATTTTGCACTATTTTCCATTTACACACATGAAAACGTGTGCGCCAATGTTTGCACCCACACAAATGGAAAATCCACAAAATTAAGCAGGAAATGGAGGATGTGGAGGAAGTTGAAAGATAATAAAGCCTCCCAAAATAAAGCCAACAACTTTTGCCAACTAAGATCATAAAAGCAAACTAAATAAAACAGTTTTCATACAAAAAGAGCACGAAGGAAAAGTTGCGTTTAAGAAAAATCCGTTGAAAGGCAACAGCTATTAAATTTATAGCAAATATACATATATTGAATAAATCCAGTTGCCAGTAGAGAGTCAATTCTTACACGTCTTACAAATAAAATATTTTTAGCAAAATAATCACGTTTAGTAAATAACACATTATAAAGTTTGTAGTGATAATTATCAAGTCTAATAAAATAATATATAACTTGCTTGTGCTGATGACATTCGATTTATGTGCACTTAAGAAGCGAGTTAATGTATTGAGTTTAATTTGGCGGAATCTTTTATGATATACTTGAAGAGAATAAATATTTTTTATTATTTCCTTTTAAGAGCTTAGTTAATAGTGTTTTTTTTTATTTACTCGTTTAGGTTTCACTTATATGATTTCAAGGTGATAATAAAATTTTTTTAAATGCATGTATGCTACAAAAAGAGAATAATGAATTTTCTTCTATGACTAAAGGTTGAATAGACTGCCATTTAGAACATAACTGACTGAAATAATGTTTATGCCAATTAATGTTACCTGCAGGAGGTATATAGCACGGTCGTACAATACTGGCACCTGCTCATTCGGATCAGTGTTAACCTATCCAAAGCATAGATAAATATGTTTATGATTTTTAATGCCGCAGTCAGATATTTCTAGCAAGTCTTTTAGTATCGTACTAAAAAAAAGCATAAAAATTTCCGAAAGGACCCTTTTCTCATTTAAAAAATTTGCATAGTTTTTTGTGATTTAATAAAAAATTTTAGTTGTATTTTACTTTTCAAAAAATATTTGTTCAAGTGTGAACCCGTGTTTAACACTATTTCATAATTGGGCAAAAATCTCACTACAAAAAAAATATTTTACGTTTTACACCAGAGAAAGGTAGCACTTATTTGGCGGGTGTAATCAGGAACTGGGGAGTTTCGGACGAACCATCGATGTTGGATCATAGAATTATAAGGTTCGACGTAGATGGATATGCTGAACCGACACCTCCATCCAGGAATCCGAAAAATACTGATAGGGACCACATAAAGATCAACTTGGAGGACAGCATGAACAAGGCACAAAGGCACCAGTTAGAGCTGGAGTATCTATTAGATAAGGTTAACGGGGCAAGTATTAGAACATATGAATCTGCTGCACCCTTACCCCATCTAATGGAAGCAGAAGCAAAGCAGCTGTCAGACCTACAGAAAAAAAAAACGCGCAAGCTGTTTAATAAGGCGAAGCGTACTGGAGACTGGCGGACCTACACCGAAAGTCTAACGGCATACAACTCCGCAGTTCGGAGGGCGAAGACAAATAACTTTAGGAACTTTTGTTAGAAGATGTCAACCACCCCAGAATACATAAAATCATGGCCGAATTCCATGTGGATGCATCAGTAACACTCAAAGGGCAGATGGAACCTACACCAGGAATGAAAAAGAGAAGGCGCTGCTGTTACTCTCGACTAATTTTCAAGCGTAAAGGGGATGACGCGAGAACCATCTGCAGAACGTAGAAGAAACAAAGAATCCTGGGACGGTGCGCGGAAACTATGCACCGAATAGCAAATATAATGGGCTATTGGTAGCTTTCACGCGTACAAATCTATAGGGGTGGAAGATATTCTCCGTATATTTCTCCAGTAGGGGAAAAAGGTGGTTATGCCTCACCTTATAAGGTTAACCAGGAGCAGCTTAGCTCTAGGCTACATACCACAGGAGCGGGACAAGAGTGATCCTTATACCTAAGATAGGTAGGACGGATCCTATCAAGATCCTTTCGACCCATAAGCTTAACCTCCTTCATGCTTAAACTGATGGAGAGAATTATTGCTAACTATAGCCGATGAACTATCTTGTATTAGGGAGCCGTTGCATCCGTAGCAATATGCATACAGGGCAGGTCGTTGAACGAAGACTGCGCAGTATTAACTGATGAATACAATACGTAGTTGTCTAGACGCTAAGGAAGTTACGGTTTGTGCATTTCTGGATCTGGAAGGGGCCTTCGAAAATACAGAGCACTCTACCGTTACGCCTGCACCTAGAAGGAAATGAGTTGGAAACACCATATCCGGATGGATATATACGGGACATGCTTGAGAGTAGGAATGCGGATACCAAAGTCGGGGAGGAATATCTTGCAGTAAGGACGACCAGGGGATGCCCCCAAGGCGGTGTACTGTCTCCACTTCTGTGTAGCCTAATAATTGACTAACGAGCAATGGTACGTCGAGCATATGCCGATGACATCGTTATCATTGCAAGGGGATTATTTGAAGATACGTTGTGTGACATTATACAGAACGGATTTAGAATAGTAAAGGAATGGTGTCTAACTGTAGGGTTAAATATCAACACTCCTTTCACAAGGAACAATAGCGAATAGATAGCGTGCAAATAGAAAGCTCATCGGAGGAAAAGTATCTGGGAGTGATATTAGAGTGAAAGCTGTTATGGAGACAGCATTTAGAGGCGACTGTTGACAAGGCAACAAAACCACTAAGGGTTTGTAGATTTGTCGCAGGTAAGACATGGGGTTGCACACTCAAAATCTTGAGATGGATATACATCATAATAGTAAAACCTATCATCACTTATGGTGCTGTTGCCTGCTCGGACAGGATCCGGCTGGCTACGACCAGTGATCCGTTAGAGAAACTATAGAGGCTAGCTTGCCTCTGTATAACTGCGGCTATGAGGACGTGTCCTACGGCGGATATGGAAGTCGTAATTGAACTCACAACTCTGACGATTCTGATAGAAACTGCTGCCAAGCAAAAAGTAATTAGCATCGCGGGAAAAATCATAGGCAAGGACTGTCTAATTAGCCAATGGGAGCAATCAGCGCTGCCAAGACAATTTCCTTACCTGCCCAACTCTCTGGTCTGATGATTAAATTTTATGACTTCGACAAGGGGTTGGTTGAAACTGTTCTGGCCACCAGAAGGGAATGAGGAGAAATGGCACCCCGATATTCCTTTGTAACTGGCACCATCAAGTGGTATACTGATGGCTTCAGATTGCCTGTGTGGAAGCCGTAAGACCAGGGACTAACTACTATGAGTCCTTGGGAAAAGCTGCTACCATTTTTCAATTGGAAGTTTATGCTATTGAGAGATGCGCACGACTTAATCTTGACAGGGAGTACCGACGGAGAGAAATAGCCATCTGCTCGGATAGTCAGGCCGCTATCAAAGCACCCAGCTCATATAAGTTTACCTCTAAGTTAGCTTGGGATTGCCGCATTAAGCTAAATCAGCTAAGCAGGTCACACTCTGCTGGGTTCCTGGACACGTCGGGGTGGTAGGAAACAAAAATGCTGACAAAATGGCTAGAAGGGGGCTTGTGCACCCATGGTCGGACGATAACCGTTTTTCGGACTTGGATTGGATAAAATCCGGGAAGATATATCGGCGGCGATCAAGAGTACCAGGGAACACCTATGGTTCAATCTACCTCGATTGAGGCACGCAAAGCTAATGAGCGTATAACCAAAATCGTTTCATAGCTCTCATGTCCCTGAGTAAAAGCAATCTAACCATGCTCACAGGTTTCCTCATAAGCCATTGCAGACTGAGAAAACACCTCAGCAGACTTGGCATTGAGAGTAGCAGCATGTGCAGATTCTGTGATTATGAGGATGAAACTCCAGAGCATATTCTGAAGGACTGTGAAGCATTATACCACAGAAAATATAGTCAATTCGGCAAGCATATATTGGAGGATTGGGAACTGCCTCAGCATCTAACAAGGTGCTATTTTATAGAAATCTAAACTTGGGCATCTCGGCCATTTTTGAGAAAAGCTTAGAATGCGTCATCGGATATAAAAAATTTGATGTCGTTTGAAAGGTTTCAGTCTGTCTTAACGAATGCTGATTATAAAAGACATAGCTTTTTGCTAAAAGTGCCTATCCATAATATCCTGCCTATCCATCTATCCATAAATATCCTGAAAATTGATATATTAATTTTATTTCTTTTTTTACAGAATGTAGCCAACTGAAATGTTTTTATTTTATACAATACACGTTCAAAATATACAGTCGGTTTTTTATGATAACTCGATAATTTCTATGAAAATTGAGAAAACTAATAATAAAAACAACCATTTGCTTACATTAGGATTTTTTGTAGAAAGTAAAGTTGAAAATAGCATAATTGTATAGTTCGTCATCAGATTTTAGTAATTTAAATCTCATTTGACACACTGTTTGTAAATCCAAGACAAGGAAATCATAAATGAAAAACTGCTACCGTTTTTTTTATTGTTATTACTTACACAATTTTCATAGAAATTATCGAGTTATCATAAAGAAACAACTGTAACTTTCGAATCTGTTTTTATCCCATCTTAAACATTTTACACAATAAGGACCAAAAATTAAAATAAAATTTTTCAGGATATTTAAGGATAAATGATACTTTGGCATTTTCATGCAGGAAGCTATGTCCCTTTCAATCAGCATTTGTTAAAGTAGACTGTAACCTCTCGAATGGCATCAAATTTATTTATATCCGAAGACGCGTTCTAAAGTTATTCAATCTTCAATATCATGAACTATTCTCAAAAATTGCCGAAATGCCTAAGTTGAGAGGCCTATAAAATATAAGCCGTAAGTGGTGTCGAAGTAGTTTTTTGCCATGTTACGCAACAGTAGAATTGTAAGTTCAATTTTATTAAAATCGGAAAGGATAAAAATCCAGACCATGTCGAAAATTTTCGTCTTTACTTTTATTGAATTTTTTTAAGAATAACATTCCAAGTATATTTTCAAACTTAGATTTTTACATGCGACTTATTGCTGCAATTTTTATTTATTTTGGTTTGTCCAACGAAGCACGTAGATATATTTATTGATTTAAAACTAAATCGATTAAATTTTAATATATACACATATAAAATATTGGCTACATAACGCAATAATTTTAGCTACTCGTACTTAATAATCTCCAACATCGCACGCTGATACTAATAGTTAATGGTCACGTTTACTGTGAGTTTCATTATACTCATATCGTTTACCATTGAACGTAAATGGGTCTTTCATTTTCCTTAATCTTCTTTGTAGCTACACTGAGAAAAAAAGAATGCAAAATCTACATGACGCAATTTTGATTGGAAATCATATTAAATTTACAAGAAGTAATTTGTCGTTTAACTGTGTTGGTGTCTATTTGCTTTGTTCATTGCTGCAATTCAATGTTGTGCTCAGTTGTGTGACTTGTTGTTTTTTCTGCTTACAAATAGCTGAAAAAATTGAATTACTAGCGAAAATTTACTTTCTGCTGGCTTAAAATTACCATTGTTTCATATTAATTTTAAATGGAAAATTTTTAATCTAACCTTAAATCTCTATAATATAATATTTTTTCCTTTTAAAATAACTTTATTATAAACGTAACATATAATTTTAAATCAACATAACTATAACTTTAATTTAAAATAGACTTTGTACTAAATAATCAATTATACCATGTTGAATTAAAATGATATTTATTTTACGTACGTTTGTATTTATTTAGCGTAAATCTAAAGTAAAGATTTAAGCTGTTGTGACTGCAGTGGCTAGCGCGTTGACTACTAAGCAAGTGGCCGAGTTCAAATCTTGGCTAGGGCAGCCAACTACAGCACAAATTTTTCTGATGCCTATGCAAATACAAGAAAAACATTCAATAAAATAGCTACATTAAATTCATTTGAAATAACTTTTATTCAACATGATTCTTCGTGTTTTAATATTAAATTCACGTTGTTTCAACTTGAAATAATTTTAATTCAACAGGGCCGTTCGTATTGTTTGCATATCAAATTCACGCTATTTCAGCTCAAAATAACTTTGATTCAAAGTGATTCTTGATATTATCTCAGTATCAACTTCATTTTGAGTTAACTGTACTGGAATATTAAATCAACATAAAATATAGTTATTTTAATAGGAAAACTGTTCTTCATGTAAAATCATGTTGAATTAACAGGAAACACCTATGAAGCGAAGTCACTACCGAAAAGTATTAAATTGACCTTGTTCCGACGATTTTAATATGAAATATTTCTGTGTGTATGTATGGGAAACACTGCTTTAAGCAAAATTAAATTTTACCGCTTGAGGCCAGTATGAAGTATTTCTAACCGTTCGAACGAACGCGTTCGTTTAATTAATTTTTTGTTAGGAATTCCAAAAATGTTCTTAAGCTTCGATTTTTGTCCAACTAAGCATATAGAAATACTTATTATTTTAAAACTAAATCTATTAAATTTTAAAATAAACACATCTAAAACAAAAGCAACATAATTGCAACAGTATCAGCTACTGATACTTAATAATCTCCAACATCTCACGCTGATACAAAAAGTTGATGGTCACGTTTACTGAGAGTTTCATTATACTCATATCGCTTACCATTTCATTTTCCTTAATCTTCTTTGTAGCTAGATATATTGTTGTAAACACGCATACATGCCACATAATTTCTCATACGGATAGACATTAACAAAATTCCAACCCAAAAAAGCAAAAAAGAGTCAGACTATTAATCTTTACAAAAGTGCAGCAGTTTCTATTAAGGACGAGCAAAAAATATATCGATATATATCGTCCAAATTTTTAATTGCAATATATCAATATATCGATATTTTTTCAATATATCCACAGTATCAATTTCGATATTTTTTTAAACTTTGATTTTGTTTTTCGTTCAGCTATTTAAAAAAAAAATCGACAAAATCTTCATTAAATAGATTATTCTTAACAAAATCTTTTATTATATTTTATTTTATTTTGAACTGAATTATTTCGGCTTTCTAGTTCAATATTTTGAATTAATGTAAACTAAAACTATTTTATTAAGAGTGGAGTGTTGGAATATTCAAATCAGATTAGCAGAACGAATCAGTACTACTGATTTCGATAAGCCGCTACACTTATGAAGGTGGATGCTTTTTGCAAGAAAGCAACAGCTATTTCACTAATTTTTGTCGCGAATTAGAATACATGTAAATTCTTGCATTCATATTTATTGCGACTCAACTTAGTTAGCCGAAATTTCACCTACCCGAATTAATAATCCAACACTCATAAGCTCTTATTATATTTTGTTTTCTCTTTTGATGGGCATTTTTATCAATACTTACAATCAAAGCTGTTAGTTGTGTTTGTTTTATAAATGCTTAGACTGTTTCCAGTTATTTTGTCTGTATTTAGTTCCAGACAGCCAACCGAGAATAAAACATGCATATAACTTATTTTGCGCGAGCCGTCGCATTAATAATTATTTCTACGTAATTTAATTTTTGAACTGAAAAGGTATAAGTCTAATGAGACGGTGTAGCGGCCTGTCAAAATCAATAGTACTGGTCAATTCTGCTAATCTGATTTGAATATTGCAACACTCGACTCTTAATAAAATAATTCGAATTTACATTAATTCGAATTTACATTAATTCAAATATTGAACTAAAGAACCAAAATAATAAATTTCAAAATCTGTTTTTTTACTTATAATCTATTGTGTATTTGAAAAATTTTCTTTCATTGAGCATGATTTACTTGATGTACGTTCCATGAAATATTGTTGAAACAGTAAGGAAGTTAGTCATTGCCTCTTTTCGCGTTAATTATTTATAAGAAAAATACTGTTTGTGCTTAATTTTTTAAAAGTTTGGTATTATGTATTAGCTTGAAGAGTATATCGAAATATCGATATTTTTTAATCGATATATATCGGGGCTGATCGATATTTAAAAATATATCGATATCGATATATATTTTTCACTTGCCCATCCTTAATTTCTATGCATTTGCATTCAAAATGTAAGACCACATCGCTGTAATTTCTGTAAGTCCATGTCCATACGAGTCAACTTTTGCTTCTGCAACTTTCTTAAATTTTCTTTTGAAGTTGCATTCGTGTCCATATAATGAAATTCTTATTGCTGTTGTTTTTTTACACAGAATTTGTTGTTGCTTAATATTACGAAGAAGAATACAAAAGAGACTTGCATGTACATGAAAATTTGCTCAGCAAAAGTTTACTCGTATGGACATAGACTAAGCAGAACCAAGGGCATGTACCCAACAAACATTTGGTATTGTGAAAGCTACTAAGAATTGACATTAATTGAAAAATTCTGATTATCACAGAAAAATAGTATAAAAACACGAAATTTTTCCCTCAAATCTAACGAGGTGGTAAGCAATTCTACAATGTCGAATCTGCTGGCTTATGTTGTTTTTTATTTCTTACGTATAATAGTTTCAAATAATGCCAGGACGCAAATTTCTAGTTTATTTTGCGATTTCCTTTAAAACCATTGAAAATGCTACTAAATTGTTTAAGTAAAAATACAACTGAACTTAACAATAAGAAAACATATTACAAAGTGCTCATAGTTGCACTGTAAATTTTTATGCTTTTCTAGCAAAAATATTAGTTTTGTTGTAAAGTTGCTACTACTTTGATTGTTGTGTCCTGAAAAATAAACAAAACAAAAGTTGTCCATGTGTTAGTGGTTTTTATTTTATTGAACAATTTTATGAATATGTGCATATATAATAAACAAAATTATAAGACAATCCAAAAGTTTTGAAATGAATTGAAATGTTATTGACTTTTCGCGAAAATTTTTACTAGCCGCAACCAACACAGCAAGTGAGTAATTTTGACATTGCGTTCGCATTACTTCGATAAAGTGGAATCGGAGTATGTATGAAAATACTTACATAAGTCTTCTTGCGACTTGCCGTTCGAGTCATCATTCGCATAGAAGTATGCTTAGTTTTCTTTCGCTTAGAATTCAAACACAAACACCTTTTCGACATTATGGAACAGTCCATTAATATCTAATATAAATATATTTATATTCCTAAACGGTCTGATTTTACATTATGAGCCGAATCGGTTGAATTGAAATAGAAATAGAGGAATTTGTATTTGCTTTGCATAAGCCACTTTTCTAATCAGAATATCGTATTTTCACAAGAACAGATTTCTGACTTAATTTTCAAAAGTATCACTTAAGTAAAGATATGTTTGTGACATGGTTGCGTCAGCAATGACATGTTTCCCGACACAGTTTTTGAATGTGGCAAATAACTTATTATTGTATTATATGACTGTGAACCTTAATTAGCTTAAGGCAAAAAAACTAACGTTTACATTTAATCATGAAATTATTAGATTTCCTTAAAATTGACACATGGTTGGCTGGAACAATATATATTGTTGAAAAAATTCCGACTACAATCATAGTTTATTTAAAAATTCAACAACAGAATGGTTTTATAATAATAAAATATCGTTCTTATCTATACTATTTTGTCTTTAAGAAATTTATTATTTGACATATTGTCATAATTTTATTTTAAATGAAGTCAATTTGCTGTTAGTTAAGCAATGTCTATATGCATTTCATTGGCGCTTTACCAAATCGTCAGTAGATTTCAACCACAACTTTGAAAAGTCACAAACCCTTCATCTTATGCACAGACTTTCAAAAACTATTTGAGAGCTTACAAATAATAATATTTCCGATTTTATTTTTCAGTTAGCTTTGAACCATATACATGGTTGCTTGAACCATGCTTAGTTTTCTTATATGGTTGTTTTGAGCTATAAATATGGCTGCTTTCAACCATATATTCAATCATAGTATGTTGCTCTTCGATTATGGTTGTCTCAATCATGTTTTTTCTTTGCGTGTAGAAATGATTGAAAAGGAATAGTTACTTTGTATGTTCCTGGACTGGTCACTTTTCTAATCACAAACTTGTATTTCCACGGGAACGTAGTGTATGTAAAACTTTGTTTCATATAAATCGGTTAAGAGGAGATAGGCGCAAATAAATATTTAGTTTGTAATGTCGCACAGTGGTTACAATAGGGTAATAAATCTATATATCTGAAATTTGCGATCCGATTACAAAACGATGTATGTAAAAAGCATAGAAGAAGATGTAAGCTTTAAGAATATTGAAATTTATACCACCCTATTGAAACACACGTTGAGCTACATAGTTCCGAAATTGGCTACCTCGGATATGAAAATGAATGAATGAAAATTAATTTAAGCTTGGTTTAAAAATTGTAATTCGATAAAATGATTGTACGATCATATTACTTATACCTAATATCCACATTTTCTTCACATACATATTTATTTTTAATTAAAAACTAATTATTGTTAAAATTCTTTGAACATAAGGGGAACATAAGAGTAAAGTAATTTCGAGTACGTTGAATTCAATGGTGTTAACCGCTTTTAGAAGCTAGCGCTAGTACCATAAACACGATGTTTATATTTTTTGATGATTTTCAAATTAAAATTTAGCTAATTTATATACAGGTAAATACGAGTATTTACAACACTAAGATGTTCTTTGAATTTTTTCGATTTTTTTTTTGCGAAAAACGATTTTGCGCGAATAAAAATATCAGTGCAAGTCTGTTTTATGTAAATTTAGACGAGTTAAACTTAAAAATTCTGAAGTTTACATCATACCAAAACTTTTACGAAAAAAGTGGATCTTTCGCGAAAAACTCACAGCATCGCACACTGGGAAAAGGGCAATCTAGCGGCGGAAAAATCATGTCTTCCAAACTAATAGTCTGATCCGCAGAAGCTGTATGGATTAATTATTGGGAAGGATGTAGGCTACAAGGTGTGTAAAGAATTAGGCAGGTATTTTTAACACAGTGTACGCTATATGTTATTATATAAGACCAATTTTTCCAAAAAGAAATCTTTCGTCGTCGGACATCTTATACCTTCCAAATTAATAATCTCATCTACAAAAAATGTATGGGTGAATTAAAGACAAGGATGAAGTAAAGCTTATTAAAAAATTAGGCAGCTATTTTTAACACAGTGGGCGATATATGTTGTTGTATAAGACCAATTTTACTAATGAAATTCTTAAGTCTTCGCAAAACCCATATCTCCAAACTAATAGTCTGATTTACAAAAACGTATAGATGAGTTATAGGCAGGGATGTAGGCTATAACTTATATCTTCCAAACTAATGGTCTGATGCACAAAAAACGTATGCATGAATTAAAGGCAGTGGGCTATAAGATCTGTAAGAACTAAGGAAGTTATTTTAACACAATAGAAGCTTTATGTTGTTATATATGCCCAATTATAAAAATTCGAAATGCATTAAAAATTTTTAAAAACATTGAAAACGACTACTTCATTGGCATTTTATTGGTTTAGGAACCAAATTATAACAGAATCATAAAGAAATACACACAAGTAGGAACATTTTAAAAATATGTATTGTTAAAATAACTGATGTAAAAGTCGTATACGGAAGTCTCTGCAGGTAATTTTTGCACCAATATTACTTTATGATATCTTCAATAAGATTGAACAAAAACTTCAGGTATACTCGGGTATACTTCTGCTTAATCTCGATAAAGATTTAGAAAAGCACTCAAAATAAGATATTTCTGTATTTACGCTTCTAAACCTTAACTGAAATAGCAAATATACAAAGAAAATGCGATTAAAATATCTTATATAACACTTTAACTAAAAAAAGTTACTTTGTGCTAAAACGTCCATCATTAACGATTCAACAAATTAGACATAAAAATCAATAAAGAAAAAAGTACATTTTCTGAACCAGGTAGCTTAGTGATAAATAAATTTTATTTTTAAATACACAGATTTTTTTCGCCGCTAGATTGACCGTTTTTTTTCTCTGCACGTCGTAATATTTTATGTTTGTTCAGCCGATTTAAATTCGAAAATTTTCGAAAAAGTACAAAAATATGCTGTTATAATAAAACTACCATATTAATTTAAATCGCGAATACTAGCGCTAACTTCGAATAATGGGTACGACCATTGAAATCAGTGGAAATGAATTATTCTTAGTAGTAAGGTGGCCAGCTTGTTAAGGTGATGTATGCTCCAATTTCCTTCCAACATTCAACCAACAGTTTTAATGCATTGCACATCAAAATTATTCCAGTGGTGATCCCTTTAGAATAATTTGCTGAGATTATAAAAATCTTAATATATAATTCTTATCTTTCATCTATCATGCAAAAGAGACTGAAAGGTTCTGTCAAGAAGATAGTTATGCAACAGTAACATTTTTGGTTTTTGTAAACTGCAACCTTATTTTTACTATCATCCAGCAGAGACTTATACGATTATGTTATTAGAAGAATATAATTATGTAAATTGCAAACTTTCTTCCAATCACCATCCGGAAGAGAGAGACTAAGGAAAAAATGATTCGAAGTGTTTAGAAGAAGTTATATTATGGTTTTTCCTAAATTTGAGCGAGCTGGCGGCACGTCTTATCGCAAACCGATTGATCTAAAAATTTGGCAGGATAATTTTTTTTTTATAAATATGTATTCACCAAAAATAGTTTAAAACATCACCAAATATTTAGCTAAGGGTCATCCTAATGTGGATATGTGTGCATGAACAAAAATTCTTCTGCGTGTTTGATCACTGGAAAAATGATGTAGATGTAAAAAACTAGCAAACGAGATTGCAAAAACTTCATAAATTTTCGAAGCTATGTCCTGCCTTGAAATCAGCTGAAGTACAGCCACACAAAGACGCAGAGGAGATATCTTTTATTGGCAATACTCGGTTTGTTAGTACTGTAATTAAAAAAACAATCAATAAATACAATTACTTTTATTCTGTAACGACAAACGAAAAAACGAAAAGTATTAAACATGACAGTATAATAATAGTTAAAAAAGGCTTTAGTTCTAACTAAACATAAGAGGTTCTTCCATCAATTGGGAAAAGAGATGACGCTTATCACTAAATCTGCTTGTCTACCTGCTTAGTACTATGTGCTTTCAGTCATAATCCCATCTAGTCTAAATAAGATTTTCCTTTCTTATGCGAAAGAAATTTTTGATGAGATTTGTTAGCCTGCATTTTTAGGTCGAAGTAATCCAATTAAATTTTGTTCATTTAATTTTATTCCTTTTTCATATTTTATCAGAAGTAAATATTTTACAGGAAAAAATTAAATTTTTTTGGACGCCATCTACATAAAAATATAAGTATTAGTTTTATATCTTTTCTTTGGGACAGCTTGACCTAAATATGATTTCATTGATAGGTTGACTGGATCCAAAAGTATTGTAATAAGGATAAAATGCAAAGCTTCTAGAACCAGCTTAAAGTATTTTAAGTGGCCCTCCCTTGCGGCTTTTGCACGCACGCAAAGAAAAGATATGGTTGTGGCATGGTTGCGTCAGCAATGACATGTTTCCTGACACAGTTTTTGAATGTGGCAAATAACTTATTATTGTATTAAAAGACTGTGCACCTTAATTGGCTTAAGGCAAAATACTAACGTTTACATTTAATCATGAAATTATTAGATTTCATGAAAATTGACACAATATATATTGTGAACAATATATATTGTTGAAAAAATTCTTACTACAATCATGGTTTATTTAAAAATTCAACAACAGAATGGTTCTATAATAATAAAATATTGTTCTTATCAGACATGGCTGTCTGCTTCCAAAAAAGTTTTTTCCTATAACTTTGTTGAATTCTTTTTGTTAGTTTTGTATTTTACTTGACAGCGTTTGGTTTATTTTTGTGAGCGGTTAGTGTGAAAAAATAAAAAATAAAAATAAAAAATAAAAAATATAATAACAAAAAGTGATATATTCCGGTAATTAATGCTCGGCCATGTTCTGAAGACCATTTAGTTTTGAAATAGCAAAATTTCAAAACCGTAGAAAATTGTTCTTTAATCGGACATGTTAGTGCATTCGTAGCTTTGTTCTGATAAAATATGTGAAATGTCTGAAACACAAAAACCAACTGAAAACCTCCAATAAATGAGCTTTTTAGTTGGATTCTATCCCGAAAGTTGCCGATTTCACAACGAAATGTTTTTCAGAACATGCCCGATTGTAAATATAACATGTGTCAACAAATATGTATATGTATCTATGTGAAAATAGATAATAATTATTATTTCAGATTCAACACACTGACCAGTTGAAAAATTTTATTTTTGATTTAAATTGAAATAATAAAATTTTTTAGCTCCTGTAAATTTTTTTAATCAACTTATGGTTAAGAAAACAATAAATATATGATTATATAGAACAATATATATGGTTATTTATAACCATTTATATGGTTAATTTTAATCATATATATGGTTATTCCAGACCATATTTTGTAATTTTGAACAATATATATATATATGGTTATTTTAAACCATATACATGTTTGCTTGAACCATGCATATGGTGTTTTTAACCATATATATGGTTATTTTAAACCATTTTTGTAATTTTGAAACATATATATCGTTGTTTTGAAACAAACATATGGTTACTTGAACCATATGTATGGTTGCTTTGAACTATATATATGGTTGTTTTCAACCATATATTCATTCAAAGTATGTTGCTCTTCGATTATGGTTGCCTCAACCATGTTTTTTCTTTGCGTGCAGAGTCATTCCAACTAAAAAGAAAATCATTGAGTTCAAAATGTGACGCAACTTAATGTCAAACGTCATAAAAAAACCCCAAGGAAAATTTTTTATATTCAGAATTTATTTAGCATCTTCAGAATTTATTGGCCATCTAAAGTAAAACATTTGCTCAATATAATACTTGTATATTATTGCTTTAGCATTACAGTTATAATAGATATTGAAATGATTGATGTGTCAAAAATTATCCTAAATATTTTTATAATAATTTAAAAAAACAAGTGAAAAACTTTGGTTGTTTAAAATAATAAATGCAAAAATTTGTCTTTTCCAACCTTAAGAAACATATTAAAAAAGATTAGTTTTTGGATTGAAGAGAATTTAATAAACCAAGGTAATAGAAAAGAGCTTTAAATAAAGCATCCTAACATTAAATTAAATAAAGCAGCCTAAAATTAGCATTAGCTAACTTTTGCAATAACTATTACAAGACAGTAAATAAATAGATAACATTCCTTAAATGCTTTCGGACCACAACAAGTGGTTTGAAACGGTCGAAAAATAAATGCTTTACCCAACCAGTTTCAAAAGATACAAAAATACTCTTGCTGTGTTTTTTTTAAGACAAAACAGACAAAATTATATTTGATAAAATCTTAAATCTCAGTAGAATGATTTATCATTAAGTTTGAAACATATCTACATAATAAATATTGAACCAAACAACGGTATACCTATTTCTAATTTATTAATTCGTGCTTTTAGTAAGAGAATTCTGATATATTAGTTAATGATTTAAGTACAAAATGTACACAGAAATATATTCTAGCCAATAACTAATAATTAAAAATAATAAGTAGATGAATTTTTTGGCCAGTTGTGTAGATGTGGGAAATAGTCATTTTGCCACACACAGTGAGGCTCCCAGCAAAAACTTTTGTCATTTTTGTAATCGGTAGTATTTTATTAATGGGTTACAAAGTAATGAGTGGTACTTATTTATTCAATTTATATCTACTACCTAGTTTTTCATAAAATTAGTACGTATTTTTCTCATTATCTGAAAGTAGTTACAATTTGTATTAATAAAATAAGTAGACAACCACCTTTTAAGTCAACGTTTGTTTCTATATGAAAAATAATTTTTGTCGCTTAAACTTGTAAAGCTACAATAATAGCTCAGTTGGTAAAGTACTTGTCTTTAAATCTGAACGAGCACAGGTTCGTATCCCAGCTGGGTCAAAAAAATAAAAAAAATTAAAGTATAAATAAAATAATAATAAAATCATGTTTATAAAATTATTTTTAATTTTAATTTGTTTATTTGACTACTTATTTTTTAGCTTCCAGTAAGCTAAATAGTAACTAGTTAATTGCTGTGAAAATGTAAATACATTTGTAAGGGGCACCCCTTATTTTTTTTGGACTTCTCAAACAAAAATAAATAGTTATCGAGTCAAATTCTAAGTAGTTATGACTTAAATCCTCATTAGCTTTTTTGCTTATGCAGTGAAATATGCAGTGAAATTTTAAAAATTCTTCGAAATGTCGTGAGCCGATACCTTTAAATACTTTTTTTCAAAATCTTATTTAATTGTTCAGAGTGGATCATACTAATTTGGAAAGCTTTCTCTTACCTACCGCTGCACAGTGGGGACTATTGCAAAATAAATGGTAATAAATTTGGAACTTCTAAACTGCTGATTGGATTAGTCTAAAACTTCCAACATCATTATAGGATGAGTCGAACTTTATACTCCGCGTCTCGGTGTCATCATATCTTAAGCAGGAACAGTGCTACAGTGGGTCAAAGTTGAAAAAACTTCTGAGGCTTGCAACTTTCTTATATGTTATGTGAAAAGTTTAAAGCGTTATCAGTTATGCTAGAAAATAAAAAGAAATAATGTCATTACATTTGTTTCCGTAGCTTTCATAGTTGAAAAGATATTTGACTATATAGACAAAAAATGTTTTTTGTATTTACTTTTTTTTAGTTTTTTGCTGTAGTTATTTCTCGATTTTAATTTAAAAGCCACCGTTCGGCTTGCGATAAAACTCTCTGTAAAATTAGAGAAATAGTTTTTTATTATTTGCATTCTTTAAGTCGGAAGAAACTCAAATAAATTTGACCTGAAGAAACCATATTTTTTCTCAAAAATTATCTTCTTTAGTTTCGATTTTGTAAAAAAGTTATGTCAGCACACTCAATCATTACATATTGTAAAAGGTAATCAATCCATTAAAAATGTGTCTAACGCCAAATATTTTGTACTTTGGCTACCTAAAAACTGTAAAAACAGTTTTTACGACTCTTTGTAATTACTCCGATAACGTTTGATAAGATAGATAGCTTTAAGATTCCTGGCAAAAATTTAAGACAGCCTCTAATAGAATGTGCATAAATGTGAACACACGCGCAGATTTTATGAAAAAATAAAAAATTTAGGGAAATTAAAACTTGTTTGGCGTCTTAATTTTCGATTTGGCGACATGGCAATTTTTTGGCGATTTATAAAGTAGTGCGCTATTTTGTTGGAATTGCGTCCTAAGATACTGAAGTTTGGTTTATAGGCTACAAATTGCATATTAGACAAGTAAAAAATTTTTTATATAAAAAATGTACATACTTCCTAAAGCTTTAGATGACTGAAATTCAGTATGTAGGAAAGAAATTGCACACTAAATACGTAAAAATTTAAAAATGGAAAAATTTCCCGCTTCAACACTCCGAAAAGGTGGTTCATATTATCGCTAAATTCCCGCTTTAATGTCTGCTCATATGATATCGGAATTTCCCCCACCAACCCTCGAGAAGTGCTGTATATCTGTACATTCTTTTAGTACACAGGAGACGAGAAAACTCCAGTCGTGCGGCAGATCTGACATGCTCAATTTTTTTAATGCTTTAAGTAAACTAAATAACATAGTTTATGATAAATGTTGTGCATTTTTTGAGTTCACTAATCATTTTTGCTTTGTTTTAAATAAAAATTATTATTTTATGAAATATATATTTTTACTCACTGTTTGTTATGTTAACTTCTACTGGGATCAAACAAAGCTCGCACGAAGACAACATAAGCTTACTAAACTTTATGCATTTAACATTACAAATTAGAACAAAAGCACACGCATGGTCTTGGCTGAAATTGAACATTGACCTCTCCTTTAATAGTCTTACGTACTAAGCACTACACCACTGATTTTTAATGTGCATTTATATAAATTCATTTACAATTTCCGTTAATTTTACGTACAGCATATTTTGAGTATTTGTATCTGTGTGTTATTTCTATGCATGTACACTTTTGGTACTTATAACATAAACAACGGACTATATTGAAAGCAACAGAAAATCAGTATAATGTGTATTTAGTTTTTTTATTGAATGTTAGAATCAGTTGAAAATAATATTTCTTAGGGCCATTATTACAACTCAGCAGTAAAGTATAAGATAATTACTGGCACGATTAGCAAAAGTGATCGATAAACTGACCTGCAACAATTTTTCATTATTACGACTTGCCTGTAAAATAAAAATTATTTTTTTTAAAATATGGCTATACCAGAGCACTTAAATAGCCAGTGGTACATACAAGTCTACAACAAGAATAAATTTGTTGTAGAAACTATACTACAGCTGTCAAAAAATGTTGAAAGATGGGTGGAATTAGCAGCGCAGGTAGCTCTATTAGCAAATTTAGAATACTGTAAAGAAGGGAAGTTCTATATAGTGCTGATATTATGATAATATCAATACACCACTAAGTTTGACGAGTAAGGTCAGTTGTTCTAGTGAGTTCACCTGTAAGATATGTCTTGTTGTTTACTTGATAAAGAAGCAAGTATGGCAGGCTATGAAAATGTGTGCCGATAAAAGTTAGAGGAAGAATGAACTTGCCAGTAAGTTATCCCACACTTTTAGGTTAAAGCCAAGTTGTAATAATGAAAAACTGTTATCCGTCCGATAAAATGCTAATTATAACTAAAGCCGAGATGTAATAATGGCCCTTAGAATTTTAAATGTTTACTCTATTAAAAATGATTGCACGGAATACTTCTTGAACAAAATACATTCCGTTACTGTCATAATATTGTGAGTGCAATTATGTTTGTTTATTATTTTTTCTAATAATAATAACAAAAATAAAAAATAAAATAAAAAAATATTTTCATATTATTTTAGTTTTGGTACTTTGTTTTTAGATAAATGCACATTTTTGCGCATATTTTTGATTTTTAGATGCATTTGTTAAGCGCCTTAGATCAATTTTTAGCTGCATGAAAGTCTGAGCCCTGCTCATCACAAATAGCCAACAAAATAGCGCACTACTTTATAAATCGCCAAAAAATTGCCATGTCGCCAAATCGAAAATTAAGACGCCAAACAAGTTTTAAAATCGCCACGTTTGCCGAGAAATCGGGAGGTTTGGTGAGAAATCGCAACATCTGATAACCTGGCTCTAAGATTTCTGGCTAAAATTGCAGACAGCCTGGCCATACATGTGAATATACGCGTAGATTTTCTGAAAAAGTTAAAAATTAAGGGAGAATTAAGCTTTGCACCATTGAAAATATATAGTTAAATAATTTAAGATTCTCAGATTCACATTTTTAACTTCAGTATAAATCTGTTTACTACTATTAAAAAAATTATTCCAATATCTATTACTTATTATACTCAGATGAGGCCTTGATAGAATTGTAGAAACTATAACAGTTGTGTCAATAAAAGGAAATAAGTTAAGAGCGTTCTATATATTCTTTGAATTGTATTAGTAAAAGGTATTTGAATAATTTTTTTGGCGTCGTGCATTTTTTAGTTCATTAATCATTTTTGCTTTGTTTTAAATAAAAATTGAAAAAAAATATATATATATATATATAGTATATATATATATATATATATATATATATATATATATATATATATATATATATAT
Organism: Panzeria rudis; assembly: GCA_956483635.1. Classification (NCBI taxonomy): domain Eukaryota; kingdom Metazoa; phylum Arthropoda; class Insecta; order Diptera; family Tachinidae; genus Panzeria; species Panzeria rudis. The sequence continues at coordinate 108,964,789 of OY101447.1, forward strand.
ATATATAGTATATATATATATATATATATATATATATATATATATATATATATATATATATATATATATATATATATATATATATATATATATATATATATATATATATATATATATATATATATATATATATATATATATATATATATATATATATATATATATATATATATATATATATATATATATATATATATATATATATATATATATATATATATATATATATATATATATATATATATATATATATATATTGGCGTTTTTTTCCTATTTTTGGCGAATTTTAGCGATTCAGATGATATTTGTTTTTATTATTTTTAAAAAATATTTTTATAATTAAAAAAACTTATAAGTCCGAAGTTTATTATTTCGGCTTTTAGTTTAGTTTCGGCTAGCTAAGTTGACTTACAGTAAATTAACGCAAGAATATACATGAAAAAGTCTTGTATTCTATTTCGTGACAAAAATTAGTTAAAGAGGTGATGTTTCCTTGTAAAAAGCATCCACCTTCATAAGTGGTAAAATTGAATACGAACGGTGATGAGACGGTGTAGCGACCTGTCGAAATCATTATTACTGATTCATTCTGCTAATCTGATTTGAATATTCTAACAAAAATAATTTGAATTTACATTAATTCAAATATTGAACCAAAAGTCGAAATAATAAATTTCAGAAAAATTTAGTTTTGAAACTTCTTAGCCCGCGACAGAAAGAGGGGTGTTATATGTTTGTAGTGTGTGTCTGTGTATCTGTGTAGATGTACCAACCCTCGTACATACCAAACAGCTGGACCGATTTTGATTTAGTTTTTTCTGTTTGAAAGGTGACTTGATCGAGGGTGTTTTTAGCTATGGTTGAAGAACATGGGTCTAGATGTTAGAAGATATCATATAATTTCTAGATGTATCCTGTTGAATCTGTGTGTCTTTGACATCGTAGCTCCCAAACGGCTAGCTCGATTTTAATTTAGTAAATTTTGTTTGAAAGGTGACTTGATACAAAATCTTCCGACCTATGTTTAAATTGGTCTATCCGTTTTGAAGTTATCATCTATTTTCTTCGGGGGTTTTTAAAATGTTTAATTTAATGTTATTTGAGTTATGATTCGAACAAGCTTTTTCATGCCGGACACCCTGTATCTCACCTTGCGTTTTCATATGGTAGTATACCTTTCGTTATTGTTAAAGCTTATGTCCCTCTCTATGATATTTATATAAACCGTTTTATAATCGAATAGCAAGCTTCAATAATACAGATTTATTAAAATTTTTTCCAATTGGGACCACAGTGGAACGTTCCATACTCACTAATTACTATTGTACTTTTTTCTGGCTGCAAAAGTATATTACCATCTAACAAAGTATCGGCTTAAGTCTGTCATAACCAAAGAAAGACAAGTTTTGCCCATTATATATTGTCCTAAGTTTGTTTTTATAACAACACCGTTGTACATATGTTTAATATGTAAATGACAAAAGATTCCTTTAATGATATTCCTTCCTTTAATGTTACTCGTATAATAAAATGTATGAATTTTCTTATGATTATAATACCCGAAGAAGATACATATATAACATGTATGATATAAATTTTAATGCATGCTTCTATATATATATATAAAGAAGTGTACACTTTAATGTCACCACTAACTGCGGAAACGGGTCGAGCGATTTCAACCAAAATTTTAGGGTAGGTTTAGGATGGTCTGTAGATGGCTTATGTGCACGAAATTGCACGAAATCGGCGCAGTGGCTCCGAAGATATGAAATTTAGATTTTCCTTTATATTCCCATACAAATATCAACAAAATGAAATTTGTACATTTGGGGGCCGAAAAAAGGTAAACATATAATTTTGGTACTTTTTTGTTAACCGTTTATCTCCTAAAGAAATGAAGATAGACATTAAATTTGAAGTGCATTCTTCTCTGCTTACGAAGCACTCAAACACATTTTGGTACTTTTTTGAAATTCGAATACATAAAGGGTAAAATTGGTAGCTCTTTTTGGTACATTTTTCCATACAACTATTTTTTATGCACATTGATATACATACTGAATGCATATGATCGTATATATTCACTAAGAAGGGATTTTTGAATATTTAAATTTTAAGGGGATTAAAAGGGATAAAAACGGGTAAAATTCCAAAAGCATCATGATAAGATAGAAAAATGAGCGGTCAGATGTTTGGTAGTTTTTAAAATTAGTACATTTATGGGCCGAAAAAGGGTAAAAAAATAATTTTGGTATTTTTTTCTTAACCTTTTATCTTCTAAAGTAATGAAGGTATACATTAAATTTAATATGCATTATTCTCTTCTTACGAAGCCTCCAAACACATTTTGGTACTTTTTTGAAATTCGAATATATAACGGGTAAAATTGGTAGCCCTTTTTGGTACTTTTTTTCCATACAACTATATTCTATTCACATTGCTATAATGCTGAATGAATATATTTGTATATATGCACTAAGTAGAGAATTTTGAAAACTTATATTCTAAGTGGATTAAAAAGGGTACAAAGGGGTGAAATCGGTAATCTTATATCTCCGAATCTAAGTAAAGTAGACATAAAATTTCAAAAGTATAATAGTAAGATAGAAAAATGAGCGGACAGGTCCTTGGTACTTTTTTTAAATTTGCTCATTTAGCGGCCGAAAAAGTGTAAAAATATAATTTTGGTACGTTTTTGTTAAGCCGTTTATCTCCTAATATAACAAAGATAGAAATGAAATTTAAAACGTTTTCTTCTCTCCTCAAATGCACTTGGTAATATTTTTGATGTTTGGATATATATAAAGCGTAAGACTAGAAGCTTTTTTTGGTACTTTTTGTCCTGAACAACTATTCATTATGTACTTTGAATGAATAAGAGCAAAAAACAAGTGGACAGATTTTTGCTACTTTTTTGAAATCTGTATATTTAGTGGCTGAAAAAGGGTAAAAATCACAAAAAACACTAAATTCGTCCAAACAACCCTTAAACGAAAACATTAAAAAAGCCCTAAAAATAAACGAAAATCGCCAAAAGGCAAAAAAGTATATGTATAAAGTAGTGAATGGTAAGTCGATTTTGATTGTAGTCGAAAATCGATTTTCAATGCAAAAAAACGATTTTCTTGTAATCGAGTTTTAGTTGTCAACTTTATACTGAAATCGACTCTTGGCTCCAACTAATCGAATTTAGAAAAAACCAGCAAACAATGAAGTTTTGAAAGAAAGGTTTTGTGAACCATATACATTTCTATGGTTTAATATAGAAGAGGCGTTTCTCAATCTTTAGCTATTTTACAGGAAAAAGGAAAAACTAAATAAAAACCAATTTTTAGATGGCTTTGGTAAATTTTCTTTACTCCATTTGCTTTTGCACACTTGCAATTAAGAAGCAAATAAAAAACCTTCAATAAATATTTCATAGTGTAAATTTAGTATCTATATAAATAAAAGTGAAATGGTGTTCGTTGCTAAGCGCATAACTTGAGAACGGCTTGACCAATTTCGCTCATTTTTTTTTCAAATGAGTGTAACAGTCTGAGAAAGGTTTTTATTAAAAGAAAAATTTGCAAAAGTTGCTTGGAAAATCTAAAAATTATTTAGGCAGGACAACGTTCGTCGGGTTAGCTAGTTATTTATAAATGTGCATACAACCGCCAAAAATGTTGATTAAAAAATTATTCTACGACCACATGAGAAATATAAAGACAGGAATGTCATTTTGTTTAATTTTACAAAAAAAAACACATAATATTACCTTAAACTATTTACCATTTTGAAAAGGAAACTCATGCTAGCTAGAAATGCTGCAAACAAAATACATCCAAAAGATTTATGCTTTCAGCGCACTATACATAGCTTCTTTAAGCTCTCAACCTATTTCAGTAATATTTCCTTCATTTTACGAATTAGATGTATCCTTTTGCAATAAGGAAAACTTTAATGGACAAACTACACTTATACTCACTCATAGAAACAAATATGACCAAGTATGTATGCATGAGTGAATAAAAATAGTATTCGTAACATTCACGTAACTTGTAATATCAAAGATGCATAGAAGTTTGTTACCGAAAAACTTCTACAAAAATTGTTGCTGCTGGCCCGGTCCCGCACTCCTTCCTTGGCTTCCATGAAGTCTGGGTGGACGGACTCATTTTTTGTAATAATAGTTTTTGTTACAAAAAAGCAACAGTAAAAATAACTTAGTATTGTTGAGCCATGCAAAAACACTTAAACTTTGTTAGTAGTTTTAACAAAAATTTATGATACTGAATACAAAGAAGATGGATTTATGGATTTCAGACATCAGCATAACCTAAACTTTTAGTTTGAAGAAAGAAAGGTTTTTGTTTTTCTTGTGCTGTGTAACACAATTTTGTAAATATTAATTTTAGAAATGGCAAAGTTGTACAATGTTTTAAAACATTTATAAGGTTTAAAAAGATTAAAAAGAAAAACTTATTAAAAATGTGTATTTGTATGAAATATCTGTTTAAAGTAGTAACCAGATGCCGTCAACAGGTGCGTACTTCGTTTTAAAAACTTTGAGTCTTATGCCTTGAAGAAATAAATAATAAATTTTTGCAGTTATGATATAATTAAATTGTGTTTACAACTGAGGATAGAATGCCAAACGCGAAATAAATTTTTTTTTTTAAATTTACTAACTTTGAACCTCAATATAGTTATCGATAGTTTAGAAATATCAAAGATAGCGATAGCGAAGTAAACTGTCGATAGCGATAGTATAAAACAAATGATTAAGCAATTATGTGAGCACCTGCAATTATGACTACTCTTGCCGAACCGCGTCTTAAAAAAAAGTTTTTAGAACGACGAAAATGCAATAATGCATAGAAACAACCAACTGACGAAGTTTCTATATAGAAGCTCAGTCAATGACGGAGGAAGATTTTACTGATATGGATAGAGAGCGAATAGAAAAGCAAATGTGTTCTGGGAGTGGAGCAATGCTATCTAGTATACACCAGGCACATATTATTCGCACGCTTACAACAGATGCAACCATAAGCCTAGTTAATTTAAGGCCATATCAAGCGTGGAATTAGAATATCTTACAATTCCTGCTACTTCAAGGTCTTCTGAGAGGAGCTCTCTAGCTGCCGATGAATAGTTAAGCGCGGTAGTCTTCTTGATTCAAATAAAGTAATATGCTTGAATTAATACAAAAACCCCTTTTTTATTTTTTGGTAACTTATTTGAAAATACATAATATCATTTATTTAATGATATTTTAACTTTTTATTTTTCACGGTTAATTTTTTTTTAATAAAATCAAATCTTTACTTGATAATGCTGTTTCCATTTTTTCTGTTCGAACTTTTCATATAACCAATAGTATTATCGATAGTATCAATATATAATTATTTTTTTATTTTTTTCGGTTTTATTTATTTATTGTATATTCAATAAAATTGAACTAACAATAAGTAATCAAATCTTAACTCTAAAATTTTAATTTTTAAGTCCAGCCAATACCAGACAAAAATATTTGTTTCAGCGGTTGGTTCTGTGGTTGTCTATGTCTCTCGTGAGTGTCCCTCCTTCTCAGCCGAGTATGGCCTCTAAAGTTAATGATGTTTCGGGCTAGCGGATTTGGGTGCAACTCAAGTTTTTTGATGTATCTTGTCACGTGGTTAGAAAACACTGTCTTAACCAGCAGCACATCTAAATCTTTATGAATTCGCTTGTTTCTGACATACCATGGGGCTGTTGTAATCATATGGAGTATTTTATTTTTTCGCCTTTGAATTTTTTCTACATTTGATGCCGAGGCAGTGCCCCATAACTGGATACCGTATGACCATATTGGTTTTAGAATGGAGTTGTATAGAAGAAGTTTACAATCTAAGCTTAGACCAGAGTTCCATCCAATGAGCCAATTCAATTGAGCTGCTTTTAATTTTATTTGGGTCACCTTTGCATTTATGTGGTACTTCCATGTTAGACGACGATCAAGATGAACACCGAGATAATTTACTTCAGTGTGTTTGAGGAATAGTTTGGTTATTTTTTTGTATAGGTGGGCAGGTTTCTCTGCAAAATGTAAAAGTGAGGTGCAGACATTTTTGTTTGTTAATTTTAATCCGCCATTGCTTTAGCAATTTTTAAAACTGGGGTATATATTCTTGCAGTTTGTAGGAACCTTCTTGATGGCTTTTGTGAACATTTAGAAAAACTGTATCATCGGCGAATCTTAATATGTTTATGTTACTGTTTACCGGCAAGTCGGATGCATATTTTAGATATAATGAAGGACCGAGGATGCTGCCTTTCTTAACAAAAAATTTTCGCTCAGTGAAGTAGCTTTCTAAAAGTTTAAGGATGTTTTCGGGTAGGTTTTGCTTTAGTTTATGTATTAAACCTTTATCAAATGCTTGAGAAACATGGATGAAGAGCGCAGAACAATATTTCTTTTCTTCGAAGGTTTTTCTAACCACGTTCACGAATCTCTGTGTTTGTTCAATCGTGCTATGTTGTGTCCTAAAACGGAATTGGTGGTCTGGAATGCATCCAGTACCATTCAGTATGGGTGTTAGCTTACTCATTAGTAGCTTTTCAAATAGTTTTGTTATGTTAGACAATAGGCTTATAGGCCTACATGATTACACCTTCGTATGATCTTTGCCTGTAGCGGGATCCGACAATCGTAATATATGTCGAAATATTTTTAGTGGCTTGCAGTAACGATAGTGCGATTGTGTAATTTTATTCGATATCATGTAGCATCTCTGTTAAAAAAGCGAAAAGCGCAAAGAGGAATGGAAAAAAACAAATGAATTTGTCCATGCCAAACAGTGTACAGAAAATTTATTTCATTAATTTTTTTAATTGTGAGAAACACATGTTTTAAAATATGTTTAAATAATAGAAATATTGTTGTTTATATATTTCAATATTTTTGTAGAACAATAACTTTAGTTGCTGGCATAAAGTACGTGCTACCGCTGCACAGCTGACTCTTGTCTATCCATTAACAACAGAAAAATTATTGTCGCTAGTTAACCGACAGCGAATATCGTTATAAATGTTACTGAATAACATATTCGATAAATTTTCGTTATATTTATTTTAACGATACGATTATGATGTAATAAAAGTTACAGAAACGAGGTACTGGCTTAGGTATCATAGTAATTAGCGAAACTTTTTATTCTGCGGGATAACATTTGTGGCGCAAAATACCGTTGAAATTAAATAGGATTATCCTTTTTGCCGTATAGGGTAGCTGTAAGAGCATTTTATTGCTAGTTTTATTAGCGCCAGGAGCTTTTTCGAATTTAAGACCGCAATTCAGTGTTCAATCTCACGAATATTGAACTTCAAGGTAACATATGTTATAGCGAGGACTGGTGACAGCTCAACTATAGTATCAGATATATTTGGAGTAAATACTTTCTGCAAGGGGTTTACAAACAGAGTACCTTTTCAGCATCAGTTCTTGCCCAGTCTCTATTCGAACCTCGCAATACAGGCTTATATATCACTGGTCTTTTGAGGCCTCGGGCTGCTCTCCATAGCGAATATAGTGACAGTAGTTGGTGAGTGATCTGAAGACAAATCTAAAGATGCTTCAACTTAGATGAATTAAAAATTTACTATATTGATTTACTGTAATAGAGTACATCGGAGGAGAGTAAATTGGTGAAATCACTAGGTTTTGATGAACAGCTTCAATGCATATGTTACTTGCTTGAAGATAGTCTTCACAATAATCACCCATTACGTAGTGTTTTAATCGCGATTTTATTAGTATAGCCGAGCCACCACAAGCTCTACATTGAGGGTCCTTTGTATCGTATAGTGTATATTTGTTGGTTTTAAAGAAGCTTCTAGCCGTCAAATGCGTCTCAGAGATAAGCATAACATAAATTTTTTTTTATCCATCATGAAGTATTCCAGTTCGCTTTTATGTTGGCAGATGCTGTTTGCGTTCCAAAAACTATTGAAGCCTCAATTCGAACAATATTGAAACCACTGTTTTCGTTGGCAAGAGGCCGTTTTTCAGCTGTAGGCTGATTAGACTACAAAGCATTAGCGTATGAGAACTGAATGCTTAGTATGTTTTGCGCTATGGCCTGGTTAGCTTTAAAAATCATCATGCTGAAACTTTTTTATAACTTGCTAAGTTTGTAATAAACTTTAAAAATTATTAAAAGTTTTAACTGCTACTTTTATTCTGTTAGCTTTATAACTCTTTTACTGTGGCATGTTTATGGATGGCAGAGTATGCTTAGATATCGATGGGGTACAGATGTATGTAAGTGGTCTTAACATTCTGACCATATAAATTATAAGCTTTTTTGTTGGAGCTTATTGCTTCTCTTCCCATATTTTTCTATTAACATCCTTCAGCTTTACTATCTGTTTGGCTTAACAAACAAAATTTATGTTGAAAGTTTGTTTTTAGTATTATTTTGATTAAGTTTTGTTGTATTTTCTTATAACATTATTAAATAAAATTCATGTTTAATTTTTGTTTATTTAATTGCTTATTTTTGTATACATAAAAAACTTTACAACCCTTTAGGAGGAGAGGCAAGAATCTAAATGTTCTTTTATTAGAAATATGTACTAGTTTCTTTCGACACGGCAATACACGGGCTTTCAACATATGGAGGAAATTCCTAAATGCTTTATTTTAATAGAACTTAATAAGTTTGTTGCATTGCCACTTGAATTTTTATTGAATTTTTATATTTTTGTATAAGGGTGATTCTATTCTAAATGTCATTTTTAATGCCCTGTACTGTTTTGTCTTACTGATCATAATTATCAATCTATTAATGAATATTTAATGTAAATTCGGTCCTCATGAACATGTTCCGTCAAATATTTTTGAAATTGCAAATTGTCGATAGAAAACTTGCAATATCTCACTGAATGTGTTTACCTATAGTTAGTCTGTAAATTGGTTATTTTCTTCATCCGAATAAATAATTTAAGCAAATTAAGTTCCACATCCTATTATATATAATAATATTACATAGACGTAGAAAATTTGTTAGCTCAATATATCTGGTTAACATTGAATGCCATCCTAGGAGTATTTGTCTGCGTATATGAACAGCTCCTGTGCCATCGACCTCGAGATTATTGAAACAAATACACTCTAAAACATTACTTGAAATTTAGTATCATATATTGTCTAAATTTGTGTTGAAAAATTCTCGTTGTATAAAATTGCATCGAATTTGTAGTTATTTGTAAAAAAAAACATAATTTGTCTAATTTTTCGCAAAAATACAAGTCTGCTGTTAAAAGGATTTATTTTTGAACAAAGTATGTCTAAATAATATTAAAATTTTGAATATTAAGCAATCTGTCTACAAACCAGCAGAAACATTTTAAAGAATATAAACACGCCATATATTTTTCGGTCATCCAAGTTTAATTTCTGGTATTTAAAGGTTTTTAAATAGGAATTATGTAAGTACTGGTAAGTAAATATTGTTAACTTATAAGCAAAATTCTAAGGCTTTTTCTGGTTTTAATAAATGTAATGAATTAAGAAAATGTACTTCATACATTTTTATTAGAGAAAAAACTTTTCAAATTAAATTTAGTTAGTCCAAGTGAAAAAAATTTAACACAAAATATAATACGCCTATAGCTAAATGGTAGCTTTGATAGACTATCAGCCAGGAGGTCACGGTTTGAAGCTGCACTCAGCCAGTCGCTTCACCGGCGTTTTCATTTCATTTTTTTGTATTAAACATATTTTGTTCAAAAATCAACAAAGAGAATGCTTGTCAAATTTTAGGTCGATAATAATCAGTAAAGTGTTGCCGACTATTATCGACCTAATTTTCAACAAAAGTGTTTTAGAGTGTAGTAAGCCATATTCATATCACCCCAAAACATATCGCGTATGTGAAACAGTGCAACAAGTTTGTATTATATTTTAAAACGGTTTGTCATAAATTTATATGTCAGTTCCTTGGCATTGGTAACTAGTTCAGCTGTTAATATTTTTAGCCACAAATATCGCATTGCTATAGTTTTTACAATCTTTTATTATATGTTAGTTGGATATCGCGAAATTCATAGGCAATATATTACAGTTGCCATTTTAATTTAAAGTGTCATTTCCGTGGATGTCAGTTGCATGTCATAAATATATACATTCAACGAAATATTATATTAAGTTAATGACAAATGTTATTAATGTTATTTTTAAACTAACACAAACAGCTTCGATTGTAGGTATTGAAAAAAATGCTCATCAGAGTGAGACAACAAATAACAAGTTTGTGAGTGTTGGATTATTGACAAAATAGGGATATTTCGGGAAAGAATAAATTGAGTTACAATAAAAAAAATGCATGATACGGATTTAAAAGAAGTCTTGTATTCTATTTGCTGACAAAAATTAGTTAAATAGCTGATGTTTCCTTGTAAAAAGCATCCACCTTCATAAGTGGTAAAAGTGAACAAGAACAGTAGCACTGATCCGTTCTGCTAATCTGATTTGAATATTCCGACACTCCACTCTTAATAAAAATAATTTGAATTTACATTAATACAAAATATTGAACTAGAAATCCAAAATAATAAAAATTTTCAGTTCAAAAATAAAAAAATTACGTAAAAATGTTATTGAAATTAATTTTTTTTCCAATATCATCATTAAAAATATTCTGTACTTCACATTAACTGAAATAGCAATATAAAATGCATTAAAACTCAATCAAAACCCGGTCTACTTATTTTTCATTTAAGTTTAACAAAAAATTTATTCAACTTTAAATGGTAAAAGTTAACAAACTTAAAACCATAATAAATTAATGATTCGTTATTTGTTTGGATCAATTTAACTGTCAAAAGAACTAATAGCAGCTTCCGTAAAAATAAAAGAGGTTTTCTTGTATTCTGCTATTTTTACTGTTAAATGTCAACCCCAAGTTCCGTAAAAATAATTGATTTTTGCTTTATTTTTAAATATTAGAGGCTTATTATTTCGTATCTTTAATTAATCTTTAATAATTATTTTATTAAATTTATATTTTTACTCACTGTTTTTTATGTTTACTTCTACTGGGACTCGAACAAATCTCGTTCCAACGTACCAACCACTCAGCCAAAGCATAGTATGTAAATCAACTGCACGAAGACAACATATACTTATTCAATTTTATGCGTTTAACATTACAAATTAGAAAAAAACGCACGCATGGTCTTGGCTGAAATTGAACATGTGAACTTTCGTTCAAAAGTCTAACGTACTAACCACTACACCACTGATTTTAAACGTGTGAGATAGTTTCAATTGCAATTTCAGCTAATTTTACGTACATAATATTTTTAAAATTTGTGTGCGTGTGTGTTATTTCAATGCATGTACTTTTTTGGTACTTATACTCGTATCATAAACAACGTACAATATTAAAAGCAATCGAAAATCTTTATTAATGTGTACTTAGTTTCTTTTTTATTGAATGTTAGAACCAGTTAAATATAAGATTGCTTAGAATTTTAAATGTTTACTCTTTTAAAAACGATTGCACGGAACACTTCTTGAACAAAATACATTCCGTTACTATCGTAGTATTGGGAGTGATCGGTTTAGTGAACATATTTCTCGTCTATTTTTTTCTGTGTAGAGGCAAAATGCTCTATTAATTTTACTCTTCTACTATATCACAAAGAGAGGTCCAGCTGATTTTTTTTTGCGAAAGAGTAAAGAAAATTATGTAAGATTTTTACACTCGGTAGATATGACCACTGTGTATCGACTTTTGGCTAAAAGTGAAAGTTGTTAAATTTTAAGTTGACCCCCTTTAGAGAAACTAGTGCGCTATGTATATATCAAAAAGCTTGTGTTTGCTTCCAGAAATATGCTAGATTAATAAGGTCTTACATTTGCTGTTTCTGTAAATCTGAAATTGAGAATAAAAATAGTCTGTAAAGCCTTTGGTAAATAAGGTAAATCGATGGACGGACTTTATAATATTTTTAATTTCACTTTGTTACTTTGTCAGTTATGCGTTATCAAAATATATGATTTCTAACAAATTTATTTTATTTGCTCCTCTTGATTATACTACTTACCAAATTTATATAGTATTTTTAAAAATGTTATTTGCTTGCATTGTAGTGTTTTCTAGTTTTTATTATGGCTTTAAACTCTGATAATATTAGGGTTGGCTCTAGAGAAAACTTAAGCACCATGGTCAGAATACTATCTGAATATGTTTCTGGTCTTAAAAGCTGGCACGTAAATGTCCAGAGTTTGAACAATGAAATGGGTGAGTTTCAACAACTTTTTGAACACAGTAACATAGATATTATATGTATCTCAGAGACATGGCCCTACCCGGATGTTCACAGTAACATGTACAACTTAAATGGTTATCATTTTTTCCGTTCTGACAGATCAACTAATGCCGGTGGTGTTGCTAATTATATAATATCAAATATTACTTGTTAAGTGTAAAAGTGTAAAAATCTCGCTTCGCACAACATCGAGTACATACTAGTCGATATTTCAAAAAACACTGAAAAGCTGCTGGTTGGGACTATGTACAGACCTAATTGAAGCATCAATATGGATCATATGCTAGAAACGATGAGTAAGTGCACTCTTGGATACGATCATGTAGTGGTAATTGGTCACTTTAACGCAAATATTTTGGAAGACAGTAGTCTAGTTGAAGACATGAGTTCCATTGGACTTTACATAGTTAATAATGGAGTTCAAACTCGTTTTACGACAACTTCAAGTACATGTGAATCCAAATTTATTATTAGGCTAAGGTTCGTAACATTATATTCAGAAAGAATTGGGCTTGATTAATATTCCAAGGAACAAGGGAAAAACTAACATCAACTTAATTTTTCAACGTACACAGCAGAACAGAGTAGCGCCGCTTTCGGAAGCCGCTACACTTCCATCGTCAGTGCTCACGTATATATGCTTATCACCACTTGTCCGGTGGCTCTGTTGAATGTGATTTTAATTCTTATATATACAACTCTTTCGTGAAAATTGAATACGAGAATTAAATCACTCTCAAGCTGATATTAAAGTGCACTTTCTGATTTTTGTTCTACTCAAGACAAACTTTTTTGGTTTGATTTTATACTTAAGTATATATGAACATGTAAACATGTGAAAAGCTCAAGCCAGTAGCTAATTGTTTATTAATATGATTATTTCGAACGTATTTGCTTTGTGAATCCAAATTTGTTATTAGGCTAAGGTTCGTAACGTTATATTCAGAAAGAATTGGGCTTGATTAATATTCCAAGGAACAAGGGAAAAATTAACATCAACTTAATTTTTCAACGTACACAGCAAAACAGAGTAGCACTTTGATCTCTGCTTTATTAGTAACAGCACGCACCTACTTTTATTCGACCAGTTGTCAGAATCTATGTTCTCCAAATATGATTTATTGTTTCTGTCTTACGATTTTAATATTGTTAATAACACAAAGCCACAAATTCTGGAATATAGAGACTGCAAGAATATTGACTTACAGTTATTCGATATTTAATTGTCATCCTTAAATTGGAACGATGTTTTTTGTATGGCTACTGTTGATGAACAATTAAACTTTTTACATCAAAAGTTAAGCTATCTTTATGATAAATATGTACCTGTTAAAACAAAAATTATACGGAAAGAGAAACCATGGTTTACAAATGAGATAAGAACTCTAATTGAAGATAGGAACCATGCATGCAAAAGATAGAAACGATTTAGAACCCCAGAGCTGTATGGTATCTTTAGAACTGCAAGGGCTGTCGTAAATTCAAAAATTAGAATGGCTAAGTCGATATTCTATCACTACTAGTATCAAACATCTGTTTAGTGGGCTTAGTAAACGTAGTAATGCTAATGCCGGGGTACATATCATTGACGTGAACGAGCTAAACTCTTAATTTGCAAGTACGCCTATGCCTCTAATAAACGTACATTTTTATAACAACTTTGGCTTAAATCGCAATCAAACATATCTCTTAAATTTTATCCACTTTACTCAGAAAAATGTACTTGAAGTATTTCTTCATATCAAATCTAACGCTGTTGGTTTTCATGGCTTGTATCAAAAGTGTATCAAGCTTACTCTTCCATACACATTAACTCATTTGACCCATTTTTTCATCACGGCCATAACAACATCTACGTTCCCGTCTGAATGGAAGCATGCCAAAATCATACCGATCCTGAAACCTGGTAAGAGTTACTGACGAATTGCAATTTTTGAAAAATTAATTCTTTCACAAATAGGCCGCTACTTACATACAAACTCCTTGCTAAATGATAGACAATCTGGATTTAGAGCAAAGCACAGCTGTATTACTACTCTGATTAATGTCACGGAGGAAATCAGATGTCAAATTGATAAACGTCAAATGATATCATTCTTAGTACTGCTGTGTCAAAGCCTTTGACACAGTGCATCATTCCATTCTCTCCCTTAAATTAAAACATATGCGTAATTTCTCTCCAACTGCATTGAAACTGTTAACATCGTATTTAGGTGCCAGAAGTCAAAGCGTTATCCAAGAAACAAATGCCTCTGCATGCTGCTTAATGCCTAGAAGCGTACCACAGCGTTCCATACTTGGGCCACTATTGTATTCTATACACGCTAATGACCTGCCTTTACAAGCGAAACATTGCAAAATTCAAATGCATGCTGACGACGTGCAGCTCTATATAAGCTGTAAGATATCAGATGCCTCAAATTGCATACAATTGATAAACGAAGATATGCATCATATTAATCTTTGGTCATCAGCAAATGACCTAAGCTTAAACCCAAAAAAAAAATCAGTTTGCTATGATTATTGGTGTAAGGATGAATAATATGGCTATTAATTATGTTGATACTGCAAAAAATCTTGTTGTAGTTTTTAATAAACAACTTAATTGGTCACACCATGTTAAAATAAACTGTTGGAAAACCTTTTCTTTGTTAAGAAATCTATGAATGTCACAACATCATACACTGATAGATATCCAAATGCTCCGAACGCTACTAGCCAAAACCTATTTATTGCCTACGCTAATGTATGGTTGTGAGCTATTTTCCAGTTGCGATGCTGTTAGTCGGCGAAGGCTCAACGTAACGTACAATAATATTGCTAGATATGTATTTGGTATAAAAAGGAACAGGAGCATCTCACAATATGCAAGACAACTATATATAATGTTTCCTTTGATAATTTCTTAATTTGCCGAACACTTTGTTTTTGCATAAGACTATATATAGTCAATAACCTTCCTACTTATATAATAGAATAATATTTTCTAGGTCGAATAGAGGTAGCAAGATTAACAGCATCAGATATTTTACAAAGCAGTCTCTGAGCAAGACTTTTTCATTAATGTGATTCGACTCTGGAGCTTAGTTAAAACTATACATTATTTTCATATTCGTATCTGTTCACAAAAATGTATTTGTAATATTATTTTCTTTCTTTTTCCTTGTTTTTTACACTATTGATTATATCTAAACTTAGTTGCCAAATTACTACCCAATACTGTAATATAAGAGTTGTTCTTGTTGTATTGTATTGATCAAATAAATAAATAAATAAATTAATAGATATTGTGCTATTTTGATCATAGTAGTTTCCGATTTATAAAAAATATAAGTCCTACATAAAGATATTAATATTGTAGAATTTAAAATTTTTTTTATTTAACTGAATAAAACAAACCGTTCTCCAGTTGTGTTAAAATATGTCATGCAACTGCTTCTTTTTTAAAATTTTTTACATGTTTGATGTTCAAATGCGTGTAACTTTTTAACGAAACATAAATATTGACGTTGTTTTTAAAATATTATCGGCCATTATTCCACTACATCAATAAAAAACCTTAATTAAGGTCACCTTAAAATATAATTTAAAAAAATCTCGAACGCAATTATCTCTGAAACTAATAGATATATTCACGAATATAACCATGTCTTTTTGGACATTCGCAAGGCTTATACATATAAAAAATCTTAACATTCAGTCTATAAATTAACTTTTCACGACTGCTTAAAAAGCTAACTGTCCAAGGTAGTATATTTTGTGGATTTGTTCACAGATGGTCTTAACGTTAATAAGCCCTCGCATATGAATTTATAAACACCTCAGCTATGTCTGTATGAAATTGAATGAAGATATCTGGAACGGTTCACGAGTTACGGAATTGTTTGAAAAATGAAAAAGTTTTTAAACCACTGTGCGAAGTTGTAACTTTGCCTATTTTTTATGATTAATCAATACTTACTTCTACACTCACATTATTACATTTACGTTATTACATTTACAAATGTATGGCTAATGAAGTATATAAAAAAATGTATAATGAACTTATTATTATGAAAAATACTGTAGAATATACGGTATAAATTGATTATATACTAAGTAGAATTAGGACGCAAAAAACGATAAAAAATTTTCGATTAGTCAACTTTAGAATAATAATATTTATTTACTTTGCTAAAGTAGCTGTTTAGATTTTTTTTACAACAATATATACATAAAAGTTACAAAACCTGATTACTTTTTTTTTTGTCAATTTATAAGAACATTCATCCAAATTAGGCCATTCTTATCTTCCATTTAAACTTCCGTAAACTGTTAGTAGGATTTCCAGTTACTTCTTTGAGTTCTTTTATATGTCCATAGTATCATCTTTAAATTCTTATTTATAAAAAAGGTTAAATGCTTTCTCTTCAGCATCAAACGGAAATAAATAGCAAATTGTTACTTTGTTCGCATGAAAAGGATCTTTATTATTTTGACCTTTGTGGAAACCAGTACTTACACATCCTTAACATATTGTTCGCCTTTATTTCAAGGAAAAATAATATCTAATTATTTCAATAATGATAATTTAAGGCCGTTTATATTTAAATTTTCGTTTTTTTAACAAAGAACATACAAACTCAAATTTATTCTTGTGTAATCAACAAGGAAATAAGAATCACATCCTATGTAATAATCAAATTACGTTAGCCGAAATGCAGAAAAGCGCACAATTATGGATCGGGTTTTTAATTTATTATTCTTTATTACACCCAACTTCTTCTTCTTTTGAAATATTTTATAAATTTATCCTTCTCCTGTAAAATAATTCCAAAAGCTAAAAATATAAATATATACTTTTATATATTAAACGAAACTTTTATTGAATAGATATAATGGATTCTAAGACTTTTTGTTGAATAAGAAAATAACTTGAAGTAGAAGATGATAAAAGTTATTTTTTTATTAAAACTATATTGCTTTTAAGCAGAAATGTTTAGTCTTTAAAACTTTTTGTAAATTTATTACAAAGCTTAACTCATGTTTACCAAAAATTTCAAGCACTTACTGCACGTTTTCGTCAACTTAAGTATTTAATTTACAATCAATTAAAAGTTCTTAAATTTTTTACTTTAAGTGTTGCTTTTAGTTTGTCTCAAGGTACACGAAAATCAAGGGAAAATATTTGACAAAATAGCTGAGACCCTATTTTGGGCACATCTTCATTGAATTCGATATGACATATAATTTTTATCTCTTAAATAAAGTGTAAGCTATTTAAATTTTCTAGGAATATCACCTTTTATTTTTAGCAGGAACTTGTCAAATCAAAGGGATGTTTGCTTAAAAGTTTTTAAGTTGCAACAAAAAATGGTATACATTATTAAGTGATTCTCGTTATTTTGTCAAATATTTACACCGTCCGACATACTTTTAGAATATGAATTTTTTAATTTTATAAAAGTTTTCGAAAACTTTAAGTTTCAGTTATATATGGCCACTTACTTTTTACTACAAAGTTTGTTTTAAATAAATTTTTGCATTTTCATAAGAGCAGTTGAGTGTTTTGTTCTTGTGGAAAAATATGAATGTGCAAACACTAGATACTCTCAGATTTTTGGCCAGAATTTTGGCCAACATGCCTGGAAATACATGATTTTTATGAATGAAATTTTTGTGTGGTAAAGAAAAACTTCATTGTTATTTCTTCTGAACGAGTAAGTTTATCAAAACACGTTAAAAAACCTTTTTGTTTAGCTTTCAGTTTCCTTCAGCTGGTACTTTGTACATAGACTTTAAGATACTCACGTATTTGTAGGTATCAACATAAAACTACATTTTTCTGTTTTTTATTATCTAACGTTTCATTTGCTTGTTTCAAACTTGTTATGGGTTTTTCGTTTTTCGAGTCTAGTACAAATATAATTGAGATGCTTAGTGCAATAACTCTGTAAGCCACATGGCATCAAAAATTGATTTTATGTGCTCATCCTCTTGCTAGGTACCATAACTTTATATGCTAAAAAGATTTTAAAAGTAAATTCGATTATTTTGGCGGTATTATTATAAAATGTTCTTCTTCCAAAATTATATATTTTCATTTTGTTTATTCACATTGTAATTGAAATAAATTTGAAATCAACAAAAAATTTTTTTTCTGATTTTCTTTTAACTTACAATTTCGTAATTGTATTAAAAAAATCGTTGTAGGCTCAAAATCAATTAATTATTTAATTGATATGACAAAAAAATTAATTGTATTTAAAAATTTTTTCTGTGTGGTTATGAAATGGTGTTAGAAATTAATGTTTTATAATTTTTTTTATTATGTTTTTAGAAACTATTTCATAGGAAAGTAACTATTGTTTTGCAATCTATTTCCACTGAACAAATTTTAAATAATATATATGTAAATAAATGTATTGATTCAAAGCGAATTCATACTAGGTGGCCGCAACAGCCCTGCTGTTTACGTAAATATTTACACATGGTAGAATTATACTACAGGTAGTAGCGAAGCTACAACAACCCAACAACAGCAAAAACAACACGGCTTTTTATTGTTGTTTATGTTCGAGGTTGTCAATAAGCACAAAAGAAAATTTGAAACAAAATTTATATGTTCACATGTGTGTGTTTACTTCGCCATGTTTGTTTCAGTAGTGTGGGTGTGTGTTGGTATAACATAAACAACTTTTGACAGAGTCGAACCCAAAAAAAAAAAGTTCGTTAACGCTTCACCACTACCTGTATTATTCTACCATGTATTTACACATTTGGCCTGTCAGCAGTGTTAATGTATCAGCTTTTTTGACAGCCCAAATGTAAATTCTCCACGGCGAATTCTCTTGCGACTACCTGGTGTTGATCTATCTTAGTATTGATTGTGTAGCGTGGTCAAAATAGCCATTTTTTCCAATCGGGTCAATTTGGAAAAAAATTTTAATCGTTACAAAAAAGGAATTTTGACAGAATTGACTCAATCTACAATCTAAAGAACAAAATGTAGTTATATCTTTCACTTTACAGCAAACACTGCCAATACAAAAACTAATACTCGCCCTGCATTTTACTGGAGAACAATTTGGCTTTACAAATTAAGAATACGTGATTGTTCTGCTGGCCAGGGTCATATGTTTACTTGGACCGAAAATATAGCTAAGCACGGCTCCGACGAAGTCGCCTCAGTGCTAATAAATTATCTGGATAACAAAAATTATATAGATGATCTTGTAGTTCTTTCCGACAACTGCCCAGGGCAAAATAAAAATTGGCTGTTAATGTCTCTCTGGCTACAAATGGTAAGAGAAAAAAATTTAAACGATTACGCACCATTTCCTAGTTAGTGGTTATAACCATCTGCCATCTAATCGAGATTTTGCATTAAGTGAAAAAAGCTATTTGTAATACGCTTCACATATTTATTCTCCAGAAGGCTGGTACAAAGTTATAAAAGAAACAAATAAGAAGACAACTTTTATGCTAACAGCTATGAAACAAACAGACATTTTAAGCTTTGGCCCTATTCTTGACGGCGTTAATAAAAACTCTGTAACAACCAATATGAATAAAACAGATTTTTCGGGTGCAATGGCATTTCGTCTTAAAGGTGAAAACAGTGCATCTATTATTATTAAACGCTCCATTGATGAAGAGTACCAGGAAATAGACACTATAAAAAACGGAAATATGTATATTTATATAATTATGTATTATGTATTATTATTATTATACATATTTAAAAATTTTCACCTATTTGGCTGACACACTATATTCATTACATCAGAAACTTTTGAAATTTTTGCAGTCGTTTGAAAATTAATATCCCTTCATCTCTTCAACCAACTTCAACCTCTTTACGTTTTGTCATTCCTTGAAAATAAGATGGATGCGGCAGCAAGTCGAACCTTAGCTCACGTATATATATTGTGGACGCATGAGTAATATGACAGTACATACCATCATATTTCTCATTCGTCTACAAACTTTCTCTCGAAAATAGGAAATTCGCATTTTTCCTCGTTTTTTTTAAAATTAAAAATTCATAAAAAATGCCCGTTCAATAAATTTATCGTTAACTTTTTTTTAACATAAGAGGATCGTCATGTTTTTAATAAATTATAAAGAATAAAAAATAAAAAAATTAATTATGGTACTATTTTCATGCCGGTAAATAAAATGCTTCTGAAAATTTGATGGTTTTTAAAAAATCTGCTCTCTTGGTCACATTTTTAATACGACGGATGGCAATTAATATCCAGACTAATTATACTCAATGTATCTAATATAATTTGTAAAGAAATTTGAAAATCTCAATGGAGTATTGTTTTTCTTAAGCGATTAGCTTAGAGCTTATAGTGGACTTAGACGCTGAGCTTTTTACATTTTTGTTCAGTCTTGAGTTTTTAATTTATTGGTGAAGGGTGTGGAAAAGCAAACAGGGTAGGAAAAAATCTTTATTTTTAGTTTTCATGTTTGTTTTTGACATTTGTTTTTAAACTCATTTGTATTTTTATTTTATTTTTTTTCATACAAAAAGTTAAAATTTATTTCAGTTAAAAGAAAATTTAACAATTAAACTTAAAAAAAATCATGGTTGAAAATCATCGTATGATTATGATTTTCAGTAGCAACTTTAAAAGAAAATTTAAAAAAAGTCTTGCCTAAAAACTCAGTGTCTATTAGTAGAAAAACTCACTGTACTCGTCCCATGCTGAATGTAGCGTACATACTTTAATCCATTTAAATTTTCGCTATTTTAAACGTGATTGTTTTGCTAGTTCCTGGTTTTTTTCAGTTTTCGGCGATTTTTAAACACTATCGGATAGACTTCTCTATATATTTAATGTAGGCAAGTTTTTGCAAATTTTCGCGATTCGGCATAATCAGTAATGTTCCAAAAATATGGACGATTGCCCATTTTGCCACTGAGACTGTTCTATCCAAAGCTTTTGTGTGATTTGCAAATATTTTTATTTTGCAAAATGAATAAAATCTCGAAGAAATTAGGCGCTTTGGTCGATTTTCTCTTGGGCGATTGACTGTTCTTGTAGAAGCCAAAATTTTCATATATATACTTTTTGGCATTCCGCAATCTATTTTTATTTAAAAAAAATAATTAAAAATCATTAAATTTTATCACAAAAATGTGTAAATTTTTTCACCACATTTGTTGAATTATTTTTTTATAGGACATTTATAGGTCATTCACATTGTCTCGAAATCTAGGAGATTTGATTTGAAATCTTTATCGAAATCCATATCGTTTTCACTAATCTTTTTTGACATTTTTCAAGATTTCGTATCCAACACAAAATACTTTGACTGAAATTTACCTTAAACTATAACCCAACAAGTGCATACTTAGCTAATTCACACACCTTTAATAGAAAATGTTTGTAGAGCGTAGCTAATTCACTTACCGTTTATATAAAAATGTTGTACAAAATCTAAATACTAGATTTTAAATAAATTTCGTCCAAATCTACTGACAAAGTATATTTCGTTTTGTATGGGAAATCTAGTAAAAAACAAAGATCTAGTATATTATTAGCTACGCTCTACAAACATTTTCTATTAAAGGTGTGTGAATTAGCTAATTACGCACTTGTTGGGTTACAATTTAAGATAAATTTCAGTAAAACTATCTATTCTTGGATACAAAATCTTGAAAAATGTCAAAGGAGCTTAGTGTAAACGATATAGATTTCGATAAAGATATGAAATCAAATCTACTAGATTTCGAGACAATGTAAATGAACTATTACCATATTGCCGGAATACAGGTACAAATAAAAGTTACAATAAGGTAACGAAAATTCGGTTAAAATTTATTGTTACCAAATTACCAGAATAAGGCTTTAAATGTATCTAATATAATTTGTAAAGAAATTTGAAAAACGCTATGTACATTTTTTTCTTAAGTGATAAATTTAGATCTTAGTAAAAAAATTCACTATGTTCGTTCCATGCTGAATGTAGCGTGCATATTTTAATCCATTTAAAGTTGCATCTGAAGTCATTTTTGAAGTATATTCCTTGGAATTATGGAAAGAGAAAATGTTCAGCTCTGAAAACTTGAGAAAAGCGCTCAAAAATTAAACTCTCTTTTTGTAAAAATTTATCCATATTTCATCCTCATTTCAAAGTGTTGACTTTGATTTTTTACAGCTACCCGGCAAAAAATAAATGAACGAGTTCAAAATAAAATAGTGTTTTATGATTTCTTGAGTAGTTGTTTCTTCGAATACATTCTGAAAACATCGTAAATCGTAAATAAAGCTATAGTTTTTGAACTCAAGAAAAGCGCATGCGATTTTACTAGGTAATATATTGCATAAACTATCAACCGAAAAAGGCATGCAAAAATGGAATTAAATCATCACATTGACACATTTTTATAAAACAAGTTTTAGCTCCAACAAAAAATAAGAAGACAATAGCTCAGTGGTAGAGAGCATGTCTTAACAGTCAGAAGAGCATGGTTCGTATCCCAGCTGCAGAAATATTTTTATTATATTAATTTTTTATATATGAGTTTCACGAACCCATGCAAAAACATTACCGAATCATTGAACTTGCATTGGTTCTAAGCACTCATTTCAATGATGAGCAGTTTTTTTTAAATGTGAACGCATGCACGGCAATGACACATCTGTGTTAAAATCATGCGTTCTGCACCTAAATTGAACCAGTTTACTTTCAGTAGAACTCATGCACTAACTATATCTTTTGCATGTCTTTTTACATATATATATATATATATATATATATATATATATATATATATATATATATATATATATATATATATATATATATATATATATATATATATATATATATATATATATATATATATATATATATATATATATATATATATATATATATATATATATATATATATATATATATATATATATATATATATATATATATATATATATATATATATATATATATATATATATATATATATATATATATATATATATATATATATATATATATATATATATATATATATATATATATATATATATATATATATATATATATATATATATATATATATATATATATATATATATATATATATATATATATATATATATATATATATATATATATTGAGATAACTTAAAAAATTCTTCTGCATATTGTCAAGGATTTTGTTTAAAATCATAAAATATTTTTTTGAAAACTTTGGCTGTGCTATTACCGGAGATATTTACGAAATCAGAAACAAAGTCGCGGCTAAAAACCAAAATTTTAGAATTCAAGTCCAAATATCTTTGAAAATGTTACGGATATCTTAATGAGGCAAATTATATTTTCTTTGTTGCTTAATAAGCTTTACAGCAAGTTTAAATTGAAGTCGGATAATATTTGTTAAAGTTATGAGGGTAACAAAGTGTATCACGATAGAGATAATAATATTTGATATCGTACAGCTCACCCGGGTGTTTCAACAGGGTGGTCCATGTTTCATTATTCTGAAATCTTAGGTCCTCCTCTATTGTGTTTACATACTTCGCTTTATAATCGGGTCGCAAGTTTCAAAGATACAGATTTATTAAAATTTTTTTAGAACTGGAACCACTGAACAGTCTGATATTTGAACAATCTAGATGGACAAATTTATTATTTTTACGTTTTTGGTCATTAAATAGATTAAATATAAATAAAATACATAATTTACATATTGTCATATAAAATGCAAAAGAGCTTAACACAATTTTTAAAAAAATTTCAAGAGAAACAAGAAATTTAATAAAATCCAAATTATTGTGCATACAAAAACTTTTTTTCAGGATAGCATCATTAATTTAGACTTTGTTAGTTATACCAAGCAAAAAATCGTTTTTATAATCACAATAGTTTGCATTTTATTGGTAGAGCCAATTGCATTTAAACACGAATATTTTCAAACCGCGCAAACATGCGCAATGGTTTTTCCCCCAATTTCAAAGTTAAATAACGCAGAATATCTATTAAGAATTAATCTTGATTTTGAATTCAGTGTTTTCCCAAACCAAAAAAAGTATGAATTTTTTATAGCAATATTACTTATGATACTCGTATTAGTGAACTAGTACGTCGTCTACTAAACGTAAAAGGAATTATAAAAAAGACGATAACAGTAATGCTGATCTTAGACGACATGTGATTTACATATGGCTTGTTAGGTGTGTGAGACATATGTAACTTCGCATGTTTGTCAAAACTGTCAATTTAGACGGTTTATAATATTTGCTTTCACACGTACATGTGCAATTACATCTGACATAACCTCTGAGTGTTCACAACAGCTTAGTTTTTGCACAATTTTCGTAAATATATAAAGCGCTCTTTGCTTTTTAATGTTTTTTCAGCCAAACCACACTTTTTATAATTTAATACAGCTGATGTCAGATGCCTTGTCAGATGAAAATATTACACGATCTAATTGAAAATGTTTCATCTGACTTTGCTTCTGTAAATGTCCTCTGACAATGTTTCATATGTTTCACACGGCATGTATAACTTTTGCAGTGGGAAATTTGGCAAGTCAGATGTAAAATATATGTCGTCTAAAGTCAGCATAAGAATGTTTTTCACAGTAAAAGTGCCGTTATATACTATTCTTGAAGAGTGAAGTTAGCACGTCTATACCGAAAAAAGTACATGCAACATATGCACAAAAACGATTGTATATTTTACGAAATATATCGTAATTTTGCAACAGAAAACTCTTTCGTAAAATATACGAAATGTACGAAAATAAGCAAAAAAAAAATATAAGTACAAGAAAGTATGACTCAACCGGTGCACGAACCCGCAATCATCATACCCAGTAAAAAAGTTGCTTCTAATAAAGCAGGTTTCTACTATTATGGAATAAAAGTACCGCTGACAAACCTGCTGATATCGCTGCTGATTATTGTATGGCGAGTTCCCGGATTGAAGGACTACATTTTTGCTCACAAAAGCGTTTTTGAAGCGCTGAAAATCATCAACATTTTCAGCACTTGAACTGAAAATATACGAAAAAAATGGTTCGATGTGGATTGGCGTCGTTAACGCCATTTTGAATTTTTCTTATTTCGTTTCTTTATTTATTTTTATTAATTTCATATTTTACTCAATGTTTGTTATTTTAACTTCAACTAGTATCGAACTAAGAACCTTCAGGTTTGAAGTCCAACGTACCAATCACTCGATTAAAAACACTGTTGCAAAACGGCACCAAGAAACTCAAATTAACTTACTCTTCATTCTTGGTTAAGGACCTGCTTTGGATCAGCACTATAAAATCAGCTTTTTTGTATAGCTTGTGTACGAAGCTTTTGTATAAGTAAAAAGCAAATACTTTTCTCGCTTCAAAGCCTGCATTTTTGTGACGCTATGAAATCAGCTTCTGAACAAGCTCATATTTTAAAGCGAAATATGAAGCGCTTTATTTCTTTAGTGCTTCAAAAAACATGAAAATTTTTACTGGGCATTTCAAGCCATGTAGAGTACATACTGAGCCACTTTTTAATTATTTCATAAGAGCTAACAAATTGTTTTATTAATTTACATCTGAAAAATATGCAAATTTATAAAAGACTAGCCCCACCCAGTGCGCTTCGCTACCCCATTGTTGTGCAGATATAGAATAATTAATACCTACCTTGCATTGGGACTTCTTATTCTAAGAGTAGCCCATGTCCTGCTGATATGGAAATATATAGATAGAGGAAAATAAGAATTACCTCGTATGTGGGGTATCCGTTTCCCCCCTTGTATACCACCAATATTTTGGTTGAGCTAGCATGTTGTTCTAAGAATAACATATATGGAATTTAAGGAGCCTTACTCTTATACAGAGTTGTACAGGTGTAGGAAAATTAAGAATTACCTCGGGTACCCGTTTCCCCTCGTATACCACCAATATATAGCTGGAAGTTGCATGTTATTCTAAGAATAAAACGTATCAAATTTAAAGAGCGTTACTCTTATAGTTGTACAGATATAGGAATATTAAAAATTACCTCGTATGTGGGGTACCCGTTTCCCCACGATACCACCAATATTTTGCTGGAAGTTGCATGTTATTCTAAGAATAACACTTATCGAATTTAAAGAGCCTTACTCTTATAGTTGTACAACTTACCTCGTATGGAGGTACCCTTTCCCCCAAAATTAAAAAAAAAATTGCCTATTTGAATTTCCTTGTCGTCAATAATGCTACATTAACACACGAAATAAATTTCATAAAAGTTTTGTATACGTATTATAAATAAGAATTGCAACGGAATAGACAACTTTCTTGAAAATTTCTTGTTCGTTTACACAGGAAAGTGAAAGTTCATTTTAAAAACGTCGCCGAAGCGAAGAGTTGCAAGTATTTCTATACTCATGGAATTAGAAGTACAGTTACCAAGAATACCGCATGCACAAGTTTATAGGGCAATAGTCGGAAGTAATTTTTATTGCTAATTTTTTAAATCATATTATTGTTATAAGCCACATTAATTGTCTTCTTTGTTTGTATAGAACGAAAAATATTTCAACTCTTTTCATACATGTATGTACGAATTAAGTTAAATTTACTTATTTTATTTTCTTGCATCCCTGCAAACTTGTATATATATTTGTAGTGGGCAACACTGTTTACCCCTGTGTCATTTAACTTTCAGAAAGTGTAAAAAAATTGCTTTCTTGAAAAAATCGTTGAAAGCTGACTGGAAAGTAAAATAATTTTGAGTGGGTTAGTGAAAAACTGTGAGTGTATTGCGACTTTCTTGCAATTACTTTCATGTGTAAATGCTAAGTAAGATAGTTCAGAAATTTCATAACGATCGGTTGCACCGTTTGGCATCCTATAAGGAACATACAAACAAACTAAGAAACATACAAGCACACATTCATATTATATATATATATATATATATATATATATATATATATATATATATATATATATATATATATATATACATATATATATATATATATATATATATATATATATATATATATATATATATATATATATATATATATATATATATATATATATATATATATATATATATATATATATATATATATATATATATATATATATATATATATATATATGTATATATATATATATATATATATATATATATATATATATATATATATATATATATATATATATATATATATATATATATATATATATATATCCATATATTTTTTTATTTCAAAAAAAATTTTTAACGAGGAAAAATGTTTATGAAAGCTTTTCGTTAATTTCGTAAATTTAAAAATATATTGCCTAAATGTTTTTTTTCGTAGTACATATTACAAAATGTTCGTATATTCTAGAAGATAAATAAGTACGAAAGTTTTTTGCGTAAAACGTTGCATAGATTATTTTCAGTGCACCTTTAAGATCACAGTAAAAATATCATCAAACTGCAACTAAACATTTCAATTGTTAATATGTAATTTAAATTCAAACATATATTTTGTTAATACAACAAATTTAGTTGTTGATACGACAAACAAAGAAATTTTTTTCAACAAACTGAACTAACCAATTTTTTTTTATGTATTGTGAAAAAATTAACAATCATCATTGTTAATATAACAAATGAATGCACACATATAAATGAAACAAAGCAAATCAAGAATTTTTTTCAACAAACTGAACTAACCCAATTTTTTGTTATGTATTGTGAAAAAAATTAACAATCACCATTGTTGATATAACAAATGAACGCACACACGTAGATGAAACAAAGCAAATCACGTTTTGTGTGTATTCATTATTTGCATATTTAATAACGAATTGCAAAGACATTTAGTGTTTTTCGCAGACAAGCAAAAAGTCGCTTCGAGGATTGTGTATAAAAAATATTGTTAATACAACAACTATAATAGTTAAAATTTGTTCAGAAAATCAACAATTCACATTGTTAATATAACAATAATCTTAATTGAAATAAATTTGAAATCAACAAAAAAATTTAAAAAATTTTTTTTCTGAGTTTCCTTTAACTTACAATTTCGTAATTGTATTTACAAAAATGGTTGTAGGTTCAATATCAATTAATTATTTAATTGATATAACAAAAAAATTAATTGTATATAAAAATTTTTTTCTGTGATTGCCAGTGTAATATCATCACTATTTATACTTGTCACTTGACTAATTTGTACGAGAAATCAATGTTTTAAAACGATGCGATTTAAAATAAATAGAAATTGTAACATGCTATATATCCGTTTTTTGTATTTATAAAATTTTATATTTTTCCAATAATTTTTGAATTTCATCATATACTTATCTTATAATGCTTGTGTTTCATTTTAAATATAATTTGAATTTCAGTCAAAAACTATTTAAAAAATCGTTTGAAATATGTACATAAAACCTTTTCAAAAATATCGGTTTACAATCGAGTGATCTCAATAACATACCCGATTATGTTTGTGTTGTTGTTTTGGTATTATCCCAAGAGGGAAGAGAACCTGTCACAAGACAGATCAAATGACTGGCTCCCAAGGACTGGCAACTGGTTTGAGTTTCGGAACTTTATATGAAATAGATCGGTAAGTTTTACATGGCTTTGTCATTAACGGTGCTCAATTGACATAATTAAGGTATTCAGTGATATGTTCTAGACCAAAACTTACTGTACTTAGTCTGTGGTAGTTTCTTTAATATTATTTAAAATTTTGCACTTCCAACAATTATTTTTGATTAAAAAAAATCAGCTTGTACATTAAGTGTATTTCGCTATTATTTTTTTATAGTATTTTAATGTTTGCTTTTCATCGGGAACGACTCAGAAACATTTGTACCATTCTCATTTTCACCGTTCATAGGTCAAGTACGTTCAAAATAATGGATACAACATGAACCGCAAACAATATGCAAAACATTTATTTTGCGTATTATTTTTTATTATTTATTATTTTATTATTATGGTACATATTTCACAAGTTAATGCATATATCGAGCCATAATCGCAAAAAAGCTTAACCGGTATAATTCCCGAACTTCGTTTTTTGACGAAAATGGATTATTTACGATCGTAAATAATAAATCTTCGTCAAAAAACGAAGTTCGAAATTTATGATGGTTAAGTGTTTTGTTGTAGTATTTAATAAATACTATTTATGGCACTTCAATTTAATTTGTAGGTGCGAGGTCTGACAATTAGTCATCTTTTCGACAACAACAGGCACGAAGTCAAATTTTGAAAATCAATGTAACTATTATGTTTGCAGACAAAAATAATAAAATATTAGGCTATTAGTGGAAAGCATAGGTAATATGAAGTCAGATTTAAAAACGTCCAAAATAATTTTGCTGCCTTTAAGAAATTTTTATTTTATGGTGGACTAATCATCAAATAGCATATAGGGCAATATTTATCGGCGTGGTAAAAATTTAAACACATTAAAGCTACAGGCTTTAACTAATAAGCCCATGTGCTACATTTAATAAATTTGCTAAAATATCTAAGACAGTGATTAGGCATTGGACATAAAATACATAATATTATGCACTGTGATACTTTCAAAAATTAATAAAACTATTTACATATTAATGCCAAATTTTAACGGTTATGACACAAAATACTTTAAAAGCGAAAATATGTATTACTACTATATTTATTTAATTTTTTCTATTTTCGTTTTTGATAATAAAGAATAAAGTGTTTAAACATAAAATACTAAGAAGGTATAATATATAATTTTAGCTTTAACTAGTAAAAAACCTAATCCAGTTTTTTTTGTGAATGATTAAATTGCATTAAATATCTGCCCAGAAAAGTGGTAGTAAAAATTGTCCATTTAGCTTCTTAAGTAAAAAGTAACTAAATGTTACTATAAAAACTTTTAGGTTTTTGTTTAAGTGTTATATTTTAACTTTAAAACCACGTACAAGCACATCTTATTTTTATATATACATATATAGACTCCTTTGAGTATACCTGACTCCTGCAGTACATCAGCGTGGTATTTGCAAAGAGTGTACCATGCCGCACAGTGAACCAAATCTGAAAAAAAGTTATTTACGATTTTTTTACCATAATGTTGATTTTTTGTTTTCCCATTCGAAAGAAGCAGTCAATACATTCAAAATTTACTATATGAAACTTTTTCGAAAAACTAATATTTAATATGATGACAAATGTGTTTTTTTAATATGAAAAAAAAACTAAATTGTCTTCTCGTTTTAAGATTTCTATTCTATGACTGTTTACTTATCACACACAGAAAAAATTATCATCAAAGAATTTTCAAACAAAAATTTTGTCCAAAAATAAATTTTATTTTCAGTAAATGCTCTTTACTAAATCAATAAATTTTTTCTTTAACTTTTATTTAGGACGCAAACACCAAAAATAACAAGAAAAACTGTGTCGTAAAAAACAACGCCGATGACGACATACACACAAATTACAACAACCATGACAGCAAAAAGAATGCAATTGTACAAAGTTAATTTAATGAAGACTTTTGAGTGAATCAATTCGTTAATGTCGTTGCATTAATTTTCATTAATTTTTTTAGAGTCTTTAGATAAATATTCAGACTTGAACATATTTAACAAAGTGAAATTTCATAAATACTTAATGGATGATGACCCAGACAAATTTTTTTTTGATATACATATTACAAAAAAATATAGTAAACTATTTTGTTTAATATTTGTTAGTATTTGTAGACTAATTGTTTTAAGAATTCAGACAAAAATATTGTTTGATATTTTTCAGAAAATCTAGTAAATCTTTTTTTTTTATTTAGTAAATTGTTTTGTTTACAGTTTGTAAATATTTTTAAAGAAATTGCTTTATAGATTTAAACAATTTCTTGACTGAAAAAACACGTTTTTTCAATAAAATTGTTGAGACATTTTTGTCTCTATATACAAATTTGTTTGCATGGCCGTTTTTATATAAAACATTGAATTCATTTACAGAAACTGAAATTTAGTTTTGTCAATGCATAGTGAAAAAATCGTATCGATGTATCTGCAGGTTTACATGTAAGTTGAGGCCTACAAGTTACATAGTATGTAAGATGAGATTGTTAAATTTAATGTTACGTGTAGACTTCAAAATCTTTATAACATTGAGATATAACTTTTGATATTATAAGAATTTTTATAAGAGCGTTGTTATAAGAAATCTTATAACAACGATCTTATTGGATGAACTGTCAAAAAAACAGACGTACATGAAAATAAATTGGTGCGCATGTGAGAATGTTTATTAAAATATATGAAAAGCGAAGTTTTTGATAAAATTTATGTTTTAAGTAAATTAATAAATGTGTTTAATTGATTTATAAATTAAAATTTGTGTGAAAAACTAAAAATAAAATAACTAATTATGCAAAGGTAGTACATGTTAACTCGATGAGCATTTGCATAACATGAAATCTAATCCTGCAAACACATCACAGAACACAAAAAATTTTTGTCTTTTAAGTCAAAAAAAAATTTGGTGTGTGTTATCTCATAAGGACCATGATACAATAATAGAAGTTAGTCCGATTCTCTCTTTTCGTCGACATATTAACGTTCTGATATTTAATCGAATTATGAAAATTCATGTTACCATATTACTTTGTGAAATCCAATTTTTTCTTTGTCTATTCCGTTTTGTTTAAAAATAAAAATAATGAATAAAATACAGAAAAAGATTTGATTATTTTTAATTAATTGTGTTCAATTAAAATATTTCAATTTAAATAAAGATAAGTTGCCTTTTTCGGGAATGCACTAACACAAAATACTTTTGTAAGGATCGGTGTAAAGTTTTTCAACTTTCCAACAATTCTTTATGTTTGGCAGAACTAGCTTAGTTTATGCAAGACTTAACCTTGTTTTTTTTTTCAAAGAAAAACTCAAGTTTTTAGAACTACTTACGTTCTACGCAAATATATAAAGAAGTAAAAAAAAACATTTTTTTCTTTGAAAAAAAAAAACCAGCTTAAATACTTGGCGACGGACGCGACAATAGTTGAATTTTTCTGGAAATGCCCATATGCAAATATCTTAGACTAAATTTAGACGATGAATCATATGACGAAATTTTCTTCTTGAAACTTTTTTATTTGCTTACAGAAAGTGTGAAGATCCAAATGAAGTAAAAGAACTTCATTTTGTATCAATTTGTCTACCGAAAATTCCTTTAGGTTTTACGAGTATTTATACATAGCTTAAACTATTTACAAAAATTACGCATTTTGTAAGAAAATTCCAAATTATTAGTTCCCCTTTTGTAAATGTGGCAAGGTTTTGATTTAATATTTATAAAAAACAAACTTCAAAAATCAGCTTAAAAGCAGTTTGAAAATGAAATTAAAATGAATGCTCTGTTATCGTATTAGTCAAAAAATAGTTTTGGTTTATGTTGGTCTGTGTTCAGGCTTATAGGAAAAGTAAAATTATGTCTACCCCTTGTATGAGATTAAGAGAAAAATCGACATTTTGTTTCTATTATTCTGCCGAAGTTATATCTCATGTTATCTCATAATGTCTCGTGAAGACGCTGGCACTGCTTGGGAGTCACAGCTGCGTATGTTTTATAGTTGATTATTTATTAATCATACGACCCAGTACCAATCCCACACAGAAAAAATTATCAAAAAAAAATTTTCAAACAAAAGTTTGTCTAAAAATAAATTTAATTTTCAGTAAATGTTCTGTCCATAATCTATGAATTGTTTGTTTGACTTTTATTTAGAACGCAAACACCAAAAACAACAATAAAAGCTGTGTCGTAAAAAGCCACCCCGATGACGACATAGACACAAATAACAACAAAAACAATCATAGCAAGAGGAATGCAATTGTACCAAGTTTGTTTACAAAAGATTTTTGAGTGAATCGATTAGTTAATGTCGTTGCATTAATTCTCATTCACTTTTTTAGAGTATTTATATAAACATTCAGACTTGAACACATTTAAAAAAGTGAAATCTCATAAATGCCTAATAGATGATGATGGTGACACAGACAAAAATTTTGTTTGTATTTTTGTTTGATTATTAAATTCAGACAGAAATATTGTTTGATATTTTTCAGAAAATCCAGTAAATATTTTTGTTTGATTTAGTAAATTGTTTTGTCTACAATTTGTAAATATTTTTAGACAAATTGTTTTACAGATTGAAACAATTTGTTCACTGATTTTTTCAATGATATTGTTGAGGTATTTTTGTCTATATTTACAAATTCGTTTGTAGGTCCGTTCCTAGACAAAATATTTACTATTTCATTGAATTCCTTTACAGAAAATTAAATTAGTTTTTCTAACCATAATGATCAACAGTACTTGAAAATATGTAAAAAATTGCCTAGCTTTAAGCTCCTTAACAAGCCTGCAGCTACTTCTATCCTACTTATTCACTGTATGATAGCTAACTAATCATAGAATAGAACTTTTGAAACGGAAGGACTAGAGCAATGACGGACTTGGAGCACAAGAGCAACTTAGTTTTCGTTCCATAGTAAAAAACACATTTGTTATCATATTTCATTAAATATGTATTCGTTTTTCGAAAAAATTGCACGTAGTAAATGTTGATTATATTGATTGCTTCTTTCATCTGGAATAAAAATTCGTTTTTTTAACATTTGGTCTACGGTGCGTCGTTTACATTATGAAAATTTTCTTGCAAAAAGTCTTATATTGTTGGTGAGAGAGGAAATATAAATAAAATGGGATACACATATACATGTTCTTTTAATTCATTTTGTTCAAACAGTTGTAATTTTAGAACTGATGCTATCTGTGGGCTGACATGCATATATTAATGCATAATATATATATATATGTATAACTTTCTGCAAAAAAATTTTCGATGTGAAAGCACAATCAAGTTGAAAGAAATAAAAATTTTCTTAGCATAAGCAGTGACTAAGTTTAGGGCAGCATTTATTAAACATTTAGTTTATGTGAAAAATAAAATGCATTTTTCCAAAAAAAAAATATAATATATTAATGAGTAAAGTTCTAAAAAATGTAACATAATAAAATAAGGTCTTATGGTCTCAGGTTTTAAATAAATAACTTTTCCAAAAACTGCCAATTAAAGCGTTGTACTGACTTCTGCTGTATTTCTACCTATTAGCTTTCTCATACAACTTTCTATTTGTTAGTACTGGCTTCAGATCATAGTACACGGAATTTTCGATATTTAATGTCTATTAAAAAGATTTTATAACAATAAACGAAGATATGTTTCCACCAATAGAAACAAAATGCAATCTTCAAAAAATTATTTGTTCACGATATTTTCGACATTTCTTATTTTTCACAAACTTGTAATTAATAGGTTGTTTTAACCAAGCGGTTGGCTAATCTGCGAAAATACCCTAGATCATTGGCCCGAATTCAACTAGCGACCTCAAGCCGAATAGGCTAGCATATCTAGCCATGAGTCACAGTGCAATATACTTAAAAATAAATAAATTTGTGTTTATAATTACAAACAAAATTATTTACAACTACTGCTATCTCCACTTTTTTATGAACGTGTCTGGAAGCAGATGGTATTTGATGAATAAAAATAAAAATTCAAAGTATGATTTTATCTAACATAAATCCATAGTGAAAAACTAGTTATTGAATTAAGTTAGCAATATCCACTGGAGATAGTCGCTTTTGATTTAATCAGTAATATTTTTGGTAGTTTAAAGTTTAATCTAATTCTTCAAGCAATTTTTTAAATTAAATTTTTAATAGCAAAGTTAAGTGCTAACGAATTAAGCAAAAAATAATAATAGTAATAAGAAATAAAAGAAAATCCAAACAAGGAAAAGGATTTAGATAAAATAGAGAATAGAGAACTAAAGGTACGTTCACACTTGGCAAATATTCGTCCGATGAAATAATTTTGCTAAGGGTTAGTGTGATTTTACGTGGTTTTTATATCATAAAATAAAGTTAACAAAAAGCTATTTTTTTATTATTTTTAATAAATGCGAACCCATAATAAAAAAAATATTGAAATTAAAGGAAATACAATTTTAACTTGTCTGTTGGTCACGCTTTTTTCGGCAAATATTTAATAAGTGTTAACGTACCTTAAGTTATAAATTAAGTCGAACTGTATGGTTTTTATCCAAAGTTATATAATTAGTTTGGTTTAAGTTCGTTTTCAATTTAATCTTTTGTTTAAATTATTCTTATTTAAAAAGAAATTCTAAAGTATGTAATAATTGAAGATTCGAAATAAAATTCCGCTGCACGGAAGATTGAACTGACATCAGATGTTTCGAGACCACCACAGTTTCTCATCAGAGTTTTTTCCACCCAGATGACACTGCCATGAAGTCAGTAACAATCTACGAGCGAAAATCCAATTTACTTTAACCAATTAACAAATGAGTCGCCATCACGTGACTATTCTCAACTTTTATCGGAATAAATATTCGGAACTTCACTATGTTTTCTTTTTCGTGTTAAAATGTTTAAGCTCCTTTGATTCCTGCAATTACCAGCATGATGAAATATCATCGATATTGTCATATGCTTGGGTTTTTTTATCTTTATTTCTGCCAAAAATTTTTTTAACAGTTTCATGTTAAGCTAACAATTAAATTATGAATTTAGTCAAACTGTACGTTTTTTTGCAAGGTTATTTAGCTAGTTTGGCTTAAGTAAACTATTTTTATTTTAGAAAGAAATTCTAAAGCATATAAAATTTGAGCATTCAAAGAAAACTTTGAAATGGAGGTGGAAAAGAACCCTGATGAGAAGACTGTAGTGGTCTCAAAGCTCTAGATGTCAGTTCAATCTGCCGTACAGCCAAATTTGTCCTTTGAGTGCCCAATTATTACATGCATTAAAACTTGCTTCTAAAATAAAAATAACTTAATCGAAAGATTATATAGAAAACGAACTTTAGCCAAACAAATGAAATAACTTTTGATAAAATAGGAAACTGTAAAAGCACGTATTATATAAAACTTTTGCAGCTTCCTATTTTGCCAAAATAGCTTACTAGCACCTATGAGTATCATATAAGCTGTATTAAAAATGTTACAAGGATATTTAATGACGCACAGAGGTCAGCTATTAAAAAAACTGTCAGCGATTGTTATTCCTCTAGTATTTGCCAACGAACCTCTCTAAGAATTTCGTAAAATTTTTTTTATATATTCGCTTAATTCCATTCTTTTGAATAGGCAAAGGTAGATTCCTTAAATATGTTTATCTTTACATGTAGATGGTTTTGTTATTTGTTACAGAAATACTCCTCATATTTCCCTATAGACATAAATGCAAAAATTCAACGTGAAATTCAGATAGAAGTCAGACTAGGCTTAAGTTAAAAAAATCTTCTCTGATAAAATCTATAGACTTTTTGTATTTTTTTATGTTTCCTTTCCTAAGAATAAGGATGACTGGCAGATGAGAAAACAAGAGCATCTAATAAAAGAAATAATTCTTTGTTTTTTTCACTTGCATAAAAAACAAGCAATGTTCGTAACTTCTGTTTCCTATGTTATATTCCCCAGTTTTTGCATGACAATATAAAAATATGAAAACAAAAGAAAAACAACTAAAAGCCTTAAGTGAACTTCTGACCTTTTGATATGTGTGTGTGTGTGTATTTTTTTTCTTCATATATAATTTATGCTTTTACGGTAGTGTTGGTAATACAAGGATTTCCACAGCCTCTTGAGGTAAAAGTATTGAAAGTAAACTGTGATATACACAGAATACAATGCGTATGACTGCTTAAACTAAAAAAATATGTATGTGCATAACAGAAAATACTTCCTTCAAAAGTATGCATGTTTGCGTTTTTTGCGAGCATGTGTGGCTGCAGGCACAGTAGTTTTACAATTTGAAGGAAGTTTGAAATAAAAGAAGACTGTGACTGTCAGCAAAAATTTTAAATTAATGGAATTGCTTCTGTTGCTTGCATTTATTTTAATTCAATAAATAGTTTGCATTTTGTATTTGTAATTTAATTTAAAAAGAAAAACCATTTTTTTTTCGGTGAAAATAAAAATTCGGAAGCCCGTATTTTAATCAATTTATGGCAAAGTCAAAAGTATTGATGTATTGCATTATGTAAATAAAATACCATTAATTTAAGAACGGATTCTTTTAGCTTTAAATTCTTAACTTTAAGCTTGGTTAATTAGATGATGATGGGATACGAGTATCATTAAGTAGAAAATTGGCTTTTAAGTAGAATGCTTGAATCTATCAAGCATCGTATCAATAATACCAAAGAAGATCCAATCTGAAATTGCAAATGTTGCTTCTGTTTATTGATATCAAAGAAGAGTCTGTAAGGTATTTATGTACACGAGTAAAATGGAATATAGGTATTTCCACAGGAATGTCAACTTTTTTTCGCGTGCGATACCAAGCAAATATTCTTGTTTTTTTTCTTGAAATAAAACGAAAGTTTTTTTTTTACTTCTTTATATATTTGTGTAGGAAGTCAGCAGCTTTACACTAAGTAAAATTTTAAGAAAATCATGCTACTACTACAAACCGATAGGAGAGATGGCATGTATTGTGCATGTCATCGTGTTTCTACTTGAACCTCGTATCTAAAACCTCGTAATAAAAATATGACTAGCTTTATTCATGTAAATATTCATAATAAACATTGTATAAGATAAGTAGTATAGCTCTACCCTTGTGCTTCGAGACATCCCTCATCTTTTTTTGTTACGTAATGTTAGTGCAACAGAATATTTGTCACTAGTAGTCTCTATTTCGAAAAAAAATTTAGTCACGAGGTTGAAGTAGAAAGGCGACGATATGTTGAATGGTAGCATTACAGCTTAAAATCAGTCTGAACGTATGTACCAAGCAACTTGAACAATTATTAGAATACCAAAAAAGTATATAGTTACAAAAATTTATACTAGAACTTGACGCACTACCACAAACAGATTATTTGCTATGGCGAGTACCCAGAGGACTTCAAACATAGATAACGAAATTCAAACGGAGATTGAAAAAGTATTCTCTCCAACCGCATCTGCTGATATAGTTGAGATGGCAGTTGATGCTGAAGCAGCCTTTTCATAAAGTTTCAATATTCGGTAATCGAAAATGATATCGCCGACGCACAGTGGCTGAAAATCGTTTTTCATTGGCCAAAATTCTGTAACTTTTGAACCGATCAAAATATTGAAGTAATTTTTATTTTAATGGATAGATATTTAGTTCAGCTTGACTCAGTTTTAATTACATTAAAATTGATTGAGGACTTTTTAAGGAATTCTAGGTCAAAGTTGAACTTTTGAATTTTTTTAACTTTTAGAGTGAAATATGGGTTTATTATTTTTTTATTTATTAAAAAATTTAATATATGGAAATTAATAATAATTATAAATATTTTTGTTATAATGAAATTTTTTTAATGTTACACTAAAAAAATTTTACACTAAAAAAAATAGTAAAATCAACTGGAGATTTTGCTATTATTACAGAAAAATTAAAAATTTTTTGCTGTCGAATTTGCAAATTTGTTTACAATCAAAGAATAGTTACACTTAAAAAAACAATAATATTATCTAAAAATAT
Source organism: Panzeria rudis (assembly GCA_956483635.1). Classification (NCBI taxonomy): domain Eukaryota; kingdom Metazoa; phylum Arthropoda; class Insecta; order Diptera; family Tachinidae; genus Panzeria; species Panzeria rudis. Next base: position 109,003,623 of record OY101447.1, read on the forward strand.
TGCTATTACTACAGAAAAATTTATTATTTTATTAAAAATAAAAACTGCAATAAATTTTAATAGCAATTGTAACAATGGTAGGTTCTGTTTATTGTTATTTTTTACTAATACTATGTTTTTCGTACTTAAATAACAATGAAAGGCAATTATAATTATTATTCATTTGACTCAAATATTGATTGCAAATATTCCATATTTTGTTCTGTGCTATTTCTGTTCTTTAGTAGTTTTTTGGCTTCTTCATCTAAATCCCGATGTTCCACTTTCCATTGATTTCGAATACTGGAGATGAACGGATCTGACGTTGCCAATAATATATTAAATAGATCTTCATTTGTTGAATTTCTTAAAATTTTTCTAGTATTGTGCTCTCTATAAAATCTGTAATCCTTGTTCCTTTTTTCCTGAGCCTCCTCTCATAGATCTCCAAGTGGCACCAAATGATATTTAATGATATCTTCTCCATGATAAAGGATTTTGTGAACTGTTGCAGACATATTTCTCCATGGGTAGTTGGTTGTATATATTTTTGCAGTTTCCTTAGCATAATCTCCAAATTTTCTAGAGTCAATTTCTTCATTGCACGCAAGTACTTCTAGGATTATTTTAAATCTGAAAATAAGGTTTAAATCCACTCCTGTTATTTCAGATGCTGTTTCTGGATCTGAAAAAAATCTTCTTGCGGTATTGCCATCATTTGTATTGCCTGACCCTTGTTTTGGCTGATCTATAATCAATCCTAATTTGCGATATTCATCTTGAACATGCTTCTTTTTTTAACTTATTAACTCTTTGTTGGTTTCGTTGTTTCTTATTGATCCTGAAGACCCGAAATCCAAATCATAACTGATTTTTAGTATGTGTTCCATAAGTCATATTCTTGCATGTAGTGGTGATAATCCAAATTCATATGCATCGGTATTATCTAATGATTTTGTCGGGACTTGGTTTAATTGGGTTGATGTTGCTTGGCATATAATGCAGCTGGATGCAGCCTTCGTGCTGGACAAAGCCTGACCTACTTTTCCATCTATCATTGTCAGCACTAATTGGTAGCGTACTTCAATTTGCTGCCCATCTAACTGTAATTGTAATGGCTGTAGTGTTGCAATTTGGGTCTTGATATCACTAACTTCTTTGTTTATGGCATCATGAGTTTCTTTTTTGAATTCAAATTTGATTGGCCTGCAGTATTTCGTAGAAGATGGTGTCTCATTTTTCCAAATATCCATTGTTTGCGTTGTACTAGTCGAAGGCTCTGAATCTTCCAAAATCTTTTTCAATTGCAATGGTACAAATGATACCATGAACATATCTGAGTCCGATATATTTTCACATACAGCTTGTTTGTATTGTTTTTGTCCCGAAGAACCATCACATCCCCATTTACAAAAAAGAATTAACTTTGTGTTTCCATATTTCTTTAACTCATTTACTGTTATTGATTGTAGCAAGCGTTCGGCTGTGTGATCAAGTAGAGATTGTAGTTGTACCTCTGCCGAAATTGGTGTGATTGTAATAGTGTCCTTTGATGGCAAACAGTCCATTTTAGCAGCGGTTATGTGATGATATGCTGGATACATATTTGAGCCTTTTTCAATCGCACGCAGTCTGAGCTTAATATATTGCTGTTTTGTTAATTTCAAATCCAGAAATAATGCTAATGCCTCCTCATTTGTGTACTATATTGCATCACTCTGAGTTGGTATACTTTTAAGAATCCGTTTTGTTCTCACTGGACTAGCTTTAAAAACTTTTTCAATGATATCCACTTTTGTTAATTGGTTCTGTGATCGTAATTGATGTAGGAAAGATTCTTTTATATTTGTACAACCAATTGCATCGTTAATATCTTTAAGTTTCCGCCTCTTAGATCTATCGCTGCAGTTGCCCATTAATGATTTGCGTGGTCTTCCAGCCTTTTCTTGCTTTGCTGTTTCTGCAGCGACAGTAAGTTGGCCTTCTAACCAGTTTGCACTTTTTATATAAAAGTTTTATTTACTGTACCTAACTTCTTTGTAGCGTTTTTAAGTTTAATTTTAACGTAGCTAAGAACATCTTCCTGGTTTTTGTTTCTAAAATACTCTTCGGCCAGTTCTTTATAACTGAAGCTCTCCATATTTTTCTGAATATTTTTATTTGTGTCTGTTATGTTTTATCCGTACACTTAAAGGATTAACTTATTACTGAGTAATCCCTTATCAAATCCGTAGTTTTATACATTTTTAGATACATGTTATTCACACATTGATCTTTAATTTCATAGCAGGTAGTGCTTAAATTGAACAAAACTGCACATGTTATCCAGACCTTAATATCAGGTAAAACTGATTAGTATCTCGTTATAAAATTGTTTATGACTTTGGTTGACCCTAACATTTGATAACAGGTAAATTTAGAAAGAGATCATATGTTTACTGTAGAACCTATTGTGATAATTTTATGACTTATTTTTTGCTGATCAAAACAAAGCCATTAAGCCCTTTCGCAGGTATTATATTTAATTTTTTTAGTTTTACGTAGTCTAAAGTAAAAAAAAAACATAAACTTTTAGGCAAAAAAGTGAAAATTTAATACACCATTGTATACGAGTACTTATAGGGCTGTTTAAATTAATTTGAAAATTTTTTAAAATAATTTCATTAAAATGAAAAAAGTGTTCTACCCACGGCTCGTCACGGGTGTAAAAGTATATATAGCGTTAAAGAGGACACTTTCACCTTTCTCCTGGTGGTATACGTTTCTTGTTCCCTTTTGTTCCCTAGAAGTTCTATTCCACTAAAATTTAAATTTGAGAAAAATATAGTAGTTTCATAAATATTTCATAACGCCCTTAATATTAAACGCTAGAGCTGTGACCACTTACAACAACTAAAGACTATAATCCTACAAACATTATAAAAAAGACCGCAGGCCATTATCGATGATAGCTGCGAGTAGTAAACATTTATTTTTGATAAAAAACAAAAGAAGAACACCTTTTCCTGAAATTAAAAAAACAGTTGAGTTTGAAAGCATGCCACGCCCACAATTATCAATAGTTTAACCTAATTTTTTGGCTACCTTAATCTGGATATATTAGCTATAAAAAGGCGTAAAATTTTTAAAAATCGGCGACAAAAAAATATTTGACTTTTGGCCAATGAAAAACGATTTTCAGCCACTGTGCGACGCACAGTGGCTCCAATTAGAAAAAAGGGTAATAAATATTTATCTGTGAAACTTGTTATCCGATTACAAAATGATATATGTAAAAATTATACGAGGAGGAGCTAAACTTTAAAAATATTGAAGTTTTGACCGCCATGTTGAAACACACGGCGAGCTACAGGGTATCAAATTAGACTACCTCTGGCATGAGAAACCTTGTTGGTTTCATCACTTTTATAAATATTAATATTGAATTTAAATTTGGTCTAAAGCATATTAATAGATAAAGATAGCACATATCTCTGCATTAGGACATCTTTTATATTTTCCTTTGTGTGCGAGTCAAAGTCGCAATTTACTGAATTTATTATATATAAGTTTGCTTTGCTATTTTTAGTGTTTGTGAAAATTGTGAACAGTTATCTGCCTAATGTATAGGTAGATATGTGACCAACCACGTTGCCTCGGTTTTGTTATATTTAATGCAGGATAATAAAATATGAAACATTGTTAAAATATCTATTGTGGAAACATTTTCTGAATTTTAGTTTCATTTTATAATTTTTTGTTGAAAAATAGACATGTGCATAAGAAAGTTTCGTATGTAGAAAGAACACAAAAACAAAAATTTATCTTTGCAACTTTATATGCTCTACTGTTTTGAGAGTTTTTCTTCAGTTTTGATGTGTTGAAGAGTGAAAGAAAAAAAAAAAAAAAGAGTCCCACAAGAACTTTTTCTTGATAAAACCAAAATAATGTTTGCTTTTTATCACGAATATGTATGTATGATAAAAATAAACAAACAAAACTTACCCTGTACGTCACGTTGTTACACATGACATTTTCAGCGACGATTTCTGCAAGACAATCAATGATTTGTCAGCTATAATATACAGTTAGAAAGATGAACAGCAACAAGGTGGTATACTGTGTCGTGTGTAATGAATTTGTTCTGATAAGATTATGAAAATTTGTGCTACAAAGCCATATTGACATGGAATATGACGTGTGTACAGTTTTATTGCCGACAACAAGAGTAACAACTGAATTGATGTTGTCGTGCTTCCATTAGTATTAAAGAATAATTTAGGCTATCAAGGCTTATTGAAGACAAGATGAAGTACAACTTCATGCAATATGCCGTATGTACAGGTTTATTGTCGGCAACAGGTGTAACAAGTGCATCGAAGTTGTCGCGCTTCCATTTATGTACATTAAAGAGTTTAAGTCGCCAGGAAAATGGGTTTTTGTATAAAGTTTACAGTACTAACTCACTACTGACATTGTCACCAGTACTACTGACTTATTATACCCTTTACAATGTTCTGCGATATAGACACTTAGCACGTGTGTGTCATTGGGACTGCACTAGTGCTATAAGTAGTACTGATTAGGTACTCCACTTGGGGACATATGTAGACATTGGAACCAGATATTTTCTATAAACACTAGTACTTGTACTGACTCGGAGCTTGTTTTTGGGACATATGTAGACAATGTAGCGATATTTGAGCTACTGACTCACTGTACCCTTTGCAATGTTCTGTGCTATAGGCATATAACACGTGTGTGTTATTGAGAATATGCTAGTACTATAAGTAATACTGACTGGGTACTCCACTTGGGGATATATGTAGATATTGGAATCAGAAATATAGACACTGGTACTACTGACTAGGTACTTCTTTTCGGCAGAGCTGGATTCGCGAACTTGTAAACAATGGGATGCCGTAGATGTTTATATCAAATTCAATTTCGTCATGGTTTTTCAAAATGTCTTCCACTCTCCTTAGCTAAGTTTTATTTCCTATGTGGCAATAATTCCCGGAAAAAAACTTTTCTAATTAATACTTGTTCCATTTTGGCCAAAAAACCTGCTGCTGAAAGCAGTACCTCCAGGCCTTCCTTCCCCCTGTACTCAATAATGTTTGAAGCTCCGCAAACTCAATAATGTTTGAACTTCCGTACAGTCAAATTTTTCTTGGAAGGTTCAATTGTTACATACTTTAGAATTTTCTTCTAACGGCCCTTTACGCAATGTACGATTAAAACGTAATCTGAACTTTAACGGTAATATTAGTATGCCGAACTTGCCGTTAAAGTGCACGTTAACCTTAAATCATACATTTTGAAAACGGCCGTAAATAAAAAATAATTTAATCGAGTGATTAAATTGAAAACGAACTTAAGCCAAACTAATTAAATAACTTGGATAAAAACCAAACAGTCCGACTAAATTTTTAACTTAATATAATATTATTTTCACATTAAAATTTTATACAATATGATTTTATTATTGTCAAAACGGAATGTTATTGATTCTACTTGAAACATTTCAGTAGAGACAAGAAACTGTTTAAATTATTATTTAAAGCACATGTCAATAAAATAAATATGCCATTCTTAAGAAAATGCAGAAATATAATATATTAAACTGGTTTTTTCCCTTTTTTGTTAATCGGCTGTAGAAAAAATATGATATTTTGAGATACTACCATCGATTTTGAACAAACTCTTTCTACAAAAACAGTATTATTTCGAAAAAATTTAGCAAGAAAGTATCAACTCAAAATAAAAATGAAAAATTTAAACATTAGAAGCACGAAAACAGTCACAACGCAAAATAATTACTGTCTGTTTTTGATTTTTGAAAAAATTTATTTTGCGAAAAAAAGCACAGAAAAAATTGTTTGTCTAAAACTAAATTTAATTTTCAGTAAATACTCTACACAGAATCAATGAATTTTTTGTTTGACTTTTATTTAGGATGCAAACACCAAAAACAACAAAAAAGCCCCCGTTTTATGTGTCATAAAAAAACAACCCCGATGACGACATACACAGAAATAACAACAACAACAATGATAGCAAAACGAATGCAATTGTACCAAGTTTGTTTACTGAAGATTTTTGAGTGAATCAATTCGTTAATGTCGTTTGCGTTAATTCTTATTCATTTTTTAGAGTCTTTAGATAAACATTCAGACTTGAATACAGGTAACAAAGTGAAAATTTTTAAATGCTTAATGGATGATTATAATTACCCAGACAAAAACTTTGTTTGATATATTAAATAAAATCCAGTAAATATTGTTGTTTGTTTAAGCATACTATTTTGTTTAATTATTTTTACGTAATTTTTGCTTTGAACTGAAATCTGAAGTGCGAAATTTTTATTATTTCGGCTTTTTAGTTCAAAATTTGAATTAATGTAAATTAAAATTATTTTTATTTTGTTTAATATTTGTTAGTATTGTTAGACTAATTGTTTAAAAAATTCAGACAAAAATATTGTTTGATATTCAGTAACACTCTTTGTTTGCTTTAATAAACTGTTTTTTTCACAATGTGTAAATATTTTTAGACAAATTGTTTTATAGATTTAAGCAATTTGTTCTCTGAAAAAACACTTTTTTTCAATGAAATTGTTGAGATATTTTTGTCTATATTTACAAATTGGTTTTAGACAAACAATTTTTTTAGACAAACAATTTACTATTTCATTGAATTAATTTACTGAAAATTTAAATTTGTTTTTTCTGTGTAGATATTAATAAATAATATCGTTAATTGGTAAAAATTTGTAAAAAGAAAATTTTGAGTTAATACAGTATTGTTAAGCAAGTGCGATATATTCATTGAAGGCAATTTTAGTAACATGATGATTTCTGTTCTTTTTGTTAGAAAAAATTCTCAATAGTTGGCTTGGGCTGTCGTCAATAAGATGTCAATGATAGATACTTGTTTCGCACATGCATCGACGATGTCTCGAAGACTTGGCCTTTTACACCGCGACGAGTATAATCAGTTGCTGTTTGTTAATATGTATGTTCTTTTTATTTTCCATTTGCTGAAATTGTCGCAGACAAACTACAAATTTTTTTAAGTTTATAAAATTTCAACTATTGTAAATAATTTACATGTTTGTCTTTAAATGTTTCTCGTTTTTATTCTGTGTTATAACTAACACATTTACTGGTAAATATGTATAAAACCAACTTTAAGTTGTTTCCACTTAATGCCTGTTTTATATTACAAAAGCATTTACTTGGCTCATTTAAAATGTAGAAAATAAAATAGGAAATTTCCACAAAACTTTAAAACATTGGTACATATGATGCTTTGAGAATGACACAATTTTCTTTAAAACATTTTTGCACGGTATTTTTTGATTATTATTGCTCGTTTTATGTATATACAGTTTTTCAAATAAATGTTTTCAAAGAAAAAATTTAACCTAAATTTTACTTTCAATGAAAAATTACGACAACAGATACATGTTGTTAAAATGTTTTCTTTGAACAAACCGGTACTTTGCTTGCTTACGAGAAGATGACGTGGTACATGTTCAGATAGACACAAAAATTTTAAAATTTTCCGTTTTGTATTTTAAGCCACTATAAAAATTTTTCAAAAATATTAAATATACCGGCACTGTACTTTAAAAGTTTTATTATATGTATGTATAGATTGGAAATTTCCGTTAAAAAAATGTCATAACAATATAAAAAACAAAAGGTGTTAACAACTTAGAAAGGAAAGTACCACCAATTATAAAAATTGTAAAATGTTACTAACTTTTCAATATCATTAAAATTGCGTAAAGAAAGTGTTAGGATACCCAAACAAAGAACGGTAATATTAAAAACCTTGTGAAATTCTCTAAATCCCCTTTTACATATTGGAAATTATTGATCAGACAGACGAAGTTGGTAGAAGAGGGGGCGAAGATTCAGAGTGTGTAGTACACGACTCTCTGTAACGGACATTTTTTGTTTCTTTTTATTACTTTCCGCTATTTTCTCATTGTTGCTTCATATAATTTTTCTCATTTCAGCAACTAAATGCATACTTTATGTGTACACGCAAAGAAAAAACATGGTTGAGGCAACCATAATCGAAGAGCAACATGCTATGATTGAATATATTGTTACAGTCAAACCATACTATTTTGAAACTAAATTTGTTTTAAACATAGCAATATTGTTATATAACCATGCATATGGTTCCATTTAACCATACATATGGTTCCATTAACCATAATATGGCTTCATTAACCATACATATGGTTTCATTTAATCATGCATATAGTTCCCTTTAACCATACATATTGTTCTTTTAAACATATATATGATTCCGTTTAACCATACATATGGTTCCATTAACCATACACATGGTTCAATTAACCATACATATTAATCTATTAACCATACATATGGTTCCATTAATCATACATATGGTTCCATTAACCATACATATGGTTCCAATTAAGCACACATATGGTTCCAATCAACCACAGATATGGTTACATTACCCACACATATTAATCTATTAGTCATACATATGGTTACATAGATATGGCTTCATTAACCATACATATGGTTTCATTTAATCATGCATATAGTTCCCTTTAACCATACATATTGTTCTTTTAAACATATATATGATTCCATTTAACCATAGATATGGTTCCATTAAACCATACACATGGTCCAATTAACCATACATATTAATCTATTAACCATACATATGGTTCCATTAATCATACATATGGTTCCATTAACCATACATATGCTTCCAATTAAGCACACATATGGTTCCAATTAACCACAGATATGGTTACATTACCCACACATATTAATCTATTAATCATACTTATGGTTACATTTAGCCATACATATGGTTCCAGTTAGCCATACATATGGTTCCATTAACCATACATATGGTTCCATTTAATTATGAATACGGTTCCATTAACCATATCAAAGTTACAAAGTTGCAATTCAATGCGACAGTTATACAATACAACGATTGAAATGAGTAGAAAAAGTTCATGAAACTGAAGTAATTCAAGTTGCCTGCTCCGTTTGCCTCTACGGAATCTGGAAGTACAATCATTTATGTATATTATGTGTGGACAAAATCATTAAATTCCAAAAAAAAAAATATTTGAAATATAATACTTTAATTATATGGAACTTACCTTTTTATTTTATTTATTAAATTTCTATATCTGTTTTTCTTTACAAAAAGCTAACACAAATGAACCGACCGCTTGAAATTTAAATACACAACTGATAGAAAAGCATACAACCAAAGTTAAGAGCAAAAACTTTTTGAAAAACATACAGCCATGTCTGTTTTATAACCATAGTTTCATTGAAAATAAACTGACTTAAGATAGTATGGTTCTTGTTATATTTTACTTTTGTAGAATCATATTAATGTTGCATTTTTAAATAAACGATGATTGTAGTCAACCCTTTTTTAACAATGTACATTGTTAAACGCAGCCATGTTGCAATTTATATAATGTGATGATTGAATGTAAACATAAGTTTATTTATCGTAAACTAATTAAGGTTCACAATTATTTAAAACAATAATAATTTATTTACCAGAACCATAAACTATATTGGGAAACATGACATTGCTGACGCAACCATGGCGCAACCATATCTTTTCTTTGGGTGTGTGTATGTGGCAGTTAGGTCATGTTTTTAGTTTTCATGGAGCTATCTAGTTAGCCGCAATTCAGAAAAAAAATTTAATATTATTTATCATTATAAATGATTTGAGTAGAAGACCTTCCGCAATCTTTCCAAAAACAATAGCATATATTTTAACTCATTAATTAACCCTCCTTTCCCACGTTACTTAGTTTTTTCTATTACAAATTTTTTTCCCAAGCCAAAGTTTTCTTAAAATTGTACTGTCGTTTTAGTTGTGCGTGCTTCACGCTTCATAATTTCAATCAATACATTCGTGCACTGAAAACTATAAAATGTTAATATTATAAGTAAAAGTTTTATTTCAGTTAATAAAAAATTAAACAAGCTATAGCAATATTTTTATAATGACGACACGTTTCCCTAAATTGTCATATTAATTAACTTAATCAATTTATACGCTGACTAACGGTCATTTTCACAACGTATGATTAAAAGTTAACGTGGATTTAAACGGCAAGTTCGGCATATAAAACTTGTCGTTAACGCCAACGTTAATTCCTAATCATACATTGTGAAAAGGGCCGTAATACTATTTTTATATATTTCTTTAAGACAACAAGCTGAATTTACATTTGAATACTATTAAGATATTGATACTCCCTTAAAAAGTAGTTAGATTAAATAAAAATACTTTAAACAATACTTTAAACAATTGATTCTCGACAAGCAAACAAAAATCATGTTAAAAATTGTGGTGTTGTAATATCAATAGTATAAATATTTTTATCTGCTCATAATTGTCTTATAATCACGATAATATCTGTAATAACAAGCCTTAACCGCTCGATTCGTTTTCAAAAAATTTCGGGAGAGCTTATTAAAGTATCAAAAACTCGCTTCCAGTCAGTTGTCTGTTTACTTTTCTTTAACTTATTTATTGATAAAAAATTACAAACTTAAAAAAATCGGTAGCGAGTTGATTTAGACAAGAACGGATTCGATCGCATCAAAAATTTTATTTTGCCCTAACTCGACTTAAGCGGTTAAGGGTTGTGACCACAGATATTTTGAGGAAGTGTTTTTTTATTTTTTGAGATATAATTTTTTTCTATCACAACCTTCAACAAAATAGTATTAAAAATCATTTAAATTTGTAGTTTTGAGCAATATATATTAAATTTAATTTAATTTAAAAGTGGTAACATTGACAAATTTGTGCTTTTGTTTTTTCTGTGAAAATGTATGTTGAAAATTTTGTGTTAAAAAGTGAATTTTTTGTCATATCTCAAAAAATAAAAAAACACTCCCTTAAAAATTGCACAATATTTTAAGGACATAATATATTATTAAAAAATTTTTGCAAAAAAAAAATTTTGGTCTTTGATTTAATGAATTTTTAGAATTTGAAAACCTTGCAGATAAGTCATTTTTCAAAAAAAACTTTTGCTCTAAATATTTTTTGTAGCTGCAAATATCCTGCTTAACCCATTAGATCGCAAATGAAAATTTACTATAATTTTTAAGTTGATTTTTATTAATTAATTAAAATATACCCAGCTAAAAAAGTTATATATGGAATATATATGGAATCGCATACATGTTTCAGATCCGAAAATTGAGGGTATATGGACATATATGATCATATATATACATGTATGTACATACATATTCATATATTTTCATATACATATCGTTAGTTTATATTAATAAGAATATCGATGTCGTTTCGTAAAAAAGGTCAATCTTACACCCTTTTACACAGCAGACTGGCCCTTTTTCGCAACATCGTCGATATGGATTCATATATGTATGAAATTTGTTCATTTATTAGAAATAATTATCTTACTGCGGCTCAAAAACACTAACAATAATAACAAACATTCATTTTACTTGTATTTAAGTAGTAATCCAGATAGATTAGATTGATAAGGTACCCACGTAAGCGAATTCAGACAAATTCGCATTGACTCTCATCGATAAACACCATACCAAGGCACATCAATCAATTGTTCTTGCACCATGCATACACATCATCTTGAATCATCTTGAATTTGCCTATATACGCACCAAAATTATACCAAAATTAACGTACTTTAGAATATTCTCTGTACTTGACAAACTGATGTCACCATTTGAATACTGAAATATAAAAACCATTTATAAAAAAACATGACTTTTATTAATATTATTATTTATTACCTATGTCTTTTCTATTATCTCCATGATATTCCCTTAATCTTTTTGAGTTTGCGCAGAGGGCTAGCACCTATTTTGATTACTCCAAAATCCCAAATGGTTACATTTTGCCGCAACTTTTTATTTGGTTTTTTTTTCTAAAAATAATTTAAATTAAACATTCAAATTAGTAGCATTTATCGCGAAGACTTGCCTCTCCTGAGATGCTTTCTTACCGAATGGCGATAATTTACTTTATTTAAACATTTTTAGCGAATTTTTTTGTTTAAACGTTTTTAAAATGTTTTTTATTTTTCGTAAAATTTTTAATTTTAATTGTCGTGTTTGATTTTTTTATATTTATTTAAATGTATTTTTATAAATAGGCATGTGTGTACATACATATGTATATGAATATATGCATGCACAATGGATATACATATGTATGTACATATGAATATAACCATAGATAATACCAATTTAGCAACATGAAACCAAATACATATTTGCATATGATATTATTATATATGAGTCCATATATGAGTGATATATGCACATGCAGTCTCATAGCTGGCTAAATATTTATCAAAATTATCATATATGAATCGAATTATGAAGTCATATATAAGAGACTTTTTTATATATGATGGTACACATTTCCATATATACTCATCCATATATACTCATATATATTCATATACTGCTAATATATGGTCCACATATAACTTTTTTAGCTGGGTAAGTGTAAAAAAACATAAAATGAAACAAAATTAAAAAAACTTGTTTTTCAACCGAGTTTTTGGGGTGTATGAAAATTTTCAATACATTATTTTTCAACCTTATTTCAAAAAGGTGTTTTAAGCACTTCTTATATTGCCAACGCACTCTTGAGTGGCAAATAACGCACCGTAGCTGGTTTTGTATTTTAGCGGGATAGTGTTCAGCTCCATCTTCAGGCAAACTTTTAACCATTGACCCAGACTGTCGCGATTTCTTTTGTCCACCTTGGCACAGATAAAAACGTGCAATATGACGGCGAAACATTAGCTGATTCATGGGGTTCTCATTGCTTAGTACATACAACTGCCAAGCGTTACCAATAAACAGATCCAGCATATTTGTAAATACTACCCACCACCACTTTTTACCATGAACAGCAATCCTATATAACGAGATTGACTGATCGAGCTCATCAACACCACCCATGTTTTTGTTGTAAGTTTGGAATAAGCATACTAATAGAAAGAAAAGGTAAGGGATATCTCCACATCAGTCTTCTCACGCTTGCTCTAACAACATCGCTTAACCGTTCCTGGTGGTGCAATTGTATCATAGTTGGCTCCCATTGTACAAATATGCTATCTTTCCATCTTACAAATAACAGATCATTTTCTTTTTCGAGTCGGTAGCCATAAGAACCACGATTTTTCTTTTCCATATCCTTCGCGTTAGTCAAAGTACATTTTCTTATTCTGGTTTCCCTGACAGTTCCACTAGCACGGTACCCAAAATTTCTAGGATCAAGTAGAAGATCGTAGCTAGTATAAAAGTTGTTAAAAAACTCGATGATTTTCTGGAGTACAATTCAGCTTCTCCAACAAATTTTTAACAACATGTGAACCTAATGAATCTGAAGATTGCACCTGCGATTTCCCGTAGTACAAATCAATGGAGTAGTAATAGCCTGTAGCACTAGCCGCAACCCAGGTTTTGTTGCCGAATCGAACTGACTTTCCTCGAATAAACTGCTTAGCGGGATGATGGCTATACTTCAGGCTTCTAAGTCGTCAAAAACTTCAGGGTTCTGCTAAGAGGTTGGGCTTTGTGATGGAAAATTGCCAGATAACTCGGCAAGATTTGCTTTGCAAATTCTTGCCGAGTTTTCTTTGATGCCAACGGTTCATTATCACTGTCGTCACTAATTTCAAGGTATGTAATTGTACTCAAACGAATAAAGTCAGTTTTATACTTCTCTACTTTTATTATTTTTTTATAAAAGTATTTTATTTTGTCTGTGCGTTATCCTGATACGGTTTTTATAATAATAATGTAAAATTACAAACAAAAAAATTCAATACTGTTGGAGATATTAGCAAAATAGTTAACTTACTGCAACACAAATCAGACTGATCATTTTGCACACAAAATAACAACCACACACAAATTCTTTTTCATCAGCTTTTGGTATTCTTATTGTGAAACTAAATAACGGTACAGCGATTCCAAAGTCTTTGTTTTTGCTTGGTAACTAGTAAGAGTTCAGCTGTATTCAATTGAGTACAGTGACTTCTAATGGGTTAAGATGACATACAAACCATCCTGGTATGTAAATAAATAAAATAAATAAAATGGTTTTCGAGATAGTTAAAAACTAAATTCAACACATTCGGTAAATTTATGTCATAACTTTTGAAATAAACACCTTTAATTTTTTTCCTTTGGTATAATCATAAATTCGTTATAGGATCAAAATCGAAAGGGGTCGTGTCGAACTGTTAGTCGATTTGACATATGTATTACACAACCCATATGTATTACACAACCAGTGGTAAATGAAACAAAGTACCTAGATTGTAATGTACGTGTAATATAATATATCAAAGTGAAATATTGTGGCCTACTTTTGCGCTCGGTTACAGTTTCAATTATTATGTAATCGCACAGTAGTGACACGTACTGACATCGTACCTTACTTTTTAAGCGATAGCGCACCGATTAAACAGCCTATGACATGCTTTAAATCTAAGTGGGAAAATAAACCAAAGCGTCATCATTAGCTGTTACTAAATATTGCTTACCACCGGGCATTTACTAAATTTATTATTTGAGATATTCTCTCAATTTTATTTAAAATTAAGATTTATATGTTGAGGGTTAATCTTCATATACTTTTTTGCCTACCAGTGAGCAAGGATTTTTCTGGAGAGCGACAGACAGACAGACAGACATACAAAAATTCCAAAAGTTCGTGTTTTGTGTTCTACATCGATTACTGTTCACGCCACCAAAAAAATATCTCAAAAAATATTTCATGTACAGACATGCCCCTTTTAGAGTTTTATTATATCGTACTTGTTTAACAATGCTGTTTTAACTCACAATTATCATTTTATCACTTTTTAACGAATAACCATCAATTGTAAAAATTTTGTATTGTTGTGAACACTACAAAAAACGAGTTATGATCTTTTTCGTAAAATAAATTTTTTCAAAGTACAAAAAGCAGGCAGTACATATATTGAGTTGTTCAAATGTTTCAATTTATTCATTTTTTTTCCAACTCTTAATTTATTATTTTTTCATAACTTGTATTTTTTTTGTTGACCCAGATGGGATACGAACCTCTGCTCTAACAGATATGAAGACAAATGCTTATCTCACTCAGCTGTTGTTGGCTTATAAGATTAAAGATACGGTCACACTTGGCAAATATATGACAAACTAAAATTTTATTTCCTTTGGTTGCAATGTATTTTAAATATTGATTTTTGCAGCATAATCAATTTTATTTTGTAATATAAAAACCAAGTTAAGTCGCACTAACCACGAGTAAAATAGTGCTTACGCTTATTTGGTCGAATAATTGCCAAGTGTGACCATAGCTTAAGCGCCAAAGATTTGGTTGCTATGCAAACACATCTTAACTTAAAAAGTATTTGTCTACTTATTATATTAATACGAGTA
This sequence comes from Panzeria rudis, assembly GCA_956483635.1. Classification (NCBI taxonomy): domain Eukaryota; kingdom Metazoa; phylum Arthropoda; class Insecta; order Diptera; family Tachinidae; genus Panzeria; species Panzeria rudis. The sequence continues at coordinate 109,019,084 of OY101447.1, forward strand.
TATAATAAAAAATTATAACCACTTTCAGATAATGAGATATATACAAATGTACTTATTTTATTAATTACTAAATAGTAGTTTTAATTTGGAGCATAGTAATAAGATAAATAAGTACCACTTATTACTTAGTACTACCGATTACAAGAATGTCAAAAGTTTTTTTTTAGCGTTGGTAGCAGTGTTTATTTTGTATAACGGGTACTTTAAACAATATGTTAAGAAATTTATATCATTATATTCTAGTAGAGTTCTGTCGTTCCGGAATGACCTAGTTCCATGGAAAGATTCCCTAAATGGAACGGTACGCACGATCCAAACGTTCCTTTTTTATCGTTCCTCGTTGCGCAATTTCAAACCGTCTTGAGGAGTAATTAATTTGCTTTGACAAACGTTCTAGACAACACATTTGTTTCCCTCAGATTATTTGCGTACACTGTTTTGTATAGAGAATGATTTATTTATTTATGTTTATGCTAGATTTTATTATTTTCAAAAATTTATTGGTTGTTGTGGGCTATTGTTTTTTTTTTAGAAATATTTTACGAAAACAAAGAATTATTTTATTGTTATCATGTCAGAAAATGAAAAATGTTTGTTTACGTTTTGAGGAGCGACAGGGACATTCTCTCGTTCCTCGTTGATTCACTGCTCAAACAAAAATAAACCGGAACGATGAACGAAAGGAACGACATAGTTCCTTTGGTATTTCGGATCGGTTGGAACGATTCCACAAAAGGAAAAATTTTTCCCAACTCTATATTCTACTTATACCTTATGGACATAAAATGAACTTTAAGCATATGAAGCGGCAGGCACCTTTAGTAAAACAGATATATTAAAAAAGATCCTCGACTGTTATTTTCTTTCGTTACAAAAGGGAATAAAAAATATAATATACCTCTTTTATTTAAATGTACGAAAATTTTTTAGCTGACTGCTATAGTACTTTAATAAATATGTAATGACAAGTAAAGACATTCAATTATGGCCATATTTATGAAATTTTCTTTTTTCGTTTAAAAAGATGTTTAATGTTTTAGGTACGGTTCAAGAATTTTTACAAAAGCCATTAATTTCAACAATGAATAACGTGTATTTAAATAAAACAATATCTGAAGAGAAACTTTAACTTAGATGAAATAAAAGGATATCCGAAGAGAAACTTTAACTTAGACAAAAAATTTCTTTATGAATTAAATAAATAAAACTCTATACAATAAAATTATTAAAACACGCATTTTTCAGTGCAAGTGTTAGTGATTGGTTATAAGTTAAGAGCAGAGAAATACGTGGGTAAATTTCTCATTAATCATTCTTTGACGTCCGTGTATATTACATATCGTCATAGAAAATGCAAACTGCCCTATCTAATAATTAAAAAATTTTACAGTAGAGGGAGGCATAAAACTTGTTTAAATGAAAAACATATTGCCAATTACTAAAAGTTTTTTAAAAAAGGTCAGCAAATTTATTTCTACTAATATGGAATAATTATTTTTAATAACGAAAAAACTACGTCAGTGACGCCCTCTTTGTATGTGATTTTATGAAATAAAAAGCCTTACCTACATTGAATTTGTGCAAGAAAGGAAGCAGTGGGAGGATTAAAAATTAAATACTTTTTTTTATTAAATTATATATAAAACCACTAATAACACTATGCAACATGAGTCATTACCTTTGACCACCACTATATTTTTTTGATGTGCTATTGTTCACTGACTACAAAAATAATCGAAATTTAAAATTCTATAGATACGTTATTTTTTAATTTTTCCAAGATTTGGAATTTTTCAAGACGCTGCTCCACCGATTTCATCATAACTTGGAAAGGGGTAGTCTAATTTTATTACAAAAAGCACTAGAAAACTTGAAAGAATATTACATTTAATCCATTTTAACACCATTCTTTTGATGAAATACATAAATTTTTTGTGAAAAATTGTGAAATTATTGTTTTTCAAAAATTCATAAAAATTGAAAATGACAACAACATACCATTTTTATTAACTGACCATAAAGCCACATATGAGTACTTCCATTTAGCCGGGTGTGACGATTTTACACACATTTTTTGTTATAAATCAAGAATATAAAAGTTTTTACTAAAACAAAAAATATTACGGCTCGCGAGGACATTAAGCTTAAAGCCGTTGAATAACGGGTAGACACTGATAGAACACGATTTCTGCTCAGAATGGTCGTCAGAAAGCTGTGACGGGTGTGACCTTACGAATCTTAGTTTAAAAGAATTATGACTTTCAGTATAAATTCTGTAAAGTTTTGACTATAAGTTACACAATAATTTTGGTAAAGATATCTGTTCAAAATGTTTTTAATTGTATTATGTATTTTTCTTATAAAAAAACCATTTTTAAAATTTGACGGGTGTGACCGACGGGTGTGACCTAGTACAAAAATTTAAAAAATTCGACGAATTAAAACTTTATTGACTTAATTAATATAAATATTATAAAGATAAGCTCATAAGAAAATAATAAGACTTTAAATTATTTGCTACCCGTTCTATTAGACTGGTTCACAAAAATATGCTCCTAAAAAATTAGATCTGTTTTAAGCTAAATTGGGGCTGCTAAACACGAATATGGCATTAATTTATTTTTCTTAAGAACCGTTTTCGAGATATTCGCGAAAAACTAGTTTTGAGTACTTTTTACTTGAATTGAGCAAGTTTGGCATTATTGCATAGATATGTTTTTCCTCTTTCAGTTCATACATATACTGTGTTGATCAGATAAAAATTCACTGAATTACAAGCCTTTACATTTGAAAGAAATTAAATTTTTTTCGTTTTTTCAAAATTCACCATTTTGAAATGCTCCATTAAAACAAACAAAAAATTAAAATTTTTTTTGACCCATATCTTAAATAAAATTGTATTCCCAACGTACAAAAAGTAAAATTGTTAACATCGGGCAAATATTTAGAAAGTTACAATAGATTTAGTGAAAACATCCGAATTTGAATTTTAATAAAAAAAAATTTTGTATGGATTATGAGTATAAGAAAAATGCCAGTGGGGCAGAATTAAATATTTTGGAAATATATCAACTATTTCTAACTCTTTAGTCCGACCAGTACAAAATTTTATATGGAGATATCAGAGGAGTGTTCTTATTTAACTTTGGAAGATGAGCTTCCCATATTTCTCAGGTTCAGAGGTATGAAGTGCAAAGTAGCGCACTTCAGTCATGTACAATTTTTAAAGTTGTCTGTTTCTCACTCGATTCCAAAAATTTTTTATGTCCTTATATACCTTGTAAAGTTCTAAAAAAGTCTTTGGTTAAACAAATATATTGTATAGTTCGTAAGGCACACTCGCTTTAATATTAAAATTTCTAAATTTCTAAAACCCTTGGTTCAGTATTTTTAAGATATCGGATCCAAATAACAACCAATTGTCACAATTATTTCTTTGTTACTTACATGACAAAATTTCGAATAGCGAAAAAATAGTTAATGGAAGTATTCTTTCAGAGTAGGAAAATATACAATATTTAATTTGAAAATTGAAATATTTTGAATTTATGAAAATTTTTCCCAAAAAAGCACAATAATTGTTTTCTCTATAAAATTTTTTTCTCAACGATCAAAGAATTATTATATACATGTCTAAAAGGTGTCTTCACAGATATGATTTTAGAAAAACAACTTAATCGAGTTTACAATTTTTGGTGGGCATGCACCCTTTTGAAATCTACCTATTTTTTTAGATTTATTGGAACTTTCTTAGGAATTCTAATGATTATGAGAAACAAATTTTAGTTTTCAAATAAATTCCTATATAACTGCAAAATTTCATTACAAAATATCAATAATGAACGATTTTATAGAATTAAGAAAACATTTAATATTGACGAAACACCACATAGCACCCTTTTTCCACTTGTTTTGCCGGTAGTGTTTCATAAAAATTTTAATTATAAAAATCTAAATACAGTGTTGAAAACTAAACATAATTTTGGTAACTTTGATATGCGATATGTTGACCTTTCTTTTTCAAACGAGTAAAAGTAATGGAATGGAAACAAAAACTCGTACTGACCTGGGACCAACGAATGAAAATTAAAATTTTGATGTGTTCACTAAATATGTTGTAACTTTCTCATATTTGGTCCGATGTAAATAATTTTCAGCTTGCTATATTTGGAACAATAATTTTCTTTAAGATGTGGGTCAAAAATTTATTTTGCCTCACTGGAGCGTCTTAATATAGTAAATTAAAAAAAAAACGTGTAGAAAACAAAGTTTTTTCAAATCTAAAGACCTGTAACTCATTGAATTTTGATCCGATCAACACGTTTTGAATATGGACTGAAAGAGAAAAAGCGTATCTATGCAACAATGCCAAATTGCCCAATTAAAGGAAACAGTACTCCAGATTTTTGGAAATAGCATTATAAACTGCAAAAAACACGTTTTTTCGAATTTCTCGAAAACGGTTCTTAAGAGAAATATATGAATGTCATATTCGTGTTTAGTGACCCCAAATTACCTTAGAAAACATTTCATTTTTTAGGTGATCGCAAAAAGGTGAAAATTTGTGAACTAGTGTTATAGACAGCAGAATACTCTAGCTGAATATTTTTTTAAATTCAATTAAAAGCAAAAAAAGGGTATTCTTTTCAGCGATAATAGTTTTTAATAATTATGAGAAAGGGAATAAAAGGAAATCTGAAATAAATATTAAAGATACAAAGAGGGAGAGCAAAATGTTTCTTGCATGATCATTTAAAAGTGCCTCAAATTGATTAAAAAATATTAAATAGTGTATTTTTATGTTTTCTATAATTGTCATTCTCTAAAAACATCAATTGAGATATTTTTATTAAAACTGAGAAAATTATTTTTTCCTTGCATAGGGCCGTTTTACGTGGAATCACTCATATACTACAATGGAAATAAGCTTTATGTCAGGGAAAATAATGGATAAAAAATAATTTTATACATAATAAAGTGAAGTTACATAATTTTTTAAATATTGCGAATATTTACACTGTACAACAAAATCAATTTTTAATATTATTTTTAATTTATACAAGTAAAACCAATCTATTTAATTTTTTCTCAAGGTTTCGTCGGCTTTTTTGTGACATATTCAGGAGAATTGTTAATTATAGGATTGATTTTCAGTTTACATTAATAAATGAATTATAAAAAGAAACTGGACAGCACGAACAATTATATGCTTAATTTAAATAATAATAATAAATTATAGAAAATATCACAGGTTAAAGTTAATAAATTAAGTAAACTGTGATTTTGGGTCGCACACGAAGGATTCCGTACGAATGCACATATATATGTATATCATATTCCGTTTTTGCTCTTTTTTTCATTTTGGCAGTTTTTTCGATGTGCTTTTTGTTTATTTTAGTTTTTTATTTTTAAAGTTATTTTTCGTTGTTTTGGCGATTTTTTGGCTTAGGCGCTTTTTTATTTTCGTGATTTTTTCGTTGTTTTTTTTTTTTGGATTTTTCCTTTTTTTCCCATTTTCTTAATTTTTGGGGATTTTTTGGTGTTGGCGTTTTTAACGTTTTTCTTCGCTTTTTGACGATATTTTAAGTTTAAGCGATTTATTTTAGTTTCGGCGCTTTTTAAGCTTTTGCGCTTTTTTCGTTTTTAGGGACTTTTTCGGTTTTTGGTGGTTTTTTAGTTTAGTGACTTTTTTTTTGGTTTTGACACTTTTTTTCGTTCTGCCGATTTTCTCGGTTTTTGGCGATTGTATCTAGTTTTGGCGCTTTATTTTCGTTTTGAGGATTTCTTTTTTAATTATTGTAGATTTTTTTCGTTTTTGTTGATATAATTATATTTTTAGTTTTAGCGTTTTTTAGTTTCAGTGTTTTTTTTCGTTTTGACGACTTTTTTCGTTTTATGCGTTTTTTTAGTTTTTTTGGCGATCTTTTTAGTTTTGATGATAATTTGCGTTTAGGTTTTTTTTTTTAATTTTGGTGCTTTTTTTCTTTAAGCGCTTTTTTCATTTTGACGATTTTTCGTTTTGACATTTTTTTAGTCTTGGAAATTTTTAGTTTTAGCGTTTTTTAAGATACAGCAAATTGTCTAAATTAAATAGTCAAAATTACATTAACTGATAGAAAACCCTTTAATTTTTATTGTTTTAAATATCGGTGTTAATTGGTGTAGTGTATTATACAGACTACACCAATGCACACAAGAATTGAAAATTAGTATTTCAATATTAGTATTTCAATATTTTCCATTACTCGCTTTAGAAGACACTTTAATTTTTAACTGGAATATATTTGTTGTTGTTGCGGGCAACGGTTTACATATTCTGTGAAAATTTCAGGTCCGTAGCTCTTACGGTTCCCGAGAAATGTCAGAAAGAAAAACCTAAGGGGAGTCGGTCCTACATATAACCCCTCACCCCTACTCTGTGGCAGTTATGTAGTTTTTTTGTTGTAAGTGTTTTCCTTTTTATCCCCACTTTGAGTTTGATGAGCGTCCACATCCCCTCGTCGTACACCCCTCCCAAAATTATTGCAATCATGCATTTTTTTCCTAACCTCACAAAATAAAGAGGCCTAGCGTTTCGAAATCGGAAAGAACTAAAGTACAGCTGCGAAAAAACTTTTGGAATTAATGAAAAAAATATTTTTGTAATAAAAAATTTTGTAATAAACAATAAATTACTCTACTGGCACTTTTATTGTAATAAAAATTAGTTAACTTTTACTTATATGTGTATTATAAGTTTTCAAATATTCAAACAAAATTAACCGCTAGGAAGTTTAGCCGGATAAGCCGGCTGAACCAACTAAGGCGGTTATGATAGCTAATCTGGTTAACTTGGATAAGCCAGCTAAGCCAGTCAAGCCAGCTAAGCAGGTTTACCAGCTAATTTATTTAGATAACTTTTTTAGACGGCTTTGTTGGCCAAATTGTACAGTACTAATCAAAACTAAGCTATGAACCTTAAACATTCATAAAGAACTAGTCTGAAATATTAATCAAATCTGTCAGACTTATACTGCCCTCCTAAGAAAGAAAGTCATAAGCGCCAAAATTCCAAAATTGAAATAAGGGCAGATTTGGAACCGCGAGTGAATTTCCGATCTTTGTATTAAACTTAAAAACTCCATTTTCAACTATAAATGACTAAAAAAAAATCAAGTAAAATGGTTACATCTACCACTTTTGTTTTGTTTTTAAAAGCTAAATATCTCATACCTACTAAAATGGAGACGCGACTTCCTTTCTTAGGAGGGCAGTATAGAGAAGGATAGCGTCCTCAGGAATTCATATTAATTTTTTTGGAGTTTTCAATTGAAAACATTTTAAAAATCTTATGTAAATAAAATTCTTATCGTCAAGTTCTTGGATGTGTCTTGTCTTAGACTCTGTCATAGCTTAAAACATATGATATTATTAAACTACTATCTGCGATTCCCTCAATTTTCTTTAGAATTGTTTTGGGTAGTTTAGTGTAAACAAGTTTTTATAGAACTTGTAAAGTATTAACTGCCTTAAAGTAATTATCAATACCACTAACAAATGTGCGTTTTACATCTTTTTCATTTATTTCTATGAAAAAGTTTGTTAGCTAAACAGTTTTTGAAAGTCTATTCACTTCAAAACATTTTATTCCTTTATTTTATTCATTTGAACATCCTTAAGAAAAGATGTCCATCCGAAGTCTCTAGCAAATAGTAAAAATATTTTTAGTGTTAAATTCAACAAGGAAAAATAATGAACAAAAAAGAAAATACAAGAATAAAAAGGAAATGTTAATCATTTTCAATTTCTTAACAAAGTCACCTAAATGGTACTCATTGTTTCGCATTGTATTCCAAAGGCTATTGTTGCTTCATCAACAACACGAATGCTTAATCAAAAAACCATTGCTTGATAAGGCTGAGAAAATCTTTTGTAAGAGTTCTATAAATACAACGCCTTTTAAGAACATCTTCTTTTCTCCTTAATATACAAAAATTGTTTCTCATCTTTGCAAAATGGTTTGTTGGCTCTTCAACATCGATTAGTATAAATGTTTTTTGTTATTTCTCTTTCTATTAGGTTTTGGAGAGAAATAACCCTTAATTATTATTTATATTCTTTTTTTTTGTTTTGATAGTTGATACAACTAGTAAGCCAATTTATTTTTTCTTATGTTTAGTATAAAGTTCTTGATTTAAATCCAAAAAAATTTTATTATTTTGGCTTGAGTTCGGTTTTAACGTAATTTTTATTTAGATACATATGTAGACAAAGAAAAATTTGACTGCACGGATGATTGAACTGACATGTTTCGATAGCTCCCGTTAATCTCTTTAGAGTTCTCTACCGCTTAGACCACTAGACCAAAGTCGGTGGTTTGCAGCCAAGAGTTGAATATCATCTACCTTTAATCAATTCATAATGTTACTCTTAGAGCTGTATTCATTTGATATTACCGTTTTTCGTTATGTCTTGTGTTAAGCTTCTTGTTATTTCTCTATTCTAGTATGAATTATCATTGATAATTTCAAGTACTAGTGTGTGAATGTTTGCTTGTTCAGTTCATTTTGAATATTTACATCCTTTTGCTAGGTGCCTTTAGAGTTTAACAATTAAGTTATCAGTTTTAGGGCCATTATTACAACTTGACAATAGGTAAAACCAGGCTTTTGTCGGACGGATAAACAATTTATCATTATTACAAATATACTTTAACCTACCAGGTAGGATGCACCTGACTAACTTATCGCTCACTTCCATTTAAAGTAAAGTTTTAATAAAGGTAAACCTTTTATTTGTCCGACAAAATCCTGCCTTTAGCTATTGCCTAGCTATAATAATGGCCCTTAGTAGAACTTTATGGGTTTATATCCAAAGAAATTTAATTATTTTGGCTTGAGTTCAGTTTTAATTTAATTTTTCAATAAAATTATATAGTTTATTTAGAGATAAATGTGAAGCATGTAGACAAAGAAAATTTGACTGGACTCATCTATCAACCGGGTAAAACACATTCAAGGAAATATATAGCGGACAATTTGCCTAATGAAAATTGGTCAACGCTAAATGGGGCGGCAGCTACAAACTCATAGGTTTTGACCAGCGTTGCCAAGATCTGATGAGAAAAAATGCTAGATTTTTATGGAAAAAATGCTAGAATATGCTAAAAATATCAAAAAAAATGCTTATAAAAATATATGTGATAAAACAAAGGCAAAATAGCATTTTAATTGTGTTATTGCAAAAATAAATATGTATATTAAAAGCGACAAAAAAGTAACAACACTTAAGTCAAAACTAAAATATTAAGCTAATTTTATTATAACCAAAGATATTTTTATAGCTGAAAGGACAAAAGATTAGGAAATGAAAAATAAAGTACATAGTTTGACTATATTTTGTCTCTAGATTAATGGCTATATAGTGGTGTTGCTGCCAAACATAAAAAACTAAAATTTGTCACGCAGTGTAATCTACACAAAAGTCTATTTCAGTTGAGTAGAGCCACATTGATGAGTATATCAGGATATCTTTTTGGTTTAGTTATTAAAACTTGTTTTATGTAAATTTTTGGAAATTAAAATAACTGCTGTATTTTCGCCCGCTGATTACGAAGATAGCTTTATTATTTTTTAGCACCTCTTGTTTTAGAGATATTGTGCATTATATAAAAAAAAACTTTAAAATTTTCTTTTCACACGCCATCCAAAAATATTTGTTTTTTATGTCACATATATCAATTCGCAAGCCCTTAATGCAATTATTACGTATAAAAATGTTGTATGGACCAGTATACATAATTTTTGTGTTATTTCCCAGCAAAAATTTTTGTCATTTTTGTAATCGGTAGTAATTTATTATTGGGTTACAAAGTAATGAGTGGTACTTATCTATCCTATTACCATGCTTCAAGTTAGAACTATTATCTAGTTTTTAATAAAATTAGTACGTATTATTCTCATTATCTGAAAGTAGTTACAATTTGTTGATATGTATTAATGAAATAACTAGATAACCATTTTTTAAGTCAACATGTGTTTGTATATAAAAACTAATTTTTGTCGCTTAACCTCATAAGCTGAGTGGGTAAAGTACTTGTCTTCAAATCTAAACGAACACAGGTTCGTATTCTAGCTGGGTCAAATAAAAATAAATTAAAAATATAAATCAAATATAATGTGTATAAAACTTTTTTTAATTTTAATTGTTTGTTTGACTACTTATTTTTTAGCTTCAAGTAAGCCAAATAATAGCTAGTTAATTGATGTGACAATGTAAATATAAGGGGTACCTCTTATTTTTTGGATTTTTCAATCAAAAGTAAGTAGTTATCGAGTCAAATTGTAGGTAGTTACGACTTAAATCCTCATATACTTTTTTGCCTAGCAGTAAGCAAAGGTTTTGCTGAGTTAAAGTAATTATATCGTATTTTTGAAATTTGCAGCTTTTACGAAATAAAAAAAACAAATGGAAAGAAAAATTAAAATTTTTAATATTAAATTATTAGAATATAATCACAACATCACAAAAATAGAGGCCAGATTTAAAATCAGCGAAAAGAAACAGTTAAAGTATTTTTTTAAATATAATTCAGAATATTTCTGAAACTAGAGGTGATAGAAAAATAGTAAAAATGGATAAGGATCAGTAATTTTAGGTTAAATAATTACAATAAAAAAAGTTTTAAAGACTAATATAGAAACACACGATTTTTAACAGTAAAATATCCTGATATACTCATCAATGTGACTTTATCCAAATGATAATGATTTTTGTGTATATTGATAATCCAGTATTTTTAAGTTTGGGGGACTATTCCTAAAATATTAGGCGAATAATACAAAAAGTGGTTTAGATTATGCTAATGCTAAATGTTAGCATTTCTTTAAAGGTAGAGCTGATAGGGAAAAACTAATGACGCCATCGTATTTCAGGTCAGCTAGTTTTATTTAAACAACAAAAAAACCTCCATATATTATATTAAATTTGTGAAGCTATGTATATCTTCAAGTTTGAGAATATATCTAATACATCATATCTTTATAGCTAAAGACATCTTGTATAAAAGAATATAGCGCGCATAATTGTCGAAAATTTATTTTAATTAAACTTTATGCTGTAAAGCTTCATAATTTGTTTTACTCTTGAATTTCATTACTTTTGTATCTTTAGTAAGTGTAAATATAAAACAATTCTGCAGCTCCTTTATATATATTTTCTGGATCAATAATAGAGTGTTCGGAACATAGATTTTTTTTTGGTAAAACTCTTAATAAACTGCAAATAATATGAGATGTTTGTTGTATTGGACAAAATGTAATTTTCATTCATTTTCACTTAATAAAAATATATATTTTGAGCAAACCCAACGTACATACATATGAGTATACCGTTTAAACATATTTCCCCTCTCGAGCCTAGTGATTATTTGTTCACTGCTTAATTTTGTTTTCAAGTTTATTTGTTTGTACGGATTCTTCTTTTATTTCAATTACATCCCTTTAACCACAAAATGTTAATTGACATTTTGGTTACAGTTTAATTAACTCACAAGGAACAAATATACAACCGATACGTAAATATCCATTTATTTGTTATCGCTTGAGGTATAAAATCATTTGAGTATACTTATTGTGTTCCTTTTTTAATTCTGGTCTAACTTGTTAAGACACTTGGTGGTAACAATGCGTTACCAGTTGCCTGTTAGTGCCAATAAATTGATAAAAACTAAATGGTACTACCAAGAGAATGGAACATTGATTTTTAAACATTAAATGCAAAAGGTTTCGAAAATGTAGGAAAGAGATATTGCTTTTGTAACATATATTGAAACAAATGGCAAATAATATAAAACAGGTTGTTTGTATAAAACCGTAGTTTGTTTTTATACTAAATTCAGCGCAATGAGTAATTACGGCATCGACTTTTAAAATTATATATCGTCACAGAAAATGCAAAATAATTCGACATGCCGATTCTTATGAATCGGTTAACCGGGTTTTCTCTCGAAAAATAATTTTCTAGATTTTAGTGAAAAGAAATAATAATAATAACTGATTTTAAATGAAATATATTTGCTGGAGTTTAAGCATTGTCTATATGCATTTCAATGGTGCTTTGCCAAATCGTCAGTAGACTTCAAACACAATTTTGAACAGTACAAACTCTTTATTTTACTCTTTATCAGTAAATTCAACAAATGGTGTACCGTATGGCTTTTAATTTTAATAAAAACAAGTAAGAGGATTATATTCAGCTATGCCGAATCTTATATACCCTTCACAAAGAAATATAAAATTTATATATTTGGTCACAAGGCATAACAGTTAATTCGAATTAGGACAAAGTGTATTTATCATTGTAATTCTGTTTATTTCTCTTAACTTAACTGTTGTTTCATTATAAATTGAATTACAAATGAATATAATATAAAATTGCTAGCATTAGCTTAATCTAATTTCCCTGATTTTACACAGCGATTTTAAAATTCTCACTAGCCAAAATCGAGTTTAGTCGTTACTCCTTGTAGGCACAGACACATGTACTTGCAATTATACACGAAATATCTATGCAATAATTTCCTAATAACTTTCTTAATTACTGTTTTCGTAAAATATGCAAACTTTTGTATATATGTAGCTATTACGTAATAAAGTATTTTGTAATACATACATAATTTATTCAATTGAGAGTTTTTTTTTAATATCTACAGCCATATTCATAAATATTTAAAACAGGGCAATAAACTACTTTTAACCAAAATTTCATAAAATTGCATTCATAAATGTATATTACATGAAAATTTTAAAATAGGTTTAAAGATGGTATGCACCTTCTATAAACCTTCAATTAATTCATATCATCGAAATATCAATTTTAACTTCAAATATCTTTGCAAATTTAGCACACAGGAATACATGACATGCTTTAAATTAAAGCTTTAAATTAAATATAATGAAATATGCCACTAAATTATTTAAGTTAAACAAAATTCGCAACAAAATTAGCAAAAAAAAAAACACCATCAAAACACATAAAAGCAAAAAGAAGTGTTAGTGATGTAGAAACAATCAACACAAATGCAAATAGGCTCGTTATTCGAGTACCTTTTCCATACATGATTTAAAGAGTCGTGTCAATTCTTTTATAATCATTTTTCTTTTTTTGCTTTTACTTCATAGAAAACTTGTATCAAATAAGTTGAGAAATATATTATAAAGAGAGTTCAAAATATCTTAACTTACATGAAAACAATAAATTTGTTCGTTTATTTCAATATTCAGATGTAATCATATTCTTTTTATTGCAATACTAACTACAAAACATGGTGGTATTGCGAGTATCGAAATCTAAAATTCGTTAAAACACACAATGTCTATTGTAGTGTTTATGAATGCAATTTTATATTAAACAGTTTTTATCGTGAAACTGTTCAATAACAATTGTGAGTCTTAAACCTAAAATAAGAATTTTTTATAAATGTAGCTGCTAATAATACCTATTTGTTGAGATTACGTGTATTAGTTGTACAAAAAGTATATTACAAAATTGGTATTCTTAAACAAGAATTTTTAAGTTACATATATACAATTAATTTCGCATTAATTTATGCAAATATAAATTTAGAGTCATTTGAGCTCAAAAAATATTGATTTTCTAAAAATTTTTTTGCAATTTTTCTATTTGATACTAAAAACTTGTATCCCAAATAAATATTTTATTGATTTTATTTATTTACTAATAATTTATTTGCTATAATCTATTTTTTCTATTTTTGATTTTAATATCTTATGCTAAATAAGTATATTAATTAACATTAAAAGAAACATTTAAAAAATAAAAACTAAAAGTTTCAAGCGCCGTGATTTGAACCCGGCTCCCGAGTGAAAAACACCAATTGGGAAACCGCTTAGCGCTCTCAGCCAAATCAAATATGGGGTTTTAACGACTAAACGATTGATTTTTACCTTAAATTTAACTATTTTTAAGAATTATAAGTTAGTTAATACAATATTTTAGAACTTTTAAAACAATTTTGATATTGATTAAGAACTTTGCAGCTTTTGCTACAATATGTAATAGAAGTAAGGAGTAAAAGGGATAGTTATGACAATAACTAATCATTTTAATGTTAATATTTTTAGTATTATATGTTTTTTAACCCTCTTCTCTCCATAGTTTAACAACTGCTGCATACATTGTTACTTAGTGCACATAATGAACAAAGTATAGGCTATATATTCTAAGAGTTTCAGATTTTTATTTGCATCCCCACATCGGTTTTTGGGCCCATTATTTTTGATAAAAATTGCACTTTTAAGAAAATCATATCTCGTAATAGGGTGAAAATATCAAAACGGCACTAAGTACAGATAATGATAAAGTACTGGCCTATAATTTCTGGAAATATCAGAGTTTTATCTGTATCCCCACATGGCTTTTTTGAAGTTCAAAATTGAGCATTTTTTAATACTTATAAAGTTTTGCAACTTTATTTTTGCAGAAGATAATATTTTAGCACAGTGAAACTTATCAATGCTTTATGTTCAACAGGGTTCACACAGTGTTCAGTTGAAAAACGATTAAATGAGAAAAAGCTGTGTAATTTTCAAGTGGCCACTTTTTGACCATTTAGTTATTCCAGTTTAGTTTTGCATAGCAATATTAAATGATCATTACTGCCATATAAAACAAAGCATGAATCGTTTCAATATCTTTTCTACTTAAAAAGCTAGAGCAAATAAAAATATATGAAAATTGTCAAATTTTTTACTTCGGGTGGTCAAGAATCAGAAGCTACACAATAATAAATAAAAAAAGATGTCGGTTATGTGTTTATAGTACCTACAATATTGTCCTAAATTTTTTATTAAAATTAAAAGGCATGCGGCACAGCAATTTGTTGAATTCATTCAGAATTACTCATATACAAACTCACAAAAACCAAACAGATATGTAAATGATTTTCAACAATAGTAGGTTTTGAAATGATATGATTCTATTTTATTTTTCTACGCCTTAATACAATTATAAATAAATATATTATATTTATACCTATATTTTTCCATTTTTTAACTCAAGTTTAATTTAAAATATGCAAAAAAATTTAGACCTTATTAAATTTTTCAAACTAAATATATAAAAAGAATAAATTTCCATTACATGGTTAAATTTATTTCTCTAAAAGTTATTAAAATCTGAATCAATTTTATTTTTCATTTTTCATTGTTTATTTGCTTTAAAATAAAAACTTTAATTACTATTGATCACACATTAAAATTTTCCGCCTTATTTACTAGCTGCTCGGCCTAGTTTCGCTCAGCCAGTTAGTTTTTCGAGTCGAAATTTATTTTAGTAACAAACTAAAAATTTTGTAAATATCGGTCTAGTAGTTTAAGCTCTAATACTTTTCAAACGAATATTAAAAATGTCATTTACATAAATCCCAAAATTTTACCTCATTAGTGGCATTTTAAAAACTTTTTATGCAATTTTCGGCCTGGGGTTCTGAATACAACAACAACAAAAATAATCATCCAAATCGGTCCTACCATTTTCAGTTAAACTTGTTTAGGACATAAATATATTTTTTGTTTGAAAATTTTTAAAATTTTAAGTACCTTTTTGGGTGGGTGGTTTTTTCACTTAATTGCTAATAAAATTAACATTACTCCATCGGTTTTCATGATATATGGCTTTTTTGTTCGTAAGACACCATTCTTAAATAACAATAAGTAGCAGGTAATGTGCATGCATATTACATTTTTATGAGTTTCTATAAATAAAAACATAATATATAACCTTAATATGTGAATAACTCTGAAAGACATTGTCAAATCATAAACCTATCCTAAGATATTTTGCAACTAATTGGTTCATGCATATTTTGGCGTTTTGTTGATCGAAATATTAGACGTGCTCAATAAAAAAATTTGTAGCTGATAGCAAAAATTGCGGTTACTATTTTTAGCGTGTTAAACTCGTGAGCTTTGTTCCAATAAGGAATGGCACTATCGGCCTGTTTATTTGCACTAAACCGTATTGAAAAAGGGTTTCTTGAAAATTTCCGGCTTTTACTTACTCTAATGTTTTTACATTAATTTAATTTAAAAACTAGCGCCTTTACGCTCACCAAAACCCAGCGGTTTAATTGATACCATAAAACAAATATTTCTGCCTTTATGTGCATTGTAGTAAAGGTAAACATTTCGGAACTTTGTTGAGAGCTAAGAATAGCTAATTAGCGACATATTTTCGACTAGAAATTAAAATTGCTAAGTTCGACTTAAGCACAGTATTCTTTATGTCAGACATAAACATATGTATTGAAAATAGCTTTATTTTCTATAGAGCAATTGCATTTATTATTCGATAATTAAGTACTTATCAATTACTTTAATATTACACTTAAAATTTTTAAAATACACCTTTAAAACAAAAGCTTATTTTTAACAACACCACAGAAAAAGTGGAGTGCACAGCTACTCGAATTTCTTGCAACTGACCAGCGTTGCCAGAATGATGATTTTATCATATTTTTGATGATTTTTAAAGCAAAATATGATTTTCTTTCCAAAATGATGATTTTTCTTTCTCCCAAATAATGACTTTTCATACTTGCTTGGAAATATTTTATATGGTTACTTTAATTTTTTAGATCAATTTATTTATAGTTTTACATAGTTTTTAACAGAAAAGTTTATGATGGTTCATTGAACAGTGCGTGAACTTTCTATAACTAAAGTATTTTAAATTTTGCAAAATAATATTTCTCTCTTCTCCGAATTTAGTTAGTTCTCCTAAAATAGTCACTATTCCATTTTAGCGACTTTTCATGTGTAAAGCGGTATATTTAAAAGATATTACCGAACTTGAGTAAAATGGATCCACTTCGTTGATAATAATTTATTTTTGAATTATATTTAGCAAGAGTCATTACTTCTTTGTTTCAAAACGGATTTCTACAATCATTTTCAAATTTAAAAGATATGATTCTTATCTTTCAATCAGCATGATTTTTGAAGATCAGTTGGTAAATGGCTTAAATGGCTTAAATGTAAAAAAAAACATTTTTTTAACAACATTTTATTTCGCCGGCTCTAAGTTGCTTATGAGATACTGAACCACTATACGAATTAAGTCTTGTGACCAGAAGGATTAAAAGCTTTCCAAAAAGTGTAATAACATTAAAATCGGTTAAAAAATACATGAATTTTGGTATGTTTTGTTTATTTGCTTCTTAGTTAAAAATTAAGCATTCACGCTAATCCATTTTATCAAAACTCGAGAACGATTAAACCGATTTTGATACTATAAACAGGGAAAGATGCGGAATAAAATTATCAACTATACACAAGTTTGCCAAATGTTCAATTGTTTCGGAATTATTCTGAAATTAACGGCGAAAAAGTTGTTTTTCCATGCAATTACAGATTTTTTTTTCGTTTTCAAAAGCTCATAGTAAAATAAAAAGGGTTACAATTTTACATTTTTATCAATAGTACGAAAGCTGGATGTATTTAGAATAAAATAAGCCATAAATCATTAAAATCGCTCGATTTTATTACCAATTAAGTGAAAAAACACACACACATTTAAAAATGTTTCTGTTATATGGAAATTGTGATTTTTATCAACTGAGTTACTTCACTTAATTTTTAATTACATCAACATTTGTCGAGCGATGTTAATGATATATGTCTTATTTTATTCCAAGCATACCCAGCTTTCGTATTATTGATGAAAATACAAAATTTAAGCCCTCTTTATTTTATTATGAGCTTTTGAAAACGAAAAAAAATCTTTAATTGCATGAAAAAACTAGTTTTTCGCGGTTAATTTCTGAATAGCTCCGAAACAATCGGAATTATAAAAAACCTGTGTATAGTTGAGTTAAAGATAATTTTATTCAGCATCTTTTCCTGTTTATAATATTAAAATCGAATTAAGCATGCTCGAGTTATGATGAAATAGATTAGCATGACTGCCCTATTTTTAAATAAGAAGCAAAAAATTAAAAAAAAAACATACCCATAACTTATTTATTTTTCAACCGATTTTAATGTTATTACACATTTTGAAAAGCTATTTTAACCGTAGAACACATAACCAAAAAATACTACACAAACATATAACCAAGGTACCCGGGTACCCCATTATAATTTTTAATAATTTTCAGCTTCACAGAAAAAATATTTAATTCTAAATAGCGTTAATTTATACGAGTATTTAAAAGTCCTTAGTAAAACTTTCAAGGTCAAATCTTTGAACAGCCTCTTATTCGCTCATATTGTCATATAAAAACTATTGGGTACACGGGTACTCTGGTTATGTGTTTGCGTAGGTGTCATTTGGGATGCTTATAGCTATGGAGCCACTGAACCGAATTTTATAAATGTACAGTAAAACGACACAAAGGTGATTTTACTGAGCTTAAAATGTTTAATGTTGCTTTTCACAAAAGTTAATACGTATAGTAGTTTAGCAACTTAGAGCCGGTGAAATGTAAAATTTTGTTGAAAAATTATTATTTTTACACTTAAGCCACCATAACTTAGCCAATTACTAATTGATTTTCAGAAATCATACCTTATTTGAAAGATAAGAATCATTTCTTTAAAATCGTAGAAATTCGTTTCGAAACAAAGAAGTAATGACTGTTTAAAAGTCAAACTTTAAGAAAACCGTTTTTTCACTACATTTGCAGTTATAGAATCACTTTACGAAGTGACCTAGCATAGGTATTTTCTTTCTCTATGGACTCCAACCAAATAGAATTGGTGCATGAGAGCCCCTGAATACTAATGTTTGAATACTAATGTTTGGTACTAATTTTTGAGCACGATTGGGAGCTTTTGACTCCACCATAGTTAGGGCGAACATATCGTATAGTTGATAATTTAGAGTAAAGGTTCACGGCGCGGCGTATAACGAAAGTTAAATAGTTAAAGACCTTAATACATAAACTATAACAAAGTTGAATCAAAATTATTTCAATTTTGTATTATTTTTGACTTATCACACTTTAAGCATGATTTTATTAAAATTAATTTTAACAAATTTAATCCTGATTGCGCTGGTATTTGCGGTTATCAATTTGCTTTCAATTATTTGCATAAAATTTACTTTATGCGATATGTATTTTATTCTTCAATTATGTACGTACGTATGTTTTCGCTTGTAAAACCAACACAAATATGTATATATTTAATTAATTGTAAATTTAAAACAAGCATCTTAATGTTTTCTAGAAATACATAAATAAAAAATAAATATTGTTATTAGCAAAGTAAATATTAAAATAAATTGAGTTTAACCTCAGGAACTCGTAGATATTAAATGAGCTTATAGGATTACACTATGATAAATGTAGTAAAATAAAAAATTAATATATTTAAATTTTTTTCATTTTTTTAATGCGATAAAGGTTTCTCTTCTCTATAATAGTAGCTACCATAGATGGCGGTATTCCAATATTTTGCAATCCGAAATATTTACTGATTGATATTGCAATATTATTGCAATAATTTTGATTGCAAAATTGCAATCAATTATATTGTAATAATTTTATTTTAGATGAAATAAATGATAAAATAAAATTATGACAATATATCAAATAATAAATTTCTTAAAGGTTTAATTTGGATTTTATTTTTCATTTTGCCTTATAAATACTTTTATTGTTATCCGATGGATTTCTAATTGTATAAAGGTGTAGAAAAATAAAATAGATTCATATCGAATAAAAAAGTTATTTGCTGGGTTTTGTATAAGTTTCATAGCCTACTATGCTTACTTTTGAAAATCATTTATATATTTGTAAATTTTCAAATGGTTTTTGAAAGTTTGTACATAAGATAAAGTATTTGTAACTGTTCAAAATTGTGTTTAAAGTCTACTGACGATTTGGTCAAGCAACAATGAAATGCTGCATATAGACAATGCTTAAACTCCAGCAAATAAATTTCGTTTAAAATAAAATTATGACAATATGTCAAATAATAAATTTCTTAAAAGTTTTTTTTACTAAAGCTTGAAAATAATACTATAATAAGTTTATTAAAAGGATAAAGTAAAGAAACACTAACTTATGAGGACAACAACTTATGAGGACAATATACAAATTTACATAGGCACTACCTTGTGCAAATAGTATTGCATCGCAACATTTGCAGATTAGCAATATTGTAATACAAAGCCGCTTTATCATCTGTCCGCTGCAAACTAATTTCTTAAATTTTGCATACAAATGTGACAAAGCAAACAAATAAAGGAACATAACTAAAATGACACTTTAATCACTAAATATATATATTATTGTGTTTTTAATTATATTGCATAGTATTTCGTTCACTAGAATGTTGAACCATTTTTTGTAGCATGGCGGTGGATTAGCGTTAAATTAAACAAAAATTATTTGCGAAGTCTTCTTATTTCATTGCAGTGTTATTTGCTTTGTTGTGAAAATTTTATAAAATGAAAATGGACAATTCGTATGCTGCTGAAAATCGCATTGGCGATCATGTTTATGGAATATTTTATGAAAGCGAAATGCACTCAAAACTGAGTAGTAAAATAACTAATTTATGTGCTGTTTCCACAATGCAAACAAGCGACTTGAGTAAAAAAT
The DNA here is from genome assembly GCA_956483635.1 of Panzeria rudis. NCBI lineage: Eukaryota > Metazoa > Arthropoda > Insecta > Diptera > Tachinidae > Panzeria > Panzeria rudis. The sequence continues at coordinate 109,039,692 of OY101447.1, forward strand.
TTGTATGGAAATCACAAAAAAAAAACTGAGTGCTTTTCATATACATTTTAGACAAGCACTGCTTGTTGGCATTGTGGAAAAAACACATTAGTTAATTTAAATTATTTCTTTGTGCCTGTTTTTAATTGTTTTCTTGTTTGTCCGCAAGCTAGTCTTGCAACGTTAAATTTAAAATTTTGTATAATTTCGTTACAAAAAAAAAACACTATTCGTATACGCAAAGAAAAACATGGTTGAGGCAACAATAATCGGAGTGCAACATACTATGATTGAATATATGGTTAAAAACAACCATATATATTATTCAAAACAACCATATACATGGTTCAAGCAACCATATGTGTGTTTCAAAACAACGATAAATATGGTTCAAAATTACCATATATATTTTAAAAATAACAAAATATGGTCTGAAATAACCATATATATGGTTAAAATCAACCATATAAATGGTTCTAAATAACCATATATATTGTTTTATATAATCACATATATATTGTTTTCTTAATCATAAGTTGATTAAAAAATTGACAGGAGCTAAAAAGGTTATTATTTCAATTTAAATCAAAAACAAAATTTTTCAACTGGTCAGTGTATTGAATCTGAAATAAAAGTTATTATCTATTTTCACATAGATACATATACATATTTGTTGACACATATTATATTTACAATCGGGCATGTTCTGAAAAACATTTCGTTGGGAAATCGTCAACTTTCAGGATAGAGTCCAACTAAAAAGCTCACTTATTGGAGGTTTTCAGTTGGTTTTTGTGTTTCAGATATTTCACATATTTTATCAGAACAAAGCTAGGAGTGCACTAAATTGTCCGATTAAAGAACACTTTTCTTCGCTTTATAAATTTTGCTATTTCAAAACTAAATAGTCTTCAGAACATGGCCGAACATCAATTGCCGGAATATATCACTTTTTTTATGTTAATTTTTATTTTTTCACACCAACCGCTCACAAAAATAAACCAAACGCTGTCAAATAAAATACAAAACTAACAAAAAGCATTCAACAAAGGGATAGAACAAAAACTTTTTTGGAAGCAGAGAGCTATGTCTGTTTTATAACCATAGCTTTATTGCAAACAAAATAGTACAGATTAGAACGATATTTTATTATTTTAGAACCATTCTGTTGTTGAATTTTTAAATAAGCCATGATTGTGGACAGAATTTTTTCAACAATATATATTGTTCAAGGCAACCATGTGTCAATTTTCATGAAATCTAATAATTTCATGATTAAATGTAAACGTTATTTTTTTTGCCTTAAACTAATTACGGTTCGCAGTCATTTAATACAATACTAAGTTATTTGCCACATTCAAAAACTGTATCGGGAAACATGTCATTGCTGACGCAACCATGCCACAACCATATCTTTTCTTTGCGTGTATACCAGCAAATGAACTTCTTGTAGACATTGTCGCTCAGTCCGTCGACAGTTTGATTCATTCTGCTACATTCCTGATTGCTAAAATTGAGCGAAATTGAGATGTTGAAAATTTCTGTTACAATACTCTCTGAGCGACAAATTCCTAAAATTGTTGTTGTAGAACACTCATAAAAAAGAAACAAACGAAAAAATGCAATGGGGATCAACGATATTTCTGAGGATTTTGTCGTTTATATAGTCATTAATGAAAAGATGAGCGACAGTGCCGCTTTTGTTGTCATGTATTTGCGGCCATTTGTACAAAAATGTCCTTACTGATCTGTTTGAGCTGTCACCAACAGGTCATCGTCGAAAAAAGTGAACGGTTTTAAAAATTAAAAAAAAAACGGTCAGCCAGTTTATTTATTAAGAAAATTATTATACATACATTTTGTTAATACATACTTTATTGTTTCTTATTTACTAAGTCCTCGCGGAATGTACACCATTTTTGATGAAGATCAGATGGCAGAGGGTTATCCCAGTTTGAATTTATTTGCCATAGTTCTTGAAGGAACATTTTTGCCGTAACAATGATCGGTGAGAGCAGTCCCAATGGATCAAACACTCTAGCTATATCAGAGCTAACTGAGCGTTTTGTAACAGTTTGTACATCTCCTAGGTTAACCTTGAAGGAGAACTTGTCTATATTTGGCATCCAGGTTAGCCCCAAAGTTTTTACGTACTGATTGTTTTCATTGTTAAAGTCAATGTTGACTTCTTGTTGTTGTTCAGTAGCGTTTGGGATGAGTTGCTTATGATTTGCGCTCTATTTTTGAAGGTAGAAGCCGTGTTTTTGTAGTATATGTTGTAACTCCCTTTGCTGTGCTAGTGCTATGTTTAAGTTGTTATTTCCACCAATGCCATCATCCACGTAGAAGTTTTCTAGTAGAAATTGAGCTCCATAGGGATACCGTGCCATATTTTCCTTCGCTATCTTTTCTAAGCATTTTGTAGCCAAATACGGTGCTGATCGTGTTCCATAAGTAACTGTGTTAAGTTGGTAATATTTCAGTGGCATATTGGTGCCTTCTCTCCAGATGATAAGCTGGTATTTTCTGTCTTCTGGGTGCATTAGGATTTGTCGATACATCTTTTGGATATCTGTCGTGAAAACAAATCTTGGTAGCCGAAAACGCAACAGGAGTGAAAATAGGTCACTTTGAATTGTGGGTCCAGTAAACATTAGATCAAATACCACTCGTAATTTAGTTGTTTGACTTTCTGGCCTAATTACGCAATGGTGCGGAATGAAATACTTCGACTTTTCAGTGGAGTATACATCTATTTCTGTCATGTGACCCAAGGCTTCGTATTCTTTCATGAACTGGACGTATTGTTTTTTGATTTCTGGAGCCTTAGCTAGACGTCTCTCTAGTGATAGAAATCTGTTGAATGCTACACCATGTGAATCACCAGGATTTTTGCAAAATGGAATCCTGACCACAAATCTTCCGTTGGTATCTAGTGTAACAGTTTGTGCAAAATGAGTTTCACACTGTTTTTCTGACACTGATAGGCATTTTTCAGCTGGTTGTACTGTCTCAAGTTCCCAGAGCTGAGCAATGGCTTCTTCTAAGCTGGATTCATCTCCGGTGCATACTCCGCATGCCAAAGGAGGTGCATCGAGTCCGCCAACCGGTCCAGCAATCACCCAACCTAGTACGGTATTCTGTATTGTAGGTAGATCTTTGGCTAGCTGGATTTTTCCGACTGACAGCAACTGATGGTAAAACTCGGCGCCCAGCAAAACATCTATTTTGGCGGGCTGATGAAATTCTGGATCGGCTAGAACGATGTTTTTCGGAATTGGCCAGTTGCTAATATTGATTAGTTGCGAAGGTTGTGGTGAAATTATATGTGGCAGTACTGTTGCTTCTAGTCTTGTTGTGAAGTTGTTGATTCGTGAGTGTAAGGCGACGTTTACTCGGTATTGAGCCTTTGTGTTACTTGATCCAATTCCATTTATATAAATTGAGGTTGACTTGGGCGATATTCCCAAGCGTTTGACTAGTCGCTCACTAACCAAATTTAGTTGCGAGCCTGAGTCGAGGATTGCTCGGCATTGAATTTCCTCTTGATTTGCCTTAATCGTTACCATTGCTGTACTAAGTAGGATATATTTATTTGGCTTCGAGGTATTACAGGTGGTAAGCGATGTAGCTTCTTGGTGGTTAATGGGTGAAGGAACGTTATGCACAGCTGATTGGTGCTTAACCGACATCTGGTTTTGTAAAACATTTCTTATTGGTTTGCTGTCATTTGGAGCGAAGCCATTTAAATGCAATAGCGTGTTGTGTTTTTTGTTGCAATGAGTGCACCCTCTTGAAAGGCAGGCTGTTGCTTTATGGCCAGCCTTTAAACAGTTCACACATAGTTTTTGACCTTGGGTGAATTGCAACCGAGCAGAAGGTGAAGCCTAAAGAAATTCTTTACACGCGAATAATGGATGTGTTCCCTTTTTGCACATGTTACACACTTCATTTCGTTGATCTCTTGCTATTATAGATGTGCTAACCCTTGCCTTGTAATTTGATTTTTCCTTATCCATAGCTTCCATGGATTGAAAATGTTTCTCTAAGAATTCGAGGAATGCTTTGATTGTTGGCACTTCTCGGGGCTGTAACAGTGACTGCTCATAGCGAAGGCGTGTGGAGTTGTCCAATCTTTTCATTAAGAGATGCAGAAGTAATGGATCCCAACTTGAAGTATCTATATTTAGATTTTTGAGGGCTAAAAGACACTCCTGAGTTTTATCATGTAGTGTCTTGTAGTTGTCGCTTGATACCTTAATTGGTGAATCGACTAGTTCTTGCACTAGTTTGCTGACCAACAATCTCTTGTTGTTATAGCGATCCACCACCAATGCCCATGCGTCGTGGAAATTTTCGCCAGATGCAGTGAAGTCCTTTATTAGGTTTCCAGCTTCCCCAACCAAATGGGTTTTCAAATACCAAATTTTTTGAACCTTTGGTATTGACTGATTTACAATTAGTGATGAAAATAGGTCGTGGAATTCCTGCCATTTTAGGTAATTTCCATCAAACCTTGGAATTGTTATTTTTGGTATTGGCATAGCATCTGACTGATTGCTATTGCTGCCATTTGTTGAATTGGGATTAGTTAAAGTTATGCTTCTGAACGCCGTCCGTAGAAGATTTTCTAGCTTGATAAACCTGTCCATATCGTAGCATTGGTTGCCGTTATCACCGCACATTTCAGCGATCTCATAATGAATGCTTTCAATAGATTGCCAAAGCTAGTTGCAGATACGATATCTTCATGTGAGAATTCGTGGTTTAATATACGCTCTAACGTAGACATCATAGCTGCTTGTCTTCGTATTAGTCTGATAAGCTCACCAGTTTCTAACCATTGCGACTTGAATGCATGCTGAATGATTTTGAGTTGTAATTTTTTCTTTTGTGCTGGGAGAAGTTGTTTTCAAGATTGATTGCTCAAATTCCTCCTTGTATTGGTGAACAATGTCCATGATTGCCGTGTAGTATTCCTCCTTAAAATATTGGTGGTCCAATGGTAGATTGTCGAGCAATCGAATTTTGTTGTCTCTTGTTTCGAAGGCTGCCCATTCTTCATCCAGCCTTCTCAATCTCTCTTGGAAACAGCTGGGCGATGTCTTCCGGGATGATGGTCCTTCTTGTAGTTTCGTATGATGACTTCAATTTTTTCACCAGTCTGCTTTTGGCTGGCCACCAATTCGTCAAACGAAGCCATGTTATTGCAAGGATCACGTCGGGGTCACCAAAATGTTCAAAGTTATTACAAATGTTCAATATAGCACTTAAACTATCTTGAACTTGAACTTGATTCACAGATGTTCAATATAGCACTTTAACTATCTTGAACGTGATTTTGGGTTTTACAACAACAGCACTTTAACTGTGTTGCCTTTTCTTACTTAAAAGACTTGGTTTTTGCTTTCAAATAAGAGAGTGTGTTTATTAATAATTATTTCCAACTTATATACTAATTTTACAATAAAAGTTATGCTTAATTTGCTAATAATATTTCTGCTGGGCTTACAATAAGTTTTAAGTTTAATGTCAATGAAACAAAATAACTGAGTAAGCGAATTAATTAAAGTTACAATAAACAACCAAAGAACATTAATATTAAATATCAAGTTTCAATTATAAATAAACCAAAGAATAAAAAAAGGTATGCAATTCAATAAAAGTAGGCCAAATATATTCAGAGGTTCAATAAACTTAAATAAAATAAAAAACAATAAAGTATGTATTAACATACTAAGTCCTCGCGGAATGTATTTGAAGGACATGTATCATCAAATATACAACTTCACGCATTCGCAGATGCATCGCAAAAAGCGTATGGTGCAGCACTGTACGTCAGATCTGTTATCAAGAACGAGCAAGTAATAGTAAGATTACTTTGCGCCAAATCACGAGTAGCACCAGTAAAACGTCAGACATTACCTCGTCTCGAGTTATGCGCTGCACTGTTAAGTGTTCAACTAACGGCAAGAGTTAAAAAGAGTTAAAACTTGAAGATACACCAACTTATTTCTGAACAGACTCAGAAATCGTCTTGGCCTGGATAAACTCTCCATCATCATCCTACCAAACATTTGTGGCCAATCGCGTTGCTGCTATACAAGAATCATCATTAGCTGCCCAGTGGAGGCACGTTAAATCAACTGACAACCCGGCAGATATTGTATCAAGAGGCCTTTCCCCAAAAAGGTTAGCAACAAATACATTA
>OY101447.1:109046081-109086081 GCA_956483635.1 Panzeria rudis
ATAAATTTTAGACAAGCAATGCTTGTTACCATAGTGGAAACAACACATAAATTAATTATTTTAAAATAAAGGTTAAGGTTCCCTGACGATTTGCACTAGCCCCAATGAAATACGCATAGGAACTACCTAAAACTTTAATATTTTACTTAAAAAGTAAAATATTTATTTGGGAATAAGCACGCTACAAAATTAAAACACATTAGATAATTTATATTATTTTTTTTTGTGCCTGTTATTAGTTGTTTACATTTATCAGCTATTCATTTTGCCATGTATTCATTAAGCCGTTTCTAAGACGTAACTGTTGGACCCAACAGTTGCCAACAGTTTAGTAGCAGTTGAGCACAACCGCCACGTCTTATGAACGCGACCAATCTAACAGAAATCGTAATCAAAGAATGGGTAAAAGAAAAACTATCCAACTGGTCATCGCAACTAGTTTGTAGATATTGTCCGCAACTAGTCTTGCAACGTTCAATTTAAAACTTTGTATATTTCGTACGTGGGCCAAGATAGCGTCGACCAAATAGCGTCGATTTTGAGAATTCAAAAACCTGGAAAAAACGGGGAAAAATGGGTATTTTTTGTGTGACCAAAAATAACGAAAAAATCGCGTCGATTTTGGGAGTTCAGAAACCGGGAAAGTTAATGGGTATTTTCTATGTGGCCAAAAAAAAATCGACGCTGATTTTTCCCAGGAGCAGGGGAGTTCTGCTGGGCTAACGAACTATGGAATATGAAAGTAGACACCTTAATGCACAAAATGAGACATTCGTGCAAGAAATCTGCGGAGCCGTTTCCGAGAAAAGTGGGTTCAACCAAAATGGCAAAAAATCGACGCTGATTTTTCCCAGGAGCAGGGGAGTTCTGCTGGACTAACGACCTATGGAATATGAAAGTAGACACCTTAATGCACTAAATGCGATATTCGTGCAAGAAAAGTGGTTTCATCCAAAATGGCCAAAAAAAAAATCAACGCTTGTTTTTCCAAGGAGCAGGGGAGATCTGTTCGGCTAGCGACCTATGGAATATCAAAGTAGACACCTTAAAACACAAATAGGCTCACTGATATGTTAGAGCTGTCACCAACAGGTCATCGACGCTTTAACATTGTCATGTATCGGTCTTGCAAGATGTCTGAAAGATATGGCCAACCGGGTTGTTTTAGTTAGAGTCATGTTTTGCTATATTTGCTTTAGTATTTATGTTTGCAGTAAAATACAGTGATTGAAAGTAGTGTGAAATAGAACACAGAACATTTAGAATATTTTGCGCATCTCTTTAGCACTTATTATGAATATTTTCATGTATTAAGTACGAGTAATGCTCTTATCAATATCTAGAAAATTATGATTTTATAGATACGAGGTTAAAATAGAATGACTATGATATGTTCTAAATCTTTCATTCTGTATGTGTGTCACATACATATTATCTAGGGTAATCGAAAAAAGGGAACGGTTTTTAAAATTCAGAAAAAACGGTCAGCCAGTTTATTTATTGAGAAAATTATTATACAAAAATTTTGATTTAATTTGCTTTATTTAAAAAAAAGAGTTAACAGTTCATATAAATACTATCCGAACAATAATATAACTGTGAGAACAAGGCCGAGTTTCTATTCAAAAATTTATTCCGTTGAAAGTACTGAAATCAAAATGAGAATCAAGTTCTCGATACCATCTCACTTCTAGGCAACATGCTTACTTGGCAACATTTTCCACATAGCTGTTCATAATATTGGAAAGGTAAAAAAAATATGGCCTAGCTAGTAGATTGCCTACAAATTAGATGAGATATCAAAAATTTGATCCACATTTTGATCGCGGGCCTTTTTGGATAGAAACTTGATGTTATTGTGTGTATGTTTTTCTTTTTTTCGAAGAAGTTTTATTAATGAAAAGGGTATGATAAAAGACTGTTATTATAATGCATTTTTGTAATTTAGGCCATTAAAAAATGTGTAGTTACATATAAGCAGGGGTAGGTACATGAGTTGTTGTATTTGGACTGATATATTCGACCTTTTGTTATAACTTTATTGTGTACACAGGTAGCTGCTGCTCATATAAAGGTTAAAATACGATAGACACATCAGGTTTTCTTGAGCAGGTCTCTTTAATTCTCTTTTAAACCTGCCCGGTTGTTTAGACACAAACAGTTTGTGTTCAAGTTTTTAATGAGTTTTGAATATGAGAATGAAATAACAAAAGAGAATTGTAGTAACTTGTCGGTACAAGCATGTCTGTACTCCTCTTCTTTCTTCTTTCCTCTCTCTCGTTTAAACACATACCTGTTTCAAGAAAACTTGATGTGTATAAAAACAGACAAAATTAATAAAGACGATCAGTATTGTCAAAACGATGGCTAAGTTCAGTTATAACGATCTTGCTAAAATTTATTTTGAACAAAAAAACAAAAACGATGTTATATTACACATTTTAAAAGACCCTTATTTTGAGTTGTGCGACCATTTAAAAAAAATTAATAATTTTTTAACGCGATTAAATAAACGGTATAATGAATGTTGTAGAAATAAGGAAAAAATGTTTAACTGCAATAAACAATGGCTTACAAGCGAACTTGTATTTGAAAGCCAACTAAAACCAGCAAATGTGGGCCGACCTGCCAGACCAGTTGAGGAGTGTAGTGAAAGGTCCCGAAGACGAAAGCTGCAAAGCATTAATGAAGAATTTTCTCAAGAAATAATTAAAGATACGTTTTTCCATCAACTAGGGCCAACAAAAAATAAAACTAAAAAAAATTGATATAATAGAAAATGTAATGAAAGCGAGCCCCAAGCGTGTAAAAAGGATTTTAAAGAGCATTCCAACACCAACCGATGATAAAAAATTTACATCTGAAGAAGCATTTTCAATATTTCTGGACTTAAAGCTAACAAAATATCAGTATATGGAATTGCGAAAGCGGGCAGTTGGAAAACATTGCTCCATTTATCCAGAATATAGAGATTTGGTTTTAATTAAAAAAGATTGTTTACCACCACAAAATTCTATAAACATTACAGAAAGTTCAGCAGAGGTGGTATTGCAAGACATATTAAATCATACTGCGGAAAGATTGTTGAATACATTGGACGCAGATAACATTAAAAAGCTTGGTAACTGTAGCCTAACATTAATTTCTAAATGGGGATGCGATGGATCTTCTGGACAAAAGCGATATAAGCAGTATAATGCAGAAAAAATATCAGATTCTGACTTATTTATGATATCTTTCGTTCCGTTAAGACTAAAAACAAATAACATTAATTTGGAGCCATCTACTAGCAAAGAAACCTATATTGACATATGGAAAAACGAAATACCTTCCTCAACAAAATATTGCAGACCAATTAAATTTACTTTTAAGAAGGAAACGAAGGATGTAATATTAGAAGAAGTATCTAAACTTAAACAACAAATAGATAAACTTCAACCGATAACTTTGTTACTTAACGATCAAGAGATTCAAATAAATTATCAAATGTTACTTACAATGATTGATGGAAAAGTTGCACAGGCCATAACTGAAACAAAATCATCTTCGAGCTGTGTAATTTGCAAAAAAACTGCAAGCCAATTAAGTCAACTTCCAACAGAAGACACTACTTTCCAAGAAGCCTATGAGTTTGGCTTGTCCCCACTCCATGCTAAAATTCGATTTATGGAACATATATTAAAGCTAAGCTATGATTTAGATTTTAAAGGAACAGTACGAAATAGTGACGAAAATAAAGCCAAAAGAGAGGCAAAAAAGAAACACGTACAAGAAAAATATTTAGAATTGGGTTTACTGATCGATCAACCAAAGCAAGGAGAAGGAAACACAAATGATGGCAACACAGCAAGAAAATTTTTTTCTCATCCAGAAACTGCTGCATCTATTACAGGAGTAGATTTTAAATTAATAAAACGCTACAAAATAATACTGCAAGTAATATCATGCAATAAAAAGGTAAATGCAAGAAAATTTGGTCAGTATGCTAATGAAACAGCGAAACTATGCAACGAAAAATATGATTGGAGGAATATGCCATCGACAGTCCATAAAATACTATATCATGGAGAAAACATTATTCAACACAATATGCTGCCGATTGGAGATCTTTCTATAGAAGCGCAAGAAAAAAGGAACAAAGATTATAGATATTTTCGCGAGCACAACACAAGAAAGATATCTAGATATAGTACCAATGAAGACCTCTTTAATATTTTACTGTGCACTTCTGATCCATATATCTCCAGCATTCGACAGAAATGGAATTCTACCCCCATGGAATTGGACAAAGACGCCAAACAGCTCCTTGAAGATGAACAGGAGGCATACTTAGATGAAATTTTCACTAAGACAGTTAAATGAAAAATGTATTCTATGCAAATTAACATAAAAATTAGAGCAAAAGAGCACAATAAATATTGAAAATTTATAAAAGAAACTTTATTTTATTTGGAATAAAAAGATTTTCTTAGAATTTATGGTAAAACTTTTTTCGGATATGGATCTCCTACATATCTGTTATGAGTTCGCGTTTAAAATATATTTAAATTGTTCATATAATAATAACATTTAAAGCTGTCGAACTTACATTTGTTAGTGAATTATGATCACGAAGGCTATATTACGAAATTTGACTTACAAGGGCCCTATGAGTAAATGTGGACCGATTGCCCTAAAATTTCACAGGGATATCAACAACTAAAATAAAATTAGTTTTGCTAAATATTATATCAATATTAATATATTTAAAACAATTATGAGCTTCAAACCCGTATTCTAAGTGGTCTATTGGAGAAGAGGGTAAAAGGTCAAAATAAAATGGACCCGGGTGCACGGCTTGATTAAGTATATAATTTTTTAGTTCAGTTAACGTTACTATTTATAAAATGCAATGTTAAATCACTACATTCACAAATTTATTTTTTTTAAGGCCGATAATACCTATATTTTTAAAAGTAATTTTTCAATCATATATAAGTGCACTTTAATAAGGCCCGATTTTAAAGTTAATACATTAAATTGAAGCTTAAGATGTCTTCTATCCAACAAAAAAAATCCATTAAAAAATTTCTACCCAGTCAAAAGTTATAGAATTTTGACCGCCAACTCACAAAATGTGCCACTGTGCGGCGTGGTAAACACGGCGAAAGCTTAAAAGAAAAATCAAAAACTTTCAATATTTTGGCTGCCATAATAGAATTTGTGGCAAGCTGCTTGTGTAGTCTATTGTGAAACAGGTTCATTGCAACACAAATTTCCATAGGGTGAGGTCGTCGTTGAAAATTTAAATTTAGATCTGTGGTAAAAGTGAAAAATCTATGCTTGTATGAGCTAATTTTGTGTAGTCTGTGTGCAAGTGAAAAAATACATGTTTGGCAACCCGTTTACGTAGCTTATTTTGCCCCTAATATATCCAGGAAACATTTTTGGCCGACATGTCTAACGTCAGAAAAAATCTGAGACTTTACTAGACAATCAGCCGAGTTGTCTAAAATTCCCTCACACATTTGGCAGAGCAGTAGGCAGTTTTCTGGTACGACGTTCCTGCACATTTTCAGCTATATTATCCGATTAATATCAGAATAGTTTGCACATTTTCTGATCTACGTCTTACGACTTTTAGCAGTTACTTTTGCACATTGTCATCGTTTTTATTCTCATTTATCTCTTGAGAATATCTATACAAATATTTGAGTTTTTAAGCTTATAAAATATGGGTAAATGGTTTCTGATGAGCTGCCATAAGCAGCACAGCAAATCAAGGAGAATTTAACACGATATTTCTGTTATATTTCTAATTTTACCTCCGACTTTTCTCTGACATTAACACGGCTGGACGTAAAAGGTATCAGATAAATCGAAAATTTTAATGATGTTTTGTCAGAAAATTTTCTGACAGTTATAACACATGTCAAAAATTCCTTTAGAATTTCTATAGGAAATTGTCGGAATTCGTACAGAATTGTGTTAGACTTTTTGGTATAGTTTTTAGAATTTCCTCAGATATAGAGATCCGGTTTCCTGTCAACCACTCTTATGATTTTCGTTACGTTTTCTGACCAACATCGGATACGAATTCGGCATCTTGTGCAGACTTCCAGTCCGACTTCGGACCGAAAGCGGCAAAAATTGTTTGCTGGGTACATGTACATTAGAGTGGAACGTTGGTGTATGAAGGAAAAAAAAGTCATCCAATAAATTTCGAATACCTCCGAAATGATGCATCTAGCTAAATTATATATAAAAAATTTTTTTAATTTTTTGCGACATATTTTTTAGCCTTCTACGACGGCTGGAAGCTAGAGAAATTATATGAATCTTATATTAATTTGCTTCATTCATATAAAAAAAAATTTTAATAATTTTTTTAAGGATACACGTAAAAAACATTTTTGTGCCGAATGAAAAAAGGTTAAGATCGAGGAGATCTGACAAAATATAAGAAAGTTAAAAGCCATTAAGTGGAAAAAGATGATTTTATTTTCAATACAAAATTATTTTCAATAAAAAATTTTTTTTATTACAAACTGATTTAAATTAATTTTGTATGAAGAATAACTAAAAAATATGGCTGTTTTCGCTTAAGGGCTAATAACTTTCTTATTTTTTGTCAGAATTTAGCGATTGCATCCATATTGTGATCGTCACAAAATTATCTTTGAAATGCAGCCCGAAAAAATGTATTTAGTATATTTTTTCATCTTAATGGAGCAATTTAAAATTACAGTTTTTTGGGAAAGGTCTAAAATATACTTTTTTAAACTTTTAAGGCCTATTACTCTGTACATTTGTTATACTATCGGCACAATCAGTTTATTGTATGAAAGAATGGAGAGATTTTTATACAACAGTTTGCAATTTATTTTATTTTGATGAGCCGTGCTCGGAATTTTCGCCAATAAGCGAAAAAAACTAAAAAAAACCAATAAAAAACTTGTTTTTTTTTGCAAATATCGGGAAAACTCGCATAAAGAAAAATAAATGAATACCATTTTCGTGTTCAGCGACCTCAAATGATTTTAGAAAATGTGTTTTTTTGCAAGATATGACAAACACTTAGAAGTTCGAAAATTTGCTGCCTTATTTCATCTTAAGTTTATCTGAAATCTGACTTTGTATGTATAAAATAGTGGATATTTCGAGTGTAATGAGTTATAACAGCTATAAAGAATATGTAATGTTGCATCATATGATGTTTCACAAATTGGGCAATTTGATCTCATATTCAAAATCTTGATGCTGCGGTAGAGGGCTAAAAGTAGGTCCCTATATTTTTTTCATTATATTTTCCATTTATCTAAAAATAAAATGCAACCTTTTTTGCTATTCGAAATTGAAATTCGCAAAAAAATCTAACGCTCTACCCTAATGTACATATGTACAAATACAGCAACACAAAAACAACAAGCTTTTTTGTCTACGATGGATGTGAAATTTTATATAAAATATAAAGTTTGAAAATCGGTTTAAAACTCGAGTCGATAACATAGAGGTTGGAAACGAAAATATTTTTACATATTTAACGTTAAATAATATGACCGCTACAGACACAATCCAAGAATCCCGCTAGCTGTTAGCTGATTGTCTAGTAAGTTGGAATCATGTTGCCAAAAAAGTTGATGGAGGTGTTTAAAATCTAATGGCGGATCTGAGAGTAAAATTTCGAAAATTCGTGTTATCTAAAAATTAATTGTAATAGTTTTTAATTATTTGTATCTTTGAACAAACTGAAACAATCTGCTGTTCTTAATTCATTTTTATTACTATTGATTTTTAAGTTATTAACAAAATAAAATGTAAATTTTTTTTTCGTTTCCAACCTTTATTATCATACAAACCAAATAAATTCCTTAAGAAATACGAATTTTTCCTCTGCACAAATATTGTCCACTTAATTATACCACAAACCAAAAAGAAGTGTCTTGGGTTAGAATAAAAATTCTGCATTCAAGTGCACTCGTATATAACAAAAAGTCGAAATTACCGTAAAAAGTAATTTCAAGTGAGCTGGCATCATTAAACTTGGTTAGAGACTATTGCTGATAAAATAAGCATTTGGAAAGAGTTGCCAAAAAAAATTTTTTAAAGCCAAACATTGAAAATTTTAATTGTTTATGTTATGGGTTTAGTCGAACTGTATGAGTTTATATCCAAAGAAATTTATTTATTTTGGCTTTAGTTCGGTTTAATTTAATTTTTCTATTAAATTATATTTTTATTTAGAGATAAATATGAAGCATATAGACAAAAAAATTCTTTGTTTATATGCTTCACATTTATCTCTAAATAAAAATATAATTTAAATGAAAAATTAAATTAAAACCGAACTCAAGCCAAAATAATTAAATTTCTTTTGATATAAACTAGGGAAGTAACGAATACCGATACCGATACCGATATATCAGCGATACTTCAGATTTTCCGATACATCGGTATCGGAAAATCTGAAGTATTATTTATTTTTTATTAATTTTACCATGAATTCAAATTCAAGTCGTTGTTTCTTAAATCTTATTCCAGCATAAAAAAAGATAATCCAAAGAAGTCATGAAAATGTAGAATTCGCGATCTAGAAGTATTGCAAATTTGGATAATTTCTAATTAGTTTTACATATCCTTGCCATTGCAAGAAGTTCTGTTTTTCGATTACCAATCACCGAATTGGAAGCGATGCTAGGACAAATTACTTTTTCGGTATTCTATAATGATTTTTCCTAAAGGAAAAAGGATAAAAAATTACCAATTTTCACAATTTTTTTATGCGAATTTAAACTCACAACTGTATTTTCATGCAAATTTAAGTGAATAAATATAAACTTAGAAGTCTTTTAATAATTAAGCTATTAAGTTATTTAGAAGAATATTAGTTGATAAATGTCCTTTAAAAAAAATCGATTTTTTTAAAGCATGGCGAGTATTTTTTAAAATTATAAAGGAATTAAACATTTTGTCTTGCTTTTCTACTAATTATCTGCATATTTTTAATATAGATTTCTTGGAAGCAAAGAAAATGTAGTTCCTTAAAAATTACTTCCAATGTTTTATCAATTTTAAATATTCTCTCTTATAATGTAATTTTATATAATAAAAAAATTGCACTTGAGTTTTGTTAATCTAAGCTTGAACTCAATTTCAATATTCGTATCGGTATCGGAATCGGTATCGGCGATATTTATTTTTTAATATCGGTATCGGTATCGGATCGGCAAAACGGCGTATCGTTACATCCCTAATATAAACTCATACAGTTCGACTAAACTCATAACATAATTGTTAAACAATATTTGTACGTAATTATTATTCGAACTGAGATAGGCGTAAGTCGGAAGTTGTTATTGTTCGGCTTAAGTTCGATAATTAAGTTAATGTAAATTCAAAATATTTTTTTGCGAGCGGAATATTAGAATATCTAATCAGACTAACAGAACGGATTAGAACTACTAATTTCGACTACACTATCATTGTCAGCGTCCTTTGTTCACTTTTACCACTTTATCTTTATGTCTTATAATTTGCACTCTGATTTTCAGTTTTAAATTCGACCGCAGAAACCACACATGCATGCAACTTTTTTCGCGTGCTGTCGTAAATTTTAACAAAAACGAATGAGATACTCATATTCTATTTCGTCATAAAATTTTGTTAAATAGCTGACGTTTCATTAATACTAGTATCCACGATCAAACGTGGTAAAAGTCAACATAAATGTTCACATATTTTTAACAAAAAATATTTTTTAAAGCCCCTCAAAGAAAAGCTGAAGTTGTCTTACTTTTTACCAGATTGCTCGACGCAAAGAAATGTATTGTGTTTATCAGTCTATGTATGTATGTATGTGTGTTCCTCTGCGTTGGCCGATTTTGAGGATTCTTACGTCAATCGATTTGTCTTAATCCCGGGAGTCTCACTAAAGTTATGACAGTAGTCAAAATTCAATATGGCGGCCAACAGACGCCATTTTTTGAATACGAAAAAAATAAAAAGTCGGCGAACAATATCAAAATGGGTATCATTCGACAGGTATTTGAAAATCATCTTTAGGTTTCTCTTATGATTTTTAATATCGAATAAGCATTTAGGATCTGTGACGGTTTAAAATTGTTTTCTTTTATTTTTTTACACAGTCGGGTTTTTTTGATTTTATATATATATATATATATATATATATATATATATATATATATATATATATATATATATATATATATATATATATATATATATATATATATATATATATATATATATATATATATATATATATATATATATATATATATATATATATATATATATATATATATATATATATATATATATATATGTGTTGTTGCATTATTGTTTTATTTGCTTTTATAAATCTTGGCCTAAATCTTAACAACGACGGAAGATCAATTGAAAAAAATATGGTTGACTTTCTTTTTATTTGTGAGAAGGCACTTTCATAAGGTGATTCTGTGAAGGTATTGTCTGGCTTGAAAACTTTAAAAAATGCAAGCATCGAAAGAAATGACGGTCATATAGTTAGACTTCTTAAATACTTTAAATGTCTACATCAGTAACAATTCTATTGCAGCATTGAAACGACGCACACTGTCGCAAAGGCAACCAAAAATGAAAAATTCTTGTTTTGTGTTGAAAAAAATATTTATTTAATAAGTAACATTCTCTCTAAGTAAAATCAAAAGGAAATTTTAAAAAATATTATTTTTTCTAAGAGTTATGATGATTCAAAATTAATAGTTTTCGGTAAGTATAGAATTAATTCGAAAAAGTTATGAAAAAATATGCCAACTTTAAGCAGTTAAAAAAAAACGGTAAAGTACTACAAATTTTCACAACATATAATTGAAGTATTATTGTAATATAACTACAAGTTGTTGTTTTTTTTAGTAATTAATATGCGATTTACCATTACATACTTAGAAAGTAAACAAAAAGAAAAATAACGAATATTTAAAAGTTACAACTTGGATGGACGATTAAAAAATATATAAAGAATATATATATTTTTTTACTTTGATATAATATTTCTACAAGTATGTATATTTAAAAAAATCTGGGTTCCCATTCACGCCTCTCCACCTTTAATTTATTTCTACAATTTTCGGCGCCAAGCCGCGTTAAAAAATCGTAAATTTTTAACTGTGTGTATGTTTTTTTACTTTTTTATGTTTGTACACGCATAACTGACATATTTTGAACCAATTTTCACAATTTTTTTATTTGAAAAGGCTTGCTTGCGGGTTGGTCCCATAATTTTTTTTTTCAAAAATCTTAAAACAATTTCATTTACAATAATTTTTCTCTCCATTATGATAATTTTTTATTTCAGGATATATGAGGACACGAATCCTTATAAATAGCCAAATTTTAGGTGTGATTTATATCATATACTGTATATAGTTAAGCAGTTAACTCATAAGTGAAGGAAATTTATATTTGCTCCTTTTTTAGGTGTTTGAAAAAGGACATTTTTGAGATAGGCGTATTCTTGCTCTAAATGAAACGAAATTTGGTCAAAGCATTAAGTATATCAAAACTAATGTCTGTACAAAATTTCATTAATTTACAATTATTTTTCTCTCCGTTATGGTAGTTTTTTTTATTTCAGGATATACGAAAGGACACGAATCCCTAAAATTTAAATGATCATATTTAAGGTGTGGTTGTATTTTATCAATTAAAACATGTGTGCGAAATTTCATTTCTTTACGATTGCTCCTTCTATTTTTGGCAGCTCGTTATATGAACTCACGACACTGTGCGACGATCTGTGCTCTCTATCATAAAAAGGATTGAGCGCATAAAAATTTTTTGAAGAAAAATTTGTTGCTCTACAATTTTTGTAATGGATGATAGCATCATTGCAGCCATAGAAACCTAAATAATCGCTAAATCTCGATTTTTGTACTTTTGCCCTTGAATAACTTGCGGAGCAGATACGATATATTATAAGGCTTTGGAAACAAATTTCCGAGCGCCAAAATGAAGGTGAATACAAAATTTCAGCTTATTTGGTTACTTTTTATTGCTTTAATTTTTTTGCAAATTAGTATTTTTTAATAATATTTACATATTAAGTAAAAATTTTGGCCATTTGAAGGTAAAATGAAACAAATAAAATCATATCACAATAACTTTAAAATACGTACGATTCTCTATTAACATTTTTAAATTTAGCCCCTGATTCACAAAAAAAAAGTTTATGGAAAACACTCAGTTTTTGAGTATTTTTCATACAAATTTTGTTCAAAAAAAGTTGTTTATCATCTTTATGAATCAGGCCCTAAACCTGTGCTTACAAACTTTTTGTTAAGTTTAAAATCATTTTTGAATACTTTTTATGTAATTTTCCTCAACACAATAATTAAAGCCGAAATAGTTTTAAACTGTTGCAATAAATCACATACTTATGGAAATATTTATAAGGATGTGGTATGAGGAACAGGTCCAGGGATAAACTTTACTACAGCTAAGTACCGAATTGATATGCTACTGACAGCGGAAGTGTTTGCTTCTTAGGGAGATTGTAGTTCTTTCAAATGAAACTATTATTCTGCAATTTCCTTTTCCTTCTTTTTGAGTTATTTATGTTCTCACTTCTATTAGCTCATGTTTCGCGTTTTTCTTGTTTCGTGTTAATATTTTTAGACCTCCCGTTTCTACAAATATCGTATGTGGGCAGCAATATTAAAATCAATTATCATTGCTTCGTTTTAAGTGTGTTGTTTAACTTTCATTAGAATTTATTAAAGAATAGTAAAATACTCGTAAATTATTCAAGACTTAATTGAAGTCATATGACTAACCAATACATTATGGCAAATTCAATGTTTCTTTAATGCACTATGGTTTAGACGACCACTTTTTTACCAAGACAATTTTTCTTATGTTCTCTTTTGATACAATTGTTGTTGCAACTTATTAGGCCATACTTCCGACCTATTCTTTGAGGTATTTCATTTCAAATGACTACATTTATCGCCTACTCTGGATAACTCTTAAGTTCCACAATATAAAATAACTTCTTATATCTCTTTTTCTTTTGTTTCAAATCTCTTAGTTAGTTATTAACAATGTATATTAGTACATATGCAATAAAAGAAGTAAAACACTTAAGCACACAATTATTCACATAAATATGCATATAAACTAGGTAGAAAATCATTGATCTTTTACCTTTTTTTAAAATAATACATCACTTCTTTTGAATTGTTAGCATGAATAAGATGCAATTAGAATAAATATCAGCGATTAAAATTAAAGTTAAATTATAACGAAGTATTATTGAAATTTAAACTTAAACAAAATATGCTAAAACTAAAAAAGCAATAAAGCCCTCTTTTCGTACAATATTACCTTCTTTTGGGAAAGGGATAGGGTAGAGAGAACAGGTGGTGAAGTGGGAGAGAGATAAAAAGCTTAATTCATTTACAAACCAGCTATTGCGCCTTTTTTTGTGAGTAGTGTTGCAAGCCCATCTGATGTCAAGTAGAGGCATTGAGTTGTTTAAGCTGTGTAGCCATTTTATTAGTTCCTTTACTTCGCCGACGGTGCTGCTACAATACCGACGAAGAATGGTGCTGTGAAGTTCAGTAAGATATGTTAGTATTAATCGCTGCCGGTACTGCCAAGGTAGTCAGTGCTATGCCTTCATCACTTTAACAGTCCAACAACAACCAACGCAATAACACACTAGTGCACATGAGAAAATGCATGATGTTGTTGGCCTGCCTGAAGCTAGTCTTGAACTTAAGACCTCAGGGTTTGTGGTCAAATGCGGTAACTACTCAGAACCCTCAAAGCCAGCACGCCCGTTCAAACATAGCGGACTGGATTATGCTGCACCTATTTCTATAAAATGGTCATCATTACGGTCTACATCAAGATCAAAGGCATACATCTGCCTCTTCATTTGTATTTGTACTAAATCTAAATATCTGGATATATAAACATTTTTCTTAATGCTATAAAATCGTTAATTATTGATATTTTCCAATAAAATTTTATATTTATATAAGAATTTATGTATTTGATACCCATTAAGTAAAGAAACCTATCATTTGCTTCTGAGAATCAGTAGAATTCTTAAGAAAGTACCAACAAATCCTAAAAATATGTCGATTTCGAAAGGGTGCACGCCCACCAAAAATTGTACGTTGGAACATGACATAAAAAACCACTGATTTGTTTACTTACTTATACTGAGTTAGTTTGAAGTCAAAATTATAATGCATCTGTTGGCGTTTTGTTAGTCGAAATTGGATATCGACGACTTATATTCAAAAGGCTCTATACTAAAAATCAAAACTTTTCAGGAGAGCATAGAAACTGTTCATTTCGTTTATTGGTAGGATATTTTAAATATATTTCTATAATATATTTTAAAATCCACCACTCAATCTTGTGTGTAATTAATTTTTAAAATATTGCATTATTGAATATTTTATGAAAGATGGAGGGTTTTGTTGTTCGAAAATACTCAATACGTTATTAGATAGAGGATTTTGTATAGCGGAAAAAATAATGAAAAAATGAATCAAGTAAATTTTTAAAATATAATAAGATGAGGTTTTATTGCGACATCAAAATTAAAAAACAAAAACGTTTTCTTTATATTGCAAATTTCAGCGATGTTAGCAATATTGCTGAAATTTTGTTATTCTTTATAATATTGGTGATTTCGTTAATGTATATAAAAATTTTTCGTGAACATGTGTCCTTGGCGGTTTCTAATCAATATTTGGGCTTGTTTCCGATTTTGCAACTTCTCGCGAATTTTTGTAATGTTCGGGATAGGTCCGACTTTTTGCAAGTTGTTAGGTTTACACGATCTGTAAACCATATTAGATTTTGTTATCATGACGCTGTTAGCAAGTTTTTGCGAATTTTCATAATTTTCGCGATTTTTTCCAAATTTTTTTATTCCTTACAGTTTTTGCGATTTTTAGTAAAAATTATGGCTTATTTAATGCTTTGCAATTTTTCTCAAATTTTCGCTATTTTCGCGATAGGCATTGTAATCTTTCATGCAAATATAAGAAAGTTTTTGCGAATTTTCGTTTTTTCGCGATTTTCCTCGAGGTCTTGACATGCATTAAAGTTTGATCGAGTTTTATTCATAAGGAATTATTTAAAAAATTCAGATGCTCCCAATTTAATTTGAGTTTATTTAAATAATATTTTAGGATATATAGGGTTTTGCATTCGTAAAAATCAACTGTTGTAAGATAGAGATATAAAAAGGATACGATGAAATTACGAAAAAAACATGTTATAGTTTTAAATTTATACCATAGATGCCGCTTATTTTACGCAAACTTTGCAATCAAAAAATATATTTTCGTCAAAATCGAATAGAGAGGATTTTGAATATAAGCTGTCGTTATACTATTCTCGAGTTAAGGCAAAATATACGGGTGTACCTAGTGGAAATATTAGAGGACACAGTAGTTTTTATAGCATTAAAAAACAGTTTTGGACAGTAGCTCTAATAAGTTTGAGCAGAGAAGAGAAAGGAAACTTCTAGATAAACATCTCATAGTCATACATTAAACAAGTACAATAACCAGCTCAATGTATTTTATCACACACATTAATTAAAAAGCAACAGTGAATTGAAAATTGCTTCCATTATGTGAAAACTGCAGCTTTAGGCAAAATATTTCATCCTGCCTTCAGCTTAAAACTAAACAAACACAACTCATGCTGAGTTAATGTTAAGTCTTTGTTTGAAATTCAATTTCGTAATAACATGATGGAGGAAAGAAACTTAATTATGAAAAATAAAAATTTCTTGTATACGCTTTCATTTATTGGCATTTTAAATAGACAAGATTTATAGATAAGATCTACCTAAGTGAATTCAAAAATTGGTTATGGTTGTGATTAAATAAGGCTAGAAATATCATGCATTTAAAATTTTGTTAAATCATGTTTTTGATTACAATCGAACCGTTTTTTAATAATTTAATGAAAAATGTTAATCAACTACAAGCTTGTTTTTCTATTCTTTACACTACTCTTTAATCAATATTTTAAAAATTTCTTCTACCTCCTCATGGTTAATGCACGTAATAACTTATTTGCGCTAAATATATCGCACTTGTTCCTCAAAAGCATAACAACTCAAAATTCATGAATTTTCAGTAGAGGCCAAAAACTGTTTCCGTTGATTCTAACGATACATTACAGCAAAAAATGATGTTATTGTAAGAAAATACCATTAAAAAAGAATATAACGTTTTGTTTCTTTTTATTGCTTAAGTGATTTCCAAAAAAAAAAAATACTTTTTGACTTGTTATTCTTTTTCTGAAATTTTGTTTGTTTAACTCGTGGTGTTATTTCGAGTTGACCCAGTTTAACTGAAAATTTATAATGCATCTGTTGGATTACATAGACATGTTAATAAAAAACAAAAATGTCAATTTATTAAAAAAAAAATAATATTTATTCATATTTTATAAATTTCTTCATAACTTATTGCATTTAAAAAAAATTTACAATGAAATGTTTTTAAATTAAATCACAACTTAAGGCTCATTTAGCCGACCGTAACGTTGATGTAGTTGCATGTGCTGATCGTTTCTGTCTCATAGCTTTTCAATGTGACAGAAACGATCAGCATATGCAACTACATCAACGTTTTCGACATTTACGCTCGGCTAAATCAGCCTTAAATCAGCCTTTATTCAAACCGTTGACAGTCGAAAACAACGACAACTCGAAATGTCGCTGTTTGTATGAAAATACTTTGATCTGTTTTGCTCAAGCACTTGCAAACAACTAAAAATGTCTCCCTTTAATTGAGACTAAAGTACACTGAAAGGAAACTCTTCATTCAGACATTGAATTTCTTCATTGTATTAATGGAATTTGTCATTGAAAAATAAGAAATATTTAACCTTTTTGAACTAAATAAAAGGTGATTTACTTATGTTTGAAAAATAGTGTACATTAAGTTGTCAAAAATTGTATGACTTAATAATATTTTTCATTAATTCGCTAAAAAGAAAATTCATTTAAACAATGTAACGATTTTCATTAATACAATGAACTATGAAAAACTTATGAAGAGTAGAGATTGAAGGATTTCATGTATACAATGTAATTGCTCATTATATTAATGAAAAGTTTCATAAATGTAATGAATACCATTTAATGAAACCGTTTCATTGCCTGAATGAATGATTTTCCTTTCAGTGTAGCTATTCTAAAAACACAAAGAAAGTCA
This sequence comes from Panzeria rudis, assembly GCA_956483635.1. Classification (NCBI taxonomy): domain Eukaryota; kingdom Metazoa; phylum Arthropoda; class Insecta; order Diptera; family Tachinidae; genus Panzeria; species Panzeria rudis. Next base: position 109,063,319 of record OY101447.1, read on the forward strand.
TAACGGTTTTTTTCACGGAAGAGAAGACAAATCAACGGGAGATTTTTACAGTGGGTAGATATGAGGTCTGTGGTTTGGTTTTTTTGCAAAAAGTGAAAATTTGAAAATTTTGAGTTGTTACGCTTTTGAGGAACAAGTGCGATATATGTGGAAGTAGGATGTACCCTGTAGGAAATATCGATAGTAAGACTGTACTGATTCACTATTGACTTTGTTCCCATTACTACTGTGCTCTACACATTTACCACGTGCTTTTCATTGAGATTCCACTAGTGACCTCGGAACTATTGACTTACTATAGACTAGATAGTTCTTATCGAACCACATTGGGACATTGGCACCAGAGCTTCACTAGTGCATTTTAATGATTCTAGTCAACACATATGAAACTTTTTACTAGCTAAGGCAATTACATACGATTTTTATGAAAATTTTTAGTTTTGCGTGCAGCCGCAATTATTTTCAACACAACAAAATGAGAGAATAAAAATTCGTTTTGTACCTATAAAGGACTTCTCTTCCCATTAAAGGCAAAAAAAACAGTGTAGACGGTTCGTTGACAATGTCACCAAAGTTAACGACAAAAGTGGTGACTTGGAGACACTTGCCCCCTAGCTTCCCTCATGGTAGTTACATTTGTATACCTGAGATTTGTTCACGTGTATGTGTTTTATTAACTGACTGTTGCTGTTACATGAATAAGAGTGTGTGAAAATACCAAACCACATAATTAGCTTCTGCAGTTACTAATTATAAGCATCATTAAATATTCATGTTTACTAATAGGCCTTAATGCATTTTTCTAATTAAGAACGGTTAAACAGACAAGAGAAACAAACAGATTGGTTTTCTAACAGGAAGAATGTCCATTTTCTACAGGTAAATTATATTGTAAACTATTACAGTTGCTTGCAGCTACAACGCACACAATTTGTAAAGTTAAATCTTAATATTTCAAACTATATCAAAACAAATTTAAACAAAAACTTTATTATAAAGACAAAAGAGATAGCAAGAATAATAAATTGTAAGCCACAACAATAAAGTTGAACTAAAAACATTCAATATAATCTTTGTAACCAAGTCTCAAATCACTTTTTTCTCTGCTGGAATATACTTTTTTAATTTGTAAATGTTTTTTTGTTTGGATTAATTAAGCTTTAAAAGTGTACTTTACAAATCAATTAATTAAAATCTTGCTATAGTTCGCTATAGCCATATTCAACTGTGTGTTTTTTGTAACTTTAAGTCAAATGCTGGTCTGTATATATCTTTACTTAGCATGCCCACAATATTTTAATTGTTTACGTTAACAGACCATAAATTTTAGTGTGTGGATCTAAATTTATTTTCCTTTTTTTCTCTTTTTGCTATAGAAAGGCCAGCATTATTTCTTAATACCTCATTATTGTTAGCCGCAAAACAATTTAATTTTAGTGTATACTAAAATATATAAAATATTATATTTTTACTTCGTTACAATCTTATTATTTTTTATTCCTTTTCTTTCATTTTATTTTGACTTTTTACACTTCTTTTCATGCAGCCAGTTTTGTTTATATTCAGCACTAAACAGAAGACAAGACCCAGAAGCTTAATGGAATTTCCCCATCTTTTTAAGGTTTTTATGACCTTAAGGATATTTTTTTGTATCTGTAGCTTTTTATGCTTTTTTGTTAGCTGCATTCTGTTTTTATTTTTTATTTTATTTTCACATCTTTTTCCTGACATTATGATGAAATAATTAGTTATGAAACCTGGTGGTGACTGAGATAATAATGGGTAAAGAGTTGAGTAGAAAACTTAAACATTTTTTATATGTAAAAAAATCGTGTTTCAAGAAGGTGTAAAGTTTAAATATTAAATATAAAATTGTTAGAACCTAAAAGAGATAAGAATTAAGAAAGTAAAGATTATAGCATCATCACCAATAAGTTTTGTTTGACCAACAACTCACAAGTTTTGTACGAAAATGTTGAAACTTTGTCATAATTCTTTTTATAACATTATTCATGTATATTCTATTATTAATTATAAGTCGGAGTAAGGATGGCCAGTTTAAACTTTCAACTAAAATTAAAAATATCGGTACGAATAGCACGAAATTCAGTTCTTGAATTTTTAAATCAAGTACTCAAAATATAAAAGACATTTCATATCGCTCCTTTGTTGCAACGTAGTCATATCTCAAAAAAATGAAACTTGGCAAATCACGTTTAAAGTTTTAAAATTGTTAGCAAGTATGGCTGAGCTCCGAAACATCAAAACACGTTATAGCAATGAAAAGTAACTTAAAAATTTTGGTTTTTTGAGATATGACTACGTTGCAATAAAAGAGCTATATCTATAATACTATTTTATTACGTTAACACTATTAACCTTAAATAAAAATTTTTTAAAGTTAATTTGGGTCACTAAAAATCGAGCCATAACCGCCCAAAAAGACGTAAGCGCCAAATACCGAATTTTACAGGGGGAGGTTTTTATTAAAAATCTTTGGTCCAGATCTAATTATTATCGAAAAATCGAGTATGTAAGTTAGGGAGGCTAGACATTTTTCATCAAAATTTATACTAAACCCTCAATCTACGGAATATTCTACAAACTTTATTATCACATAGCAATTCTAAGAGAAATCTAAAAGCGAAAAGCTGGAATACCTTAGATTTTTCTTAGCATTTCTAAAAATGTTCCTTAAGGTCAAAAAGACGCATAATAATAGGGATTTAATTTTTTAAAGCACCAGTCGTGGTCTCCGCGATATACAAAAATAAAAAGTCGAACTTTTTAGGTTTGAGGCGCACGTGGTTTTAAGAAGAGGACCTAAGCTTTAATAATTTTGTAATTTGGGCCCCCTATTGAAATACACTTTAATCTGAGGATGTCCAATTAGGTACCTAGGGCATCAAAAATTTTCTCGGTATCATAACTTTTGCAACTATTATCCGATTTTAACGAATTTAAGCTTGGTGTATAGTTTATAAATAGCTAAAGAAAATACAGTTTACTTTATTAAGAAACCTTCATTATTTTAAAGATATTTGGCTTTAAATTTTAAAATTTTAATTTTTGCCTTAGTTCTGTATTTCGCCTTAGTTTTGTATTTCGTCAATATCTCCGGTAATAACAATCACACATTTTCTAAAACAATATTTTAGGATTTTGAACACTGAAAAGGAATCAAAATCAACAATTTAAAATGAGAGTGATCAATGGCTAAATTTTGACAAAAAAAAGAGCTTAATGCTCGATGTTTTTCTCAAAAAATTTTCAAGACAATTTCAAAGCCAAATATCTTTGAAAATGTTAAAGATTTCTTAATGAAGTAAACAGTATTTTCTTTATCTATTTATGAACTTTACACCAAGTTTTCATTATAATCAGATAAAAATTGCCCGAAAGTCCAATATCAGCATACCTAAAGCTTAAATCCTGCTCTATGATTTGTACGTACGTCGTTTTGTACAGATTCATTACTTTTTTTCTAATTGGAATCACTATATGGCGTTAGCTGTAAAATATTTTTTATAAAGGATATCAATTTACTTTGGAAACTATTAAAGATTTTAGATATGTATTGAAAAAATAACATGACATTAAAAATACGTCGATTTGAGAGAATTTCAGGAACCTTGTTGATTCTACTTGAATGTTTGCGGGCAGTAGGCACGCGCGTATACCAGCCGATAGCATTACTATCAGCGTTTATGTAGCTTGTATTCTAGATGCAACAGATATAATCAAATTGCGTACAAACATGATTTTTAGGCCGTTCCACAAATTTACCTCTCGTTTTAAGCCATTTTGCAAAATTTTCAACCATTTTGTAAATGCTCACATATATATTATAATGTTAAGATTGAGGCTCTGGTGTGGTCATGGAAAAACAACTTGCCCAACGTCTTTTAAAAGCGTTTTTCGTAAATATGATTCATTCCCGTGTTGCAGAATCCAATATTCATTAGGAAAACCATTACCAAGCCACCTCAAAAAAGGTTCAGAGGTTGCACGTCATTATGCTTCGATTCATTGAAAAGATGCACATAACTTTTCCCAAAATACCCTTAAGATAGAACTCATTCCTCCATAATATATCGTGAAAACACTAAATCCGTAGAAAACACGGTCCTAGTGCACGCAGAAAAACTAAATTTCATTTTCTATAAAGGAATTCTATGAAATAATATATATATATATATATATATATATATATATATATATATATATATATATATATATATATATATATATATATATATATATATATATATATATATATATATATATATATATATATATATATATATATATATATATATATATATATATATATATATATATATATATATATATATATATATATATATATATATATATATATATATATATATATATATATATATATATATATATATATTGTCTAGGAACAGACCTACAAACAAATTTGTAAATATAGACAAAAATGTCTCAACAATGTTATTGAAAAAAAACGTGTTTTTTCAATGAACAAATTGTTTATATCTATAAAACAATTTTTTTTATATATTTACAAATTGTAAAAAAAATAATTTACTAAATCAAGCAAAAATATTTACTGGATTTTCTGAAAAATATCAAACAATATTTTTGTCTGAATTTATAAAACAATTAGTCCAAAAATACTAACAAATATTAAACAAAATAGTTTACTATATAGTATTATATAGTATTAACAAAAGGTCTACAATATACAATACAATTGAACCACACGGAAGGCAGGCCGTAACTTTAGTCATAATGACATTATACAAAAATATCAGGCAAAGCTGGACCTTAAGCCAAACAAAAAGTCAACTATATAGTATTAACAAAAGGTCTACAATATACAATACAATCAATATAGTTTACTTAATCAAACAAATATATTTACTGGATTTTTTGATTTTGTCTGGGTCATCATCATCATCATCTAATAAGCATTTATGAAATTTCACTTTGTCAAATGTGTTCAAGTCTGAATGTTCTAAAGACTCTAAAAAAATTAATGAGAATTAGCGCAACGACATTAACGAATTTATTCACTCAAAAATCTTCAGTAAACATATTTGGTATAATCGCATTCTTTTTGCTATCATTATTGTTGTTGTTGTTATTTGTGTGTACGTCGTCATCGGGGTTGTTTTTTACGACACAGTTTTTCTTGTTGCTTTTGGTGTTTGCTTCCTAAATAAGAGTAAAACAAACAATTCAGTAATTATGTAAAAAACATTTACTGAAAATTAATTTTATTTTTAGACAAACTTTTGTTTGGAAATTTTTGGGTGATAATTTTTTCTGTGCATTATTCATAGTCGCTGTCGCCTTAGTTGTATGCATATTCGCGTTTTTTAATATTTCCGAATCTCTAAAAACTTCTTTGAAATTGACAAAATGTTCTCAATGCAGAGAAGTGGAAGGTTATTAGCAGCATTACTGCTAAATGTAAATAATAAAGTATGGTTTAAAAAGGAATGTTTTTAAGCAAAAGTTTATGAAACGTATAGAAAAATTATTTATTAATTTTTATTATTATTTTTATTTTTTTATTTTTCAGCAATTATTTAATTATCATTTTCTTATTTTTCAGCAATTATTTAAATAATACAATAATAGTAAACAAATTTCATGGTACAAACATAGTACAAACTAACATTTTTAAATAGTTAAGTTTATGTACAGAACGTGGCATGAAAGGGCAACGCTGCATTCGATTCAAACTTCATTTCATACTAATAGACCGCATGATCAACGAATTAAGTAAATTATGCAGTAGCAATAAATATATTGTACAAAATGGAAAAAAACTTTCATGGATCCACGTGGATCCAGCAGATTTTTACATAGTGATAATGCTGAATGCTTAACAAAAATAATGTTACCTATTTTTCCAGTGCCTTCCAGCGTCTTTTCGAGATTTTTCGGTTTCATTGTGTTGTTATGCCTTTTGGAATATTTGTACCCACTAAATAAAGTAAGTATCGTAGAACAAATACTAGAGCAGACATAACTTGAAACGTCAAATATTTATAAATTGTACTTCAAATATAAAATTCTAAGTGGTTTGCAAAGCTGGGCCGCACAATGTCGAGAGTTTATAAAACGATCGGCCAAAAATAGAAGGAGTTATCGTAAAGTAATGAAATTTCGCACATCAGCGTTAATTGATAAAATATAATCGCACCTAAAATTTGGCCATTTAAGTTTCAAGGAGAGAAGAATAATCGCAAAAGAAATTTTGTACAGACATACGGTCATGTTCTGTATTTCATGTGGAATTAATATGTGCGGAATTATCAAAGCATTGTGGTTGTAAATTAATATTTATAACATCAATGCTTTGATAATTCGACACATTTTAATTCCACATGAAATACAGAACATAGCCGGTAAGCCTTAATATATTTAATGGTTTGTCAAAATTTCGTTCAAATTAGTGCAATAATACGCCTAGCTCAAAAAGGTCCTTTTTCAAAAAAGTAAAAAAGGAGCAAAACATATATGTCCTTCCCTTGTAATGAGTTAAATGTTTAACTATACACAATACTTAATATAAATCATATACCCTGAAATAAAAAAATTGCCATAGCGGAGAGAAAAACTATTGTAAACTAAATTTTTTACAGACATATGTAAGTTTTAATAAATTTAATACTTATTGAAAATTACGCTCAATTCCTTTTTTAAATAAGTAAAAATAGGAACAAAAACAAATTTCCTTCACTTATAATGAACTGAATATGTAACTACATCCGGGGAAGTAGACGCCGAAACATTTGATCAATTTGCTAAGGGATCAGCGGGGATTCTTACTGAAATATATGGATGGTGCTAAATGTCGCCAGCTAGCACAAACTGCGTTGACATGATGAGATATGCAATTTTGCCTTTATATTGCATCAAAAACTTTTAGCGATATTTCAGACCACAGTATTTAGTGCCAATATAATATAGTTGTGTCTAAAAGTTAGTTACTGCCTTCAAAGAGAAGAGCGCAGGAGCATTGCAATAATGATTTCAAGGCATATATGTAGATATTTTTAACAGATTTCTTGTAGCATCTGATCCAATAATAAATAGATTACGCGTATATAATTCATAGCTATGTTAGTATAACTTATTTCAAATCAGTAATGGAAACAATTTATGACATTTTGTGCAAAGTACCCATTTGTTTTAGGCAAGTTATACTTGTTCCAAGCTCTGACGAGGTCTGTGAGACCGCATGTCCACATTTAAAAGATGAATTAAGAGCAATGCTTAAAGCCTATCTCTAAGGATTGCCAATAATATTCCTAATATTGGCCCTTTGGCAGTTTTTTTTCTTATGTTTTAGAGGATTAAAAAGATTCACAAAATCAAACAGCAAAAAATTACTTTTGTCATATAAAATAATACTTATGCGTCTAGGAAGAAATACTTTTTAAGTCACTTTTCCAAAACTCCCTATCGTCTACGATTATGTAGGAAATGTTAAACAAAAAGCATTATATTTTTTTAGAAGTAGATCTATTGATTTTGTTCGATTATTTAATGAATTATCCTGTTCTGTTCTTCATGCAAAATAAAATGTTCGGATTTGTAAAAGCTTTGCTGTTACAATTTAATATTTTAACAAAAATGCTAATGATTATTTTTATTTCGCATTGAATACAGAACAGTTGTAAATATTTCCTGATGCTAAATTTTCTCAAAACAAAACATTTGAATAGTGAAAAAATGTAGAATTTTAATTGATTAATCGAACAATGGAAAAATCGAGTAAAAAAAAAATATTCACGAATAACGCACTATTTGCAAATAAAATATTTGAGGTTGACACGTTTACAAATATTTGCTAATAAAAAACAATAAACAGATACATCTTGCGCAAAAAACATTCATAGAAGAAAATGTTGACAATTAAAACAAACAATTATTTGTTATTTTATCCATTTCAACTATTTTTTTGTAAATATAAAGAAGTTTTCTATAGAAGTTCTACAAAGTTTTTGTATTTTTGCTATGCCTTATAAACAGTGAGTTAACTTAATATATGACTTTGGCGCAAACCTGATAGCCTATCATATTACAGGTTGTTGCTTTTGATATATAGCAACATTTGAAAATAAATGTTTAAACCTTTCATATGTTGTTTAACATGTACGGAAGTAATCAAAATGAACGTGCGTCATATTACCGCCTAAACTTTTCATATAAAAAGCTACCAGTTTCTGTGCTTAGTAATTGATCAGAACTCTTTTTACAATATCACTCCCATAACTCTTTGTAGGACAATATGAAAGAAAAAATAAACAATTTCTTTGTTTTAGATTTTCGTAAACTTAAAAAAAAACTAAAATATTTAAACAACGTTTCTTAAACTTTTACTAACGAAACTTACTTGAAGATGATAAATTACGGTCATTTGTTTTTTTTTTAATTTTTTGTTTGTTTTGTTATTTTTTATTTTCTAAATTTTGCTACTTTGGAATGAGTTTTGGACACATTACCAAGTTTGCTTTAAGCTCTTTTAGTTTTCCTTTTACAATATACTTATGTTGTCTGCCTTCTGGCTATAATTTATGACATTTACAAAATTTTATATATGAATGTTCTCGTTTTTTTTTGCAATGGACCATAACTCTTCTGCGAATAAAAAAGATTATAGCATATACGCAATATGAAAAAGTTAATTTCACAACACTTAAATAAATTTTTATAATTATAACATTATAACTGAACCAAATTGGATTTAAAACAACATGTTAAAGGTATTCTAGTTAATTAGAAAATTTAGTGAATATTTATTTAATCAGTGATAATAAAAAGGTTCGGAAGATTTTTTTTTATGTGTTAAAGATGCTTTAAAAAAATTGTGTACATACATATGTATTTGTTATACCACCCATATATATAAAATATTATAATTTTCGCCCATTTGCCGTTTGGTGAAAAAAATTTTTTTTTTAAAGTTTAAGCCGGCACCTTAAAAATTATATGTATGTATACATCTATGTATATGGCTTTATTTACTAATAACTTGTAAACTCATTAGTTCACATCGGAAAAATTATGTTTTCTTTTAGCTCCAGAACAAAAATTTAAGTGTTAAGCTATGTGCCAAAATGGCGAAAGGGGCAAAAACAAAAAGGGATATACAAATGTGTATTCGTACGGAACCATTCGTGTGCGAGCCAAAGTCGCGCTTTACTTAATTTTTTATGTTTAATATTTATTTCAGATTTTCTTTTACTCCCTTTCTCATTATTAATAAAACCGTTATCTCTGAAAAGAAAACACTTTTTTTGCTTTCTATTGAACTTAAGAAAATATTCAGCCAGAGTATTTTGCTGTCCATAATAGAACGGATAGCAAATAATTTATTGTCTTATTATTTTCGTATGAGTTTATCTTTAATTTATTTATATTAATTAAATAAATAAAAAGTTTTATTTCTTCGAATTTTTCAAATTTTCGTACTAGGTCACACCCGTCGGTCACACCCATCTCATTTTAAAAATAGTAGAAAAATAATTTTTTGTCAAACAGTAAATACAAAATACAATTAGAAACACTTTGAACAGATATCTATACCAAAATTATTGTGTACCTTATAGTCAAAATTTTACAGAATTTATACTGAAATTCATAATTCCTTAAAACTAAGATTTGTAAGGTTCACCCCTCGCAGCTTTCTGACGACCATTCTGAGCAGAAATCGTGTTCTATCAGTGTCTACCCGTTATTTAACGACTTTAATATTAATTTCCTTGCGAGCCGCAACGTTTTTTGTAGTTAAAATTTTATATTCTTGATTTATAACAAAAAATGTGTGTAAAATAGTCTCACCTGGCTAAATGGAATTACTCATATGTAAACTTTTTTAGTAGATGTCATGAATTGTTATATATTTTTTTTGTTAAATTTATATAAAGAGTTTAATTTTTTTAATTTTTTAGCTAACGTTCTATCTATTCATAAACCTATTTAAAGGATCGAATTAATTCTTAGTTGTTTTTTGTTGGAATTAAATTAAATGATATTTTGCGGGAATTCCTGGGAATTACCGACAATTCAAAAAATAAAGCTGGCAAAAAAAAACATTGTTTGCTTTTGATAACAAGGATTCATGAACACGTACCAAAATCAGCTTTCCTCTGTGAAATCATTCGAATACAACTTTTGCTAAATTTTATGCAATAATAGTATAATCATGATTTTAGGCTATTTAATTTAAGTCAATCATCCTTCGTTATAGTTACAAGTACATAACGTTCCATTAAATAATCTTTTAAGCTGTTCAAAAATATGTATATATGGGTCACTCTATGCCAGATCGAACGATTTAAAAAAATTATTTTTCCCCCTTTTTTGTGATAATTTTTAGTATTCCTCAAAAGAGCCTTCCTGGTAAATTTTTAAATTTTTGATTACTCGTTCAAAAGATATTAAGTTTAAGAAAAAAAATTTTTTTTTGTCTGTTGCTCATAATTTTCTTCATAATTGTCTAAAGACTCTTTAGACAAGTATGAATTATGTCAAGTACTGAAATTTATTAAAAGTCGCTCGAGCTGTATAAAGAAAAATTAATATAAAATACTCAGGCCTATTGCGGAAGTGGCGAAAGTTTGCAAAAAAAATTGCAAAATTAGAAAGAAGCCCTAATACTGAATAAAGCTCGCTAAAACTGTAACGAATGCCAAAAACCTGGATAAAATAGAGAAAATGACGAAAATTCGCTAAATCTTGCTAAAATTGGTAAGATTTCAAAGTGTAACATTGATTTAAAATCCCTAAAATTTTAATATAGCCAAAAACCTTGGAAAAAATACTTCTGTCGCGGAAATGGCGAAAATTTGCGAAAAATTGCAAAAAAGCCATTATATTGATAAAAAGTTGCTAAAACTGTACGGAATGCCAAATGTTCGATAAAAAACGCGAAAATGGCATAAATTCGCGAAATCTGGCTAACAGCGTCATGATAGCAAAATCTAATATTGATGAAAAATCGCTAAAGCTGTAAAGACGATGAAAAGTTGCAAAAAATCGCTTATATCGCAAATATTGCAAAAAATCGCGAGAAATTGCAAAATTGGAAACAAACTCTAAAATTGTTTAGCGATTGTTAAAATTGTTAAGCCCGGTCCAGTGAGGACGTTCCATAACAAGTTTTTTTTTAATTTTTAGATTGAATTTGAAAAAAAAGCTTTTCCAGCAAGCCCTTTTGAGGGGTACTAAAAAGTCACAAAATTAAGGATATAAAAGAAGTGTTTTTTCAAACTTCCGATTTGGCGTGGAATTTTTCGTATATAATTTTTACTCAGGACGAGTTACATACAAATGACCAAATGGCATTTATTGGCTTATATGCGTCGGAATGTGCTTAAGAACAAAAAAAAAAGTTAAATAAATAACAAAATCAAATTTTACAAATAAAAAATCTTGCTCAAATATGAAATCTAAATGCCCTAAAAAATAAACATTTTAAGTTTACAGCATCAAACAAAAACAAAACAATTTCTTTCAATATTACAAAACCAACTTTGATTTACATTCTACGATATAAAACAAAAAAAAAACAAATGATACAAAAAAACATGCTCTGTCGTTGGAAACTATATATATTAGACCGGGTCGGCCCCCATACAAAGAAAAAGTTGTGCCAGTCAGCCATTAGAGTGAAAGATGTGTCTATAACGTATCTAATACAGGAAAAAATTTTACTACTCCCCAAAATAAAGGCAGCTTTTGTTTTTCATATATAGCGCCACCATTTAAAGTTTGATCTCATCTTATCGCATATTGTTGCTTGTGGCTTGACCGTGATTTAATTTTTTCTTCGGCTGGGTTCTTAATCCAACATCCGACATAATGCTATCTCGGAGCCTTCCCTTCTAATGTCCAAGTTTTTGCACGAGAAAAGAAAGCCCTCCGAAAACTTTGTATATATAGGTTTTAATATGCCACTACCCAAAATTAAGATTTTTTTATCCAAATATAAAGCAAACAAAAAATTCACGAGCAAAATATATTTACTGTTTTACAAATATCATGGGTACATCTTTCATTTATTCCATGGGCATATTTTTTTTCCGACCCATCTTAATATACATACAGTATGTATAAATAAATTAAGGAAAGTGCGACTTTAACTCGCACATTAAGGGTTCCGTTCGAATACAAATATGTATATTAGAGTGGGTAAAAAAAATTTACTTTTGTTTTCTTTTTTTAACTATATCGAAAATATTATTTCGGATGACAAAAAAGAATTATTGTCAAAATTTGAGCGCTTTATATTAATATTAGATAATTTTAGATTTTTTTTGTCTATGCAAGTTTTTGACTTTTGACTCAAAATTGAAACAAAATTGACCTGAACGAATCTTGAAGGAAATTAAATGTTCTACGAAAAAGGTCTTAGTGAAATTTTTTGTCAGATGAACTGTTTTCTTATAACCATGCCTCCAAACTTTGTATGATTTTACAATTTGATTTTTAAACTTTAGAATTTTGTAATTCATGTAAAAATTAATTTCTGAAAAAAGCCAATAACTATTCTTAAAGGAAATTAGATTCTCTACAAAAAAGTTTTGCAACATTTTTAGCTAAACATACTCGTTCAAAAGCTGTTCATAGTTAAAGTTTTGTTTTACTTTACAAAATTCGAAAAATTAAAAATCAAATTGTAAAATCATACCAAGGTTGGGGGCATGATTATAAGAAAACGGCTCATCTGACAATAAATTTCACTAAGACCTTTTTCATAGAGCATTTAATTTCCTTCAAGATAAGTTTATGTCAATTCCGTGTGGGTTGATGTCCCAAACCATCAAAAGTCAAACACTTGCACAGAAAAAAAATTTTAAATTGCGATGATAGGTCTCTTAATATTAATATAAAGCGGTCAAATTTTTACTATAATTCTTTTTTGTCATCCCATATAATAATTTCGATATAGTTAAAAAAAACAAAATTAAATTTTGTTGGCACACTCTAATGTAAATACCCTTTTTAATTTTTGCCCTTTTTACATTTCGGTAATTTTTTCGTTTTGCTTTTTCGTTTAGTTTTGGTTTTTAATTTTTCAAGTTTTTTTGTTGATTTTTTTTTTGTCTTTTGTTCTTTTTGAAATTTTTCGTTTTTTGCAATTTATTTTTTATTTTTTGCCGTATTTTGGCGTATTGTTTTGCTTTACCGCTTTTTGTTGCCTTTTGACGATATATATAGTTTTAACGATTTATTCTGGGCGCTTTTTGTCAGTTTTGGCGCTTTTTCGGTTTTTGGTGATTTTTTTAGTTTTATAGATTTTTTTTTTTGGTTTGGCACTTTTTTTTCGTTTTGGCGATTTTTTCGGTTTTTGGCGATTTTTTCGGTTTTTGGCGATTTTTTAGCTTTGGCGTTTTTTTTTGTTTTGGCACTTTTTCATTGTTTTGGAAATATTTTTCCATTTTTGGAATTTTTTTCGTTGTTACGATATTTTTAGTTTTAGCGATTTTTTTGTTTTAGTGCTTTTTTTCGTTTTAATGACTTTTTTCAGGTTTTGGGGATTTTTTAGTTTTTTTTTGGCGATATTTTAGCTTTGGCGATTTCTTGCGTTTTAGCGATTGTTTTAATTTTGGTGGTTCTTTCCTTTAAGCGCTTTTTTATTTTGGCGATTTTTCGCTATGACATTTTTTTAATTTTTGAATTTCTTACTTATAGCGTTTTTTAAAAATTTCAAGAGTTTACCTCTTACGGTTTACAAGATACAGCATATGTCTAAATTACATAGTCAAAATTACATTAACTGATAGAGTTTGTATTTTAATTTGTATTGTTTTAAATATCGGTGTTAATTGGTGTAGTCTAACTAACACTAACTTTGAAAATGTAAACTGTCTATATATAAATGTCTGTATATTACATAAGTATTTCAAAAATTTTCGTTGCTCGCTTTAGAACATCCTTTAATTTTTTACTGTCATATATTTGCTATTGTAGAGGCCAAAGTTTTACATGTTCTGTGAAAATTTCAGGCCCGTAGTTCTTATAGTTCTCGAGAAAACAGCCTGTGACAAACACACAGACAGATAGGCAGACAGACATACGGACAGCGTAGCGAAAACAATAGTGTTTCTTTACACTTTTGGTGTACGGAACCTAAAAAAATTTAAAAACTTGTATGGAAAACTAAGCTGCATACGTACATACGAGTACTATGTTCAGACATTCCTTCAACTTTTGTTTTAGTATTTTTTTGCAGGAAGCGCGTGCAAAAACCAAAAGTTTCAAAACATAATCAGCAGCAACGGAACTTATATGGCGCCGGAAGATGACTTTGTCTTTGTCTTTTTTAACCATACCATTGTAATAAGTAGTTCTACTGACTTTGTGATTTATAATAACAAATGACGCCCTCATAAAAGCTTAGATGGTTTAATACTGCAAATGTTTTGTTTGGAAACCTTTGGCCTTAGAAACTGTTCTTATGCTCAATAGAAAAATCAAGTCATTCATATTTCAATCAAGCCAAAGCGTTTTTAAAGGTACGGTACTGCTGGCACGCGATTTAAGACAGAAACGAGATAGTTTTGGATTGGATGTTTGATGGATACGGATTATCCACCCGCAATAATCAGCATAGCATTATGGAACAAACACATAGACTTGTGAATGTGGTTAGAAAAACATTCGAAGAAAAGAAATATTGTTCTGCTCTCTTAAATGATGTTTCTCAGCCTTTTGGTAAAGTGTGGTATGAAGGTTAAATCCAGGAGCTAAAGCAAAATGTACCCTCCAACACTCATAGGCCATTAGAAAACTATTTAACTAAACGAAATTCGTCATAAAAGAAAGGGTGCTGTTGGGTGCTGTTGGCTGGGTAGCTAGCGCGTTTGACTACAAATCCTGAGGTCTTGAGTCCGAGACTAGTTTCAGGCAAGCCAACAACATCATGCATTTTTCTCATGTGCATTGGTGTGTTATTCTGTTAGTTGTTGTTGGACTGTTAAGGTGATGAAGCCATAGCACTGATCACTTTGGCAGTACCGACAGCGATTAATAATAACATATCCTAATGCACTTTACAGCAATGGCTACACAGCTTCCACAACTCAATGCCACTACTTGACACCAGAGGGGCTTGCAACACTGCTCTACAAAAAAAAAAACAAAACGCGCAATAGCACAGTTGTAAATTAATTAAGCTTTCTATCTCTCTCTCATTTCACCACCAGTTCTCTCTACACTATCGAAGGTAACAGATTAATTGATTAACTGGTAGGCATTAATTGCCTGATTGTGTTACTTCTCTTTAAAAAAAAGTCGTTTTAAGGGTTCCGTGCACCAAAAGTGCAAAGGAATCCTATTGTTTTCGCTACGCTGTCCGTCCTTCCATCTGTTTGTCACAGGCTGTTTTCTCGAGATCCGTAAGAGGTACGGACCTGAAATTTTCACAAAACATTTATAACTATAGCCGCTACACCAACAACTATATGACAGTTAAAAATTAAAGAGTATTCGAAAGCAAAGGGCATTCGAGCAACGAAATATGTTGAAATGCTGATATAATATACAGGCATTTATATATGTATACACATTTGAAATTTTCAAAGCTAGTGTAGTAATATAAAAACTACACCAACTAACACTGAAATGTAAACAAAATAAAAATTAAAGGATATTTATCAGTTAATGTAATTATTACTATTTAATTTTGACAATTAGCTGTATCTTGGTAACCGTAAGGGGCAAACTCTTGAAACAGTAGTGAATGCTAAAAAACCATATAAAAATTTAAAGATATTCTATGAGGTTGTGTAATTTTGAAATTTAGCTGTATCTTCTCAAACAAAACTAAAAATGTCATCAAAAACGAAAAAAATCACCAAAACTAAAAAATCGCGAATGTAAAAAAAAAACTCGCCAAAAAAAAAAAAAAATCCCAAAACTAAAAAAATTGCAAAAAAAATCGCAAAAAGAAAAAGAAAACGCCAAAACTAAAAAAATCGCCAAAAAACAAAAAAAAAATTGTTAAATACGAAAAAGTCGCTAAAACGAAACAAAAAAAAACGCTTAAAAGTATAAAAATCACCAAAACGGAAAAGCGCCAAACTTAAAAAAATGGTTAAACCTAAAATCTAAATATATCGTTTAAAACCGAAAAAGTCACCAAAACGAAAAATATTGCCAAAAGTAACAAAAATCTCCAAAACTAAAAACAAAAAAAAAATCGGAGAAGTTTAAAAATCGCCCAAAAAAGGGTAAAAATCAAAAAAATCTCAAAAAACGAAAAGAGTCGCTAAAACTAAAAAAAAACAAAAAATTACTAAAACTAAAAAAGTGCCAAAAATAAAAAATCGCCAAGAGGCAAAAGTATATATATATATATATATATATATATATATATATATATATATATATATATATATATATATATATATATATATATATATATATATATATATATATATATATATATATATATATATATATATATATATATATATATATATATATATATATATATATATATATATATATATATATATATATATATATATATATATATATATATATATATATATATATATATATATGTATGTATATGGATTTACATTTTACTGAATTTATTTAAGCACACCGCAGACTATTGCAGCTGGAGTTCCTCAAGGTAGCATTTAAGGTTTTATATTATACCTGATGTATGGCTCCGACTTGCTAAAAGGCCATGATATTCACACATCATCATTCGCTGATTATAAAGTTTTTCTAAGCGTACACGCAAGTCCACAAGAAGTATCTGGAAAACTTCTGCTTGAAAAATATTTAAAGCTATGGAGAATAAAAATAATTTGAGAAAAATATGTAGATATTACGTTTACATTGCGCAGGGACACATATCCGCCTATTCATATCGATAGCCATTTTATACCGCAACACTTTGAGGTTAAAAGCCAAGGAATTCACCTTGATCGTCGTCCAATATGGAAGACCCACATATATACAAGGCTGATAAAAATGAAATTCATAGCAGTTCGACTTAATTGGCTAATGGGGAGAAAAGTCTAAGATTTTGTTAAGGTACGTTCACATTGGCAAATATTTCCCGAAAAAAAAACGTGACAAACGACAAGCTAAACTGTATTTCTTTTAATTCCAATATATTTTTTATATATGGGTTCGCATTTATTAAAAATAATATACAAATAGCTTTTGACAGCATAATTAAGGTAAATCACACTAAGCCTTAACAAAAGTAGTGGATACGTTTTTCTTAGCAAATATTTGCCAAGTGTAACGTATCTTCCCAGCAAACACAGAAATACACCATATGTATTGCCAAACGTGTTGCCGGGATTAATATTTTTCATCATGCGACAATAACCGACTTTGCATTGCGGATGATAATTCCTTCGGAAAGAAACGCGTCTCGATGGCAATACTCCTTCGCAATACGAAAGCGATTCTTCT
The DNA here is from genome assembly GCA_956483635.1 of Panzeria rudis. Classification (NCBI taxonomy): domain Eukaryota; kingdom Metazoa; phylum Arthropoda; class Insecta; order Diptera; family Tachinidae; genus Panzeria; species Panzeria rudis. The sequence continues at coordinate 109,080,770 of OY101447.1, forward strand.
AAATGACAAACTAGCAATATTGCCAGATAACCACGTATAAGAAAATATGAAGATATCGCCAAAATACCATTAGGAAGTTAAAAAGAATATTTTGAATTTTTAAAATTAATGTTCGTGAAGATTACGACGTTTTTTAGCCCCCGTCTGTCTGTTCCCTCGTATAAACATTTCATATGATCAAAGAGCATGAACATGTAGTCTTCAAATATTTTATGTGGCCATATCTGTTTTGTATATAAATTACATTAAAGTATACGAATGTCATATCTTATAGAGTATTTCCTTTGCCTTTCTCGAAAGGTTTAAATGAAAACAAAATATGTGCAAGCAGTAAACAATTTCCCATGTGAAGTGTGCATTTTTGGATCAATTTATTTCTAAAATATATAGATTCCATCCCTTGTGCATTGGATTGCAGCTTTATGTATTTGAAATTCAGGTCGAATGAGAAAAATGTCAAATAAAAAAATGGAAAAGAAATTCAATAGTTAGGAAAGAAAAAGAAGAGAAAAACAAGACTTATTTTTTGTAGTAAAGAATATTGTGTTTAATTCTATTGTTTGTATAAAAAAAACTTTCCAACACCTAATAGTTTACTTTAATATATCTTTGGAATGTTTTTCGGATAACTAAGATGCCGAGTCTATTTTTTTTATTTAGTCAAACATCAGGTGAGTTTACCCAAAGATACCAAATTTGCAAAAGTACATTATTAGTATTAATTTCAATGGATATTGACAGTTTCGCGACTTTTGCTGATTTTTTCTTGCACATAGCCTTATTAACGTACACATAAGCTACTTTATGCAAATGGAAGCCTGTAACTGTTTTTCGCAATTGAAGCAAAACTACGAATAGCTTTCATGCAGATTATTTATCTTAATTTTTAAAATATCTTAAGACCTTAAAATTTTTTTAACGTCTAATATGAAAAAATGCTATAAAAGAGATAATAACATTTAAAAGATGAAACAAAATATATGACAAAAGAAAACTATTGACAATATGCTTTTGTTCAAGCATTTATAATATTTTTAATTTTTATAACTTAACAGTAGTTGCCAATTAGGGTTTGCTAAAAAGCATGAACTATTAAAACCGGTCGGTTTGGGGTTTGAAAAAAATGTGCATTTCCCAAGTAATTTTTATTATACATTGAATTGAACATGATGTAGTTCCAGCGGAATAATTATAAATTAATGAGCTCCGACATAATCACAACTATCGTGAATATTATTTCCCTCGAAATGTTTTCCTTTCCCTTCTTTTTCGATCGTGAATAAAAAATCGAAAAATTCCCCTTATCATGAGTGGTTTTTTCACGTGGATCTTTTCCCTTTTCCCCTGTTTTTGTTCACTTTATTTTAGCACGCGAAATGAATAAATACATTTTATTATTAAAGCTTATAAATATTTATTTTCAGGACAAGTTCAGTAAATATTGTTCATTTATCTTAATACTAACAAATTTATCTTGACACTACCTCCATGCAACACCTTCCCGGCACACATGAAATAAGTTTCGCGATAATGGAATAGCAATTAATTTTTCCGTTTTTGTCCCCAGCAAAAATAAACTTCGTACAAGGATGCAATAAGATTAAATAGAAGGGCTTCGGAGATACGCAAAAGCACATAGTGCATCCTCTCTGCCTTACGAGGTTGCAATAACGTTAGCGAATGAAGGACATCCCATACAAAAATCATGTAATACGGAAGCAGGTTGGTAAGGGAGAGTACCGAAATCTCTCCCTTACAAACCTGCTTCCGGTAAAAGGATATTTTTGCTGGGTCATTCATCGCGTCCAAAATATATAAAAACCCAGATTTACTTACTCTTGTGAAAATTTAATTTAACACCAAAAGATTATTTGATTAAATTAGGTTGCCTGTGGCTCGGGTACTCCAAGGCAATGGATACATCTAGCAATCCGGGACAAACAATTCGATATTTTTTAGGATTCCTCATGGAATAAAAAGATAATTCCAATTCTTAGCACTGCATTTTTTATTTGTTAACAAAAATTTCTTTGATTTTTAATTTATTTTATTAAACTTCTTCCTTATTTACATTCACTAAGAACTGATAGCGGGAACAAATTTTCACAGGAACTTTACGATAGCACTTTTCCCTCGAAGGGAAATGAAAATTTCATGGGAACATAAATTTCACTTGTTATTCGCGATAGGGGTGCATATAGCAGAATGTATGATGTCTCTTGTATGTAAATGTCAGTCTTATATATAAATTACATGCGAAAAAAGAATAGGAGAATGTTTATTATTTCCAAAGCACTCTTTTTATTTTTTAATCTAAAACCACAATACTCCTTCCATCTTCCCTGCTTAAAGATGGAAATGTGGAATGTGTATCGAACAAAAAAGTGCAAAATTAAGTACTACTGTCACCTTTCCTTTTACACGTCGGCAGTTTGCATGTGTATCGGTCTTACAGACCTTCCAGAAGGTCTGAATTTTACAGGCTAGTTGACTTTTACCACTGGGAAGTTGCCCATAACTTAAACTACGGGTGTATTGGTGCATATTAGTAGTAGTGAGGTGAGATAGCTTATCCAGCAAACAAAAAGTCAAGCCTTTGAAACATGACGCTGTATATCTTTAAGATGTATAGTTTAGGTCAGATCAATTCTTGGTCATGAGCCACGACGCTCATCGGCTATTTACATGTACACAACACAACCAACCACAATAAACAATAACAAGAAGATCACAAGAGTGGGTTGTAGCTATCAACAAAGCAAATAAACACCATTGCAAACGAGAAATAAACGCTACATTACTCATACGTAAATGTTGCGAATACGTAAATGTTGCGGACGGCCGAAGTGATGCCCATACCGATATATTGGCGATAGTTCAGGTTTCCCGGTATCTCAGTATCAGAGATATTTTACTGTCGATTAGACGATATTTTTTATTTATTTTTTTTTAGTTCTTTTGAACAAATACCGCTCTGTACAGTGTACACATAAAAATTTTAAATGTCAAAAATATTTAAAAAAAACATCGTGAAGCATGTTATATGCAGATGCAGGAGCATAATAGAAATAATAAATACAAATTTGTTTTATTTCATCAAATATATTTTTGAATGTGTTTGCAAGCCATATTGATAATATTTTTTTTAGTTATTTTTTAGAAGAAATTTTTATAAAAAAATATATGTATCTTACCCCCCGTTGCCACATGCAAGTAATTACTTGCAACCAGATTATATGTATTATCAATGAAAATGTTGAAGAAAAAGCCGAAAGTTTTGCAAGTAGTTCCTTTGCAAGTTGAATAAATCCGAGTTGCCAAAAACTTAACAGATGTTAAATTTAAGGGAAAAAATTAGTATTAATTATTAATATCACTTTTTTTAATAATATTGGTGTTATAAAATGACGCCAACTGTTATAACAATCTATATTTAAAGCAGTAAACTACAATTCTTTTTAAATATACATAAAATAAGTTAAAACTATTACGTTACTAAAATCCAGAAAATTTTTATAAAACGTCTTTCTCGGCAACACCGTTTATATTTTTGACATTAACTTGCAGCACTATTTGCGGCATCACTGTCTTCAAAAATTTGTTGCAAGTTCACCTGCAAGTAAATAAAATATGCCTGTGTTAGTAGAAAAGTGTGAGTGTATTGAGTTTTTCGAACTTGTACTTGCATGTGGCAACGGAGTTTAATGAAAAAACACATTTAATAAAAAAACACATTAATTCAATTCACGATGTTGTGCAAATGGTCTTGCATCGTAGCATTTTCAAGATAGTATATTATATTTATACTCACCACTAACAATTGTTGAGTGGTGAGTATCAATATGCAATACCATTTTGCAAATGCTACGATGCAGGACCATTTGCACAAGATTGTGAATTGGGCTATTGAATTATAAATACAAAGTGCTTTTTTACCATTTAGAAAGATTTTGATGAGGAAAAACGACATTCGGTTTACTTTCGAGCAGGTTTGTCTTATCGATTTTAAAAGAATAAAACTAAGTTTTAATCCGTTTTGAATACGAGAAATTTCCTCGAATTTGGTTTATAGAACCGGGCCGGCAATGTATTTTTTGCTAATTTTAGCATGGACTTAAATTCAATTCTCTGTTTTTTAGATCTTATAAATATCAATTTTATATATTAATAATCTCTTACACTCTAATTTTAAATAATAAAAAAATACTTTTAGTTTTCTCTTTATCTGGCTCTGGTTTAAGTTGCCTAAATAAATTGTTAAACTGCACAAAATAAGTGATATTGTTTTAAGAAGCAGCAAATATACAAAAGTAACTAGCTATGATATTGATAAACAAACAGAACTGATTATATATTTCAACCGAATATTGATGAAATCGTCTACCTTTATTTCGTTCTGAATATCGCTGAAATCTTTAAGCATACAGTCTTAGTCATATCTATTTACATATTTAAAAATTTAAGTAAGCTTTAAAATAAAATAATGTTTGCCGACTTCATTAATACGTTTGCAACAGAAAACCTTCCCTATTGCAAGCAAACCTTAATCTGTATAGACAATGTTGACAATGTTTTTTGAACCGCCTACTTTATTGGAATTCCATTAAAGAACGATGAAATTTGAGCTTTATAGAACAGAAGCAAAATTCACTCACATATTGTGCACCTTTCTACCAGCCTGTGAGCATTAGCGACTGGTGAAACAGTCTGCTATTTGTTGTTTGTAACTTTTCAACGAATGGACTAAAGCATAAAAAAATTGCAAATGCATATGGTGCAATGAAGCGACTGAGGGATATCTGCCAGACTGTGCTTAAACCGTCAGTCGAAGGGCTCAATATATCTCCCTCTAAAAGTAAGAAGGTCTCAAAGAAAATTTTTTATATGTCTTCATTTATTTGATTATTATATAATTATATTTTAGTTAGACAAATTTTAAATGCCGGTTCAAAATAGATATTAAAAAAATCAGTTGATCCTACAGAACTTGATCAGTTTCTTTTCAATAAATAAATTAATTTCAAAATGATTAAATTAATTTTTAAATGATCAGCACTCATATTAAATTAAATTTTCATTTCGTTTTAGCTAGAAAATATTTGTAGTGGGTGTTGTGAAAATTTCCACTACAAAGTATATATGATGCACCATTTTTGCTTTCAACAATATAAGTTATATTTAGTATTTATATCTGAATGTTTTATGTATGTATAAGCGTTTACAGGAAAAAAATGTAATAACACAAATTGCATAGCAAATACATTTTAATATTATGGCTTTGTGTGCAATATATGTATACTCTGCGGAAGAAT